>OX608079.1:92212394-92649894 GCA_951509765.1 Sphenella marginata | reverse complement strand
CTTCTCATTGAAAAACTTCTTCTTTTTGTCCATTCAACACCTACAAATCTAACATATGAAATGAGTTATCTGCTTCTTCGTTTTACAAGCACTCTCGTAGATATAAAGAAAAGTAATGGGGGAAGGGGACAGAATAGGGAATGCTTTGCAAGTGGTAAAAAACAATTAGAATACACTTCAATGTTTCAAGAGCTTTTGGCAAACTAACAGTGTGTATAACTGTTGTAGGTGGTTGTTGTTGTTGTTATATTGCTTGTTGTGAATTCATTAACTCTTGGCTTTTAGTCAAACTTTAGTAAAACAAAAACTGGTAATCAGATCAAGTTGAACTCAACGATATTTCGCATATCAAACTTTCTGAAAATAGCCAAACTACGAATTTTGTGAGAAAGTTAAAAATCATTTTATAACATCCAGTTTTAATTGTATTGACGTGGTATTTTGTTTTTTATCTACCAGCGTAGAAGTTTGATTTATTCGTATTTTGAAGCGATTTTAACTTATGCTTTGGCAAAGTAACCTCTATGCAAAAGGCATTCTAAGGAAAATGTTTCCAAGTTTACCTCAATAATTTGCTTTAATCCGAAGCCTTTCAAATACACCGTATAGTCCAAAAATATATGCATGTACAGTTCTTTGGCTTTTTCTTATTTTTGAAAAATGCAAATAAAAATTTTTACTAAGTTCCTATGTTCCAAAATATATGTATATAGTATATAATAGGTCATACGTATGGTATACACGACATTTTTTTCGTCAACACATAGATATTTTTGTTGCGTTTTTTGGATTATAGTTGCCTTTAGGCATTTTTGAAATTACTTTGTTAATAGGGAAAACTATTAATTCAAGGACATCCGTGTTCCCTTTTGCATGAAAGTTGTTGGGGGAAAATCACTCCCAAGAAAGTTTAAAGCTTCGCGGTGGTATGTAGTGGCAATTTATTATTTTATTTTTTAATTTCTCTATCAAAAGCTGCTGTTTATCGAAGTCGCTAGGCTTCATGGGCTCTTAGAACACCTACAACCCGACACCAGCTATAAATGTAGCCATCTCTAGCAACATGCTAAACAACTCGCGGAACTTTTGCATACTTCCCAGATATGAACTATGAATGATTGTGTTTGTCCGCTATTTTATACCCTAACCGCAATCAAATATTTCTCCTAACAAGCCAGTATTCTTTTCTTAGATGCAAATTAAATTTATAAACAAAATTTTTACTATTAAATTTCAAAGGTGAATTATTTCCATAGCATTTTTACGCCAAATTCAGGTCAACATGACGAGTTTCTGTGACGAAAAGCAAACGCGCTAACAACAATAAAATGCATTATAATTTTGAGAAAGAAAGAAAGAAAGAAAGAGAAAAATTATTTCAAGTGACCCACAGCACGAAAATTTAAGCAAAGAAACAAAACAAAAAAAAGCGCTGG
Source organism: Sphenella marginata (assembly GCA_951509765.1). Classification (NCBI taxonomy): domain Eukaryota; kingdom Metazoa; phylum Arthropoda; class Insecta; order Diptera; family Tephritidae; genus Sphenella; species Sphenella marginata. Next base: position 92,648,458 of record OX608079.1, on the reverse strand, counting down.
TAACGGGGCCAAATGCGCACTAAAATATTGCAGCGACCACAGCACCAATGGCATGACAGCAACAACAACAACAATGTTCATAATAAAGCAAAATAAACAACAACATCAACAACATTAAATGAATAAATAAGAAGAACAATAGTTAACAGCATCAAAGTGGCAACAAAGAGCAACACAAACAACAAATATAACTTGGAAAAGTCGTTGGGGAGAGAGACAGAGAAAGGCACAGTGGGGTATTTCACCAGCCGAACAAAGCAAATAGCCAAATACAAAGCGTCAAAACCGAGTAAATTTTGAGATGGCACGTCGTTGCTTATAAATGCCACAGCCGCAATATCAGACTGCTTACAAATCTGTTGTGCTCCAAAGGAGTTGTTGTTGTTGTTATTACGTGTTGTTGTTGTTGTTGTTATTGCAGTAGACTATTCGTAATTAAAATGCACAAAAGCAATGCAATGCTTCTTGTTATTTTACTTTTTCTTTCTTTGTTTAATGCTGCATAACATTTGCATTATTGTTGTTTTCGTTGTTTCTTACAATTTTTTTTTTGTTATTGCTATTGTTGTTTCATATTATTGTTTTAACATCTTAAGCTAGTATTTCGTTGAGTTTGGCCACTTGGCCACCGTTATGCGTATTTTCCTTTCACACTTTTATAGTGCTGATGCTGCATCATCCACTAAGGATAATAACATAATTCATCCAACCAGCAAGCCAACCAGTCACATTGCCAAATGCCAACAAAGGATTGGATCGTCTTTAGTCGTGTTGGAGCGCATCACTTGCGTAAGGCGCACAAATTTAATTTCGTTTCGTTCTTCCTGTTAATTCATTTGTAATTTCGTATTTCCTTTGCGTGGTCTTTGCCTGGATATTGAAGATGTGCGGAGAAACCGACTAAAGTGTACCGATAGCTTTTTGAGAGCGCGAACTGAGTTTTCTTTAATTTTTTATTATCTACATATCTGTGACCATTATCAGAAGCGATACTATCCTCATAAAATAATTTCTCAAAAAAAAATGCTAATTATCACGATGCACAGGTTAAAGTGCCTGGCTTCCGCTCAAATGGATTCCTTTGAAAGCGATTTGGTATCAGATCCATTACGCCAAATTATAGTCCATATCGGTAACAGTCCAGAAGTCTGCTGGAAGTACACTTACTTACAAAAAACAATCAATCCAGGGCTTTTTTCATTTAATGCTCATGGGACTGAGCACCTTAATGCTTGAAACTTGCATGCTTAATGAGACTTTTATAAGTTTATATACATCCCTTGATTCTATTGAGAAATACACAACGGACCATAACAAATTTCGCTTGATCATTGTACGCAAGCCTTTATTTATGGTCATTTCCTAGAAATCAATTACGCGTCGTAAAAAATACTTTACCTTCATTGAAACTGTTGTTTTTTTTTTGACGTGTGTTCATAAGCAGGATCATTATCCAATCCCGTCAAGTACACATCTCAATGTATTATCAGTGTTATTTTACCTATCTCCTTCATTCTAGTTAATTTTAGTGGTTTTGTTTTTTCCATTGTTCGGTATTGTTTTGGCTTTTGTTTTCTCTACGCTGACATTGCTATTGGGTCTAACTACAACTGAATTTCTTTGAAGAATTGCACGTCGCCTAGACGACGCGCCTTGTAGTAGCAAAAATAGAATATTTGGAATGCAAATAAATTTTCAAATTTTTCATTATAAGCGACCCTGTGAGAAATTCAAATTTTGGTTGATACTAGGGCTGTGCCTTTATTCGATTAATCGAGTAAGTTGATTAATCAAATTTTCAATTAATCGATTACTTGATTAATCAAAATTCTGAGTAATCAAAACGAGTGTTACTCAAGTATTTTCGAAAATGGTTAATCAAAAACTGATTAATTTACTCATTTTTTTATGTGAAAGTTTGCCTTGAAATAGTTGAAAATAAGAATGATTAAAAACCAAACATACTTCAAAATATTAAAAAATAAAAATATTTTAGAAAATTTTGAGATGTTGTCCGATCGCGAATGGGCAAAATGTCGAAGATGCAACAAATGGTTGAAGTATTAAGGAACTTCTAAATTTGAGCCGTTTTAATATATGATTAATCATTTTATTCAAAAAACGATTAATCAAAAAGGCGATTAATCAATTAAATTTCATTTTCATTAATCAAAATCTTGATTAGTCGAGTAAACACCCTATTTGATTAATCAAAAATTATAATTAATCTATTAATTGAGTAATCGAATTTATGAATAATTAAAATGTTGATTAATCAATTAATCTCACAGCCCTAGTTGATACCTCTGCAACTAGACCAAAGTAAAAGGAAAATTTCTTGAGACAACTACTTTGACACGATTTCTATTTGATATTGGAAATAACATTAATGCCTATATTTCCAAATTCTTGTTGACTTTATATCTCTTTTCCAATATGAAGAAATGTCAACCTAACTTATTTTCGATGATCTCGTCACCGCTGTACTGCCGGGTATTCAAATGCATTCCTCTTCGCATTCTGGCAACCGCACTCTTGTGCCTCTTAATATTTCGCCATTGTACGCACAGCTGCTTACAGAAAATCGTATTAAATTTAATTGCAACTCGCGGTTGCTACTTGCAACAGAATGTGCAGAATGTGTTGCACATAAAGAAACCGCGACGGACACATCAATAATTTAATTGGTGCAGCGGCGAAATTTGCCAGTGACAAAAGGCTTTCGGCATACGTGACCGCCTATGTGAGCTCCAAATTTCGTTAAAAGGAGCAGTGCGAGGGAAGTGGAGTTTTCAGTCGATTAAATTAATGTTTGGTAAATGTGAAGAATTTGCACGAAATATCAACTAACTAAATAATTTATATGGTAATTATCTGAAACTGAGACTTCGGCAGTTTATTCTTAAATATATACTTTGTCCACTATTACAGTCACATAAATGTTTATTGACTTTTGAAAATCTGATGACCAATGGCGAAATATGATGGATACTGAAAAAAATTATGATTCGGATTACAGTAAGCTCGAAGCACAGAAAGCGGGTGGTTATCACCTTCAATCTTTAAGCCAATCACTGGAACTGTAAAATCATTTTAATTCACGTGGTCAAAGTTAACGCCTAGTCAAAAAAAAATATTGCTAGAAAGTCATGCTTGTGATGCTCCAAACCAAAATTTACCAGTTTTGATTATATGTTAAAGCGATATGCCCTATCTCTCATCTGAGCTAACATTTGGAACCATTTATATGATTTATGCTTTCCCCACTTCAAAGAATGAACAATTTTCTCCATTTATTGTTTCTTATCTTAATATATGGGGTCCGTGTTAGGAGTAAAAAAAAATTATTAAATATTTAATAATCGTCTATTATATTTGTTAGCTATCAGCTGGTTTAATAACACGACCTTTATTATTGGATCATTTTTAAAAAGGCGACTACCTTTAAGTATTCCGTAGAGAGGTGCTTTGAGCACTAGTCTCAACGACTGTTCGTAGAAATTTCGGTAAAGGTTTTCCTAAATGAATTTACTGGTGTTCAGATACACAATAGTATTTATATTATATTATTAATAAATGTTTTCGAGGTCTTTTTAAAAATTGTAAAAACTAGGATGACATCCAACAAAAAATCTTAACTCCAGGTCTTAATAACAAAGCATATCTAGCTATCCATGTAACTCGAGAAATAAATCTAATTTCAGAGAACATCTCTAGTCGCCACTACTTGGAGATTTATGCCTTACTTTTGGGTTATGTTGTATTATGTAACCTAGCACCATATAGGAAAAGGCCAAGGCTTGGCTTCATGTAATAAAAGCACAAGCACGAATAGTTGACGTAAATCATAGAGTAACAAGTGACGAAACAGCCATAGTATCATAGTCCTTTTTTGTTGTAATTTGATTATTGCTTAACAGTAACTTCGCAGAAAGAGAGACGGCAACATAGGCGGCATTGGTATGCTGGAAGGAGAGATCCAAAAAAAAAAACCTAATTGAAGTTGCAAAAACAGCGTAACCGGATCACGAGGATAATAAAAATGAATGAGAGTCACGTGATGAAATACGACGAACTAACATTGGTCATAACAAATTGAGGTGAAAGCCAAATGTTTTAGATAAGAGCGCAAAAAGCAAAAAAAAAAAAAAGCATTGCTGGCATCAACAACATCTCGCTAGCCAACAACTAAGAATAGTTAGACTAAAACAAGATGAAAAAAAAAACAAACAAAATGCAAACATGTTGTGGTCATGCTTAATTCGCAAGTTGGAATTTATTATAAAGGAAATCTCATAAATCTGACCGAACGTGGGCTGCAAGGGGTTAAGAAATTAAAGAAAAAAATTAACAAAAGAAAAAGTAGAAAAGTTATGCTAGTAAATTATGCTAGCTGTAAAGGAAATATACATATATTTTTTTTGTAGCCACCACAGAGTCTAGCATTAAACAACAACAACTGTTGCTGGAAATGTTTTAGTAAACAAAAGGAAAGTGGAAATATGACAGCACAGCTAATGGGTGAGCAGCTACAACACAAGACGAGTATTAAAATATGGATAAAAGAGACTACCTTTATGTAATTATGTTATTACTAAACAAAGATGTAGTTCATGTAGACTTCATATTTAAAATTTTTATTAGGTGCGGTATCATCTTCCAGGTTTCCAGACCTGTCTGACTAAACGAAAAGCTATGGAAAACTAGATTGTAAAATTTCGAAAGTAGATACGCAGAGTAAAGAAGAAAGTGAATTCACATAAAGGTAATAATAATAATCAATTGGAAAATCAATGCCACTCAATAGTAATTTGATTTTATAGCACCCATCAGTCATTGCTTTTTTCAATGTAGTGATGATAAGTGAGTAAGCAATAAGCTCCAGTTGAATTGATCTATTTGATTGAATTCACAGATTATATGCGTCGATATGACTTACATCACTGAAGAGCACAGTTTGGGTTCGCTCTTGGGAATCTATCATACCTTATTGGTTGTGAATATTTTCGAAGACGTTATCATCAATGAATATTTTTTGTTCAAGCCAGACATTCACATCGATATGAGAAGCAAGCCTAAGATTTTTAGTCACCAAGTAGTACTACGAAATTTTCGATGTAATGAGGTCTTTAAGAGCTAAAGGCTGAACTTGAAGTGCAAGCATCAAAATCGAGTTGAAAGACAAGCTGAATCAGTGGATCCTATGGAAGAATGCCTTTTTGAAGACGCTCCAGCAGCATCAGGAAGAAGATCCAGATTTTGCGAGCATTTTGAGGAAACCAAAGGTGAGCAAAGTTGCTACAAAGGAGCAGCCTAAAGTTAAAATATGGTTGCACGCATAAGCTGGGGAAATGTGAATAAAATCCGCATTCAAAAAGATTTCCAGAGTTTATTTCAACGTCACTTTTTGTCCCGATGAGATCCAGTTGCTTGGTGTTGGAATTCCATTAACAAGTGAAAAATATGTTCAAAGTTGTCTCGGTTTCGAACCATTATCCAGTTGATGAAATTCGAGTGTAATGAAGATTGTAGCGAAGCTGGAATAGGTAATGTAAATTACATATCACTCATCTGCGTTTGACTGGGGTAAGTCAGGATCTCCTTTTTAGCTGTTTCTGACATCAAGGTCATCCAGTTGTCATTGTCTTAACACATACAACACAGCTTTTGAATATTCCACCCTCATAAATTTCACTAAAATCTTGTCTGATAGCGCTTTCTCCTTGTTGTACTTTTTGTTGTTGTTGAATTTGGCGAATTTTGCGCCTGAAAAATACATGATAATAATTTCCACGTAAAACATGAGCAGAGTTCCTAGAATAATCTCACTCGCCATTGTCCACACAAAGAACTGACGTTTTAAGATTTTACGGTCACTGCAATCCATTGTTCTAAAGTGGGCTAATTGGGCTAAGTTACAGTGACAAGCAAACACACGTTTGAAGACAACAAATAATAATTTATTCCTGGAAGCCAAATAGCGCTGTCCGTATGTTTTTTCATATAATATGTATGTATGAGTGAGCACACACACATACATACATACATATGTGGTTATATCCGTGAAGATGCAGCGACCCACAGTCAGTCAGTTGACCAGCAATTTCAAGTGAACCCAATATAACTGATTTTAATCTACAACAAATTGGCATTAAATGTTATTTTGCAGTAGATTTATTGGCGAAAGCGTTTGTGGGGTCAACTCATAGTTTAAGTTGAACTACTTATGTATGTGCATAATACATACATACATATATACATATGTATGTGTTTAGTTATGTACTTATATTGTGCTGCTTCACGCAAACATACGAACCAAAAACAACACTACAAAAAATCGTGTGATTAATCGCTAAAGAGAGTGGTCTGGAATCGATCCCGTCAGTCTACAGTTGACTATAATTCAATTTTTTGTAGCAAGCTTAAAGGGGTAAGTAAATTTTAGGTTTTGTAGCATACTTATAGGAGTTAAAATAGCCACTTGGGTGGAAAGTGGAATAGTCCCCCCGTACCAGTTTGGGTATAAATGCGTACAATGTGTCTCTTCATAGGACATGCTTAAACAAAAGTGAGCAGTTCAGTGATCAGAACAGGTATTAGTCGCATCCTCCTCTGCGACACGTCCCGGATTGACCCTAGACTAAGCACATTTTTTGCAGGGATGTTTATGCTTATGTGTTCGCAATAATAGTAGTAAAATTAAATTGGATATTGTTCGAAGAACTAAAAGTAAGCTGTGTTTTTAATAATTTCCATTTAAAATATAGCGAATTCTGTAACAGTAAATATTTAAAAAAAATTTGAAAGTTTACACAAAGTTCAGCAAAGTTAATCGAAGTTTGAAAAATGTACATCACAAGTTCGATACTTTCGGGTAGAATTTTTAGAAAATTTTTAAGTATGCAGTTTTAGAACTTATTCAACTTTACCCTAGTAGGGAGCATGTTAAAAGTATGTCAAAACTGTAAACGAATTTTTAGAAAATTTTTGGCGAGACCACAACTTTTCTCTGTTAAATTGATAAAAAAGTGAAAGCACGAGCCTCAATACCAGATTAAATAGCTTTTAGATATGATCTCAAAAACTAATCGCGAGATACCAAGTCATTCGCAATGGGTAAATTGATCACACTTAGAGTTCAAAATTAGCCTATAGCTGACAATGCTACTTAATTATTTGAAAGATCCTATCTAAACCGAAATCTATAAAGGTGAAAAATGACGGATGATGCATTCTATAAACCTTTCTATATGTAGGCACTGGTTCAAGATTTATATAAATTATCTTATAATATCTTGAAAGCTTATTAAATTTTATGCATTGATTTAACTTCTTGCCTTAAAATTAAAATTTCGAAAACCTTGAGCGAACATTTAATTTTCCAAAAACAAAAATTTCTACAAAAATGCACTTATTTATTTTTGTCCATAATCTTATATGTCGTCCACTTTAGTATACAAAGTACATACGGGAATGTTTAGCTAACCAAAATAATATATTTTAGCAGACAAATAGAACAACTTCTCCATATCGACATTTGTGCAATCAAAGAAAGTGAACAAACGGTTGAGAAATCAATAGAACGATCTAACTTGCAGCTTAACGCCAACACTTGGCGCCTATGGCACATAGAAGTACTTATGAAAACAGCAAAAAAAAATGGTGTGGGCAGACTCTAAAAAATAAAGGATGCGATAGTATAATCTATACTTTCCATTGACATTATCTATCAGCCTTAACTCAAAGTGAGACCTTATTATAGTAGACTCTATGTATACTTTCCATAATTTTTTTAAGAAAGTCGGTCTCTCAGAGAGAGTGTGAGAGAAAAATAAAGGAGAGAGAGAGGAGTGGAGGGCTTCTTATAATCACGTCTATGCTTTACAAGGTCGATTATACTTTTGAAAAATGCTTCCTCACAGGGACAGTGTTTCTTAAAATAATTTCTTATGCAATCTGATTCTAATTCACAAGACCTGCCAGTGAGAGTTGTGATCGAGCTATGCATTTGCTCTAGATTCTAGAAGGAGGCCATGCAGTGTATCTTCCCTACCAAAAGAGGCAGGTTAAGAGAGAGAGGGAATTAAACAGATAAAATGGCAAGCGCAAAATTTCTAAATAAGCTTACTATAAGGTGAGCAAAATTTTGGCTATAATGTCCATACTTATAACTCATTGTACTACATAAATAAAGCCATTTTTGTACATACTCGTACATATGTATATTTCATGTTCTATATCTATTCCTACATAGGTCATTGTTCACACTTGAATACCCAGCAAAATGACACTATTTTTCGGTCAATTGTCGCCCACAGTTACAATGAATGCTCCAGAGGCGATTTGACAAAGCATACACAACACCAACAAAAGCTATATCTTACGTATTGTGTGATATGAATTTGGCGGCACGTTCAATATGGATGCTTGCAAAAGTGACGATTGAAGAGAATTGCAAGAAGTGTGCATTCATTCGTTTTATGTTCGACTTCAATTGTTATCTCCAAATGTGATTAAGCGATGAAAGGAAGGATGTTCATGGGAGAGTGTAAGAACGTAAAAAGCTGGATTGCAAAAGGAAAAAGCAAGATGGGCAATAACGTTTGAAGTGTGGGTGTATTTTAGTGGACATTTTCCAGACACTTGTCTCATCAATTAAGTAAAGCAACAAATGGCGTTGAAAGACGAAGAATGGGTAGCCAAGTGGAAAATTACTCACTATGCAGGCATAAATAAATATCCCAAGTAAACTACTTAGACAATAGCACGTGCTGATATGTAGATAGTTTTATACCCAGTAGTGATAGGATGTATGTACATATGTAGGGTATTCAAAAAAACCGATGAGTATTTTGAAGCTAACTAAACTCCTTCGCATGAGAGCCTAATCTATTCCGTTGGCTTGAAGAAGCCAACCTTTGCATGCGGTGCTGAGTTCCTCTTTTCTTTGTTTTTTTTTTTTTAAACACTTCTACGCATACACTGGCTGTGCCTCCTTGCAGCTTTTTCGAAACTTTTCGAAAGCTAGTTCGGCAACATTTTTTTTATTCGAATTGTGCTGCTGATCATAATATAATAATTAAATCCTTGGCGTTGACTTTAAAACTGCACTATTGGTTATATTTTATTAAACTCAACTCATATTTATTATCCCTTACTCTTTTGGCACGAATAAAGACAAACGGATATAACACAAAAGGCACACCAGACATAACCACAAGCAAAAGCATTGCGCAGCAGTACTCCATTAATTTTGTTGTTGCATCATTTGTTATTTGTTGCTGTTTGTGTGTCTTTGTTTTGCTGATAGTGTTGTGGTGGAATTGTCAATAATTTATATTGTCATTGTTCAAGTGCTGCAGAGCAACATACATAAGTATATTTATACATATTTTGTTAATGTTAAATACCCATTAACGAATTGTGTAAGTGATTATAAGAAATAGTTAATGTGTTGAGACGATCTTGTCCCATCGTGTTTCTTAAATAAGTATTGTTTATTCTCAAGGTTGAAAACGAACCTTTCGCAGTTGCTGAATGTTGAATGGCGTGAGATTTGAAATTCTGTTCTCAAAATCTTGGAGGTCAGTTGCCAACACCAACAGTCGGACATTGGCAAATCATCGGTTTCGAAAACTACCAGCAGCTGATAATATACATGATAACTTGAATTTGACATTGCCCAAAACAACAAATATTTTATTTAAAGAACTATAATGTGAAAGATAAAGTTGTTCTCTAAATTTCATAAAAATCCTGGATTCGCCACTCACTCATCTCCTTCGAGTTTTGGAATTTAGCTTAAAATTCGTTGACGTTTCGAGTTGGAGATTAGCTCCTAGTTCAACTTTGAATTTTTCTTTTCTAATTCGTTTTTTTATAAAAATTCTCCCCTACCCAAAACCAGAAAAATTCACAACAGCCAAAAAGTTTTAGATGGAACTCTATCTCGATTTTATATTTGAAGTTACATTGACAACATACTTTACATATCCATTTAAGTTTCCTTTGCAACTTCATACTCAATCTTATCTTGCCTTTTCTTTCTTTATTGAGACTATAGTTCGTTGTTTTAAATTAAAACTTGATAAGGAGCTTTTTAAAATTTGTATGACTTCATAAAGAAATATTTTTTGGGTGGGTAAGCTATAATAATCCATACATAAATATATACATTCTACAATTATTGTTTTACTCCAGATTTTCAGCATCAACATTTTGGTTACATATAATTAGTATTGTTTGTATTGTTGGCAATGTTGTTGTTGCCTGCCGTCTGGCAGTTGATGTCTGATGGCTGATGAGTTTAATGATGGTAAAAATTATGTTCTTTAATTAAATAATTCCAAGACTTGGTTAAATAGCTATCAGTGAAACATAATTCCACTCTTTTACAAAAACGAACACCAACACAACCACAACAACAAAATAAATGAAGAAGCATTAATATATATACATATATTCTGTTTACAAAATATTGCTTATGGCAGATGACATCCATTTTGCTTAATGGCTACTGAGCTTATAGAGAATGGTATGAATTAGTGAATGGTGAATAGCGACAGACAGACAGTAATTTGATAATTTAACAGGAATAATGTGGCCACTGCATTAAAAACCGAAAGCGATAAATTCTCAGAAACACCCAACAGGCTAGGTAAACATAAATTAAAATTTTAAAGGGCTTACTGAAATAAAAATTAAAACCCTTGATAGTGCTTTGCAAAATAACATTTCCTTACAAATTTCAAAGCATAGAAGCTTTAGGAGCCAATTAGGGTGTAAGCTTTTCAACGCATCTTTGGTCAGAATCTCGTTTGTGTTTGTGACTTCCTTTTGTGCGACTTCCTTTTCTCTCTTCTTGTCAAAATCGAGGATTTCTCATATTCATTTGCATTTGTATACGCGCTCTATAAGCCCATGTACGGCATTTTCCGTGGACCTACCCTTTATCTACGCATGTTAAGCCATAGAAAGGTTAGTTGCCGCTAATATCTCTCAATTATTTAGCCTTGTCGTCTGCTCCCCATTCTCGTCAAGAATATGAAATGTGCTTATTCTGTGTAATCTTTCCAGCCAGAAGATTATTGGCACACTAAGCTTCTGTATCATTACCGGAGTTGCACCGCTAGAACCCAGTGATGTGTAGGGCGATAAGTTGTTAAGGGCGAAATTATCACAAGCAGGGAAATGAATGTTTAGAAGAGCGTTTTGAAAGTGCTTGTCAGATTCCGTCCACACAACGTCTCACTAAGCGGTCGATGTCACGTTCTTTTCACAGTATATTGTCGACCCACGAAGAATCTCGGCTGTTTTCAATTGGCAAGCATATGGCCAACCAAGACCCTGTCTGAGACTTCTTTATTACGTTTAGGTGTGATTGAGTGCCTCATGACATGGTTGTCATATATTAGCTCTAAGTCACTCCTTAAATATATTTTGATCAAAGCTTGGTGGTATCATGGGGTTTTATTAAATGTAAAAATTTAAATTTAATTTTAAGCTTACTTTTGCAAAACGGTTGTTGTTGTTGTTCTTTTAGCAACAACATCACTCCCCGAAGGTTTTGGGGAATGTTGTCGAAATAACAGTCCTTGGCCGGATATGAATCCGGTACGCTCCGGTACTCCCTTGCGGTACTGCCCGACTGTCGTGGTAGCGATTTGGTATGACCAGTGGAACCTTCCAGGTCTTGTTATCCCTCCTTCCGAAAGGAAAGACGAGATGGGTAATGAGAGGTGAGAGCATCATATCCTTAGATCAACCATCGAGTTGCACATCATTACCTTTGTGCATGCTAGTCGCCTCTTACGACCGGTATGCCTACCGCTGGCATATTCTAAACCCCTACCCGCAAAACGGTTAACACTATTGAATTCAGCGTATCCGAATTATATAGAAATATTTTTTATGTATGATAAAGTTTGTTTTTGATAGAAAAATAAAAACCGCGTAGAGTGAGTAGAGCAACCGTCCGCTCTTTCGATGTTACCATGATACATCGGTTATTTTAAAGTCATTTCCGTTACATCCCTAACTTAGATAACAAGCATAAAGAGATTTTAATAACATTTTTATACCTTTCATGAACATGAAATGGTAATATAACTTTGGTCCGATGTTTGTAAGTATGAGAAGAAGAAGAGATAGACCCACTATTAAGTATACCGAAATGATCAGGGCGACGAGCTGAGTTGATTTAGCCATGTCCGTCTGTCCGTCTGTCCGTCCGTCTGTCCGTCTGTCTGTTTGAACGCAAACTAGTCCCTCAATTTTAGAGATATCTCGATGAAATTTGGTATAGAGCCGTCATTTTGCATGGGATTAATCATTTGTCGGAACCAGCAAGATCGGACCGATACAACGCATAGCTCCCATACAATCGATTGTTTCGATAAACGGGTTTTGGCCTATAACTCTTGCAATTAAAAAGCTAGAAGCACGAAATTTTACAGGTTTAGTACTTATTATATATGTGATGTGTGTAGTGAAAATCATACAGATCGGACCAACATAACATATAGCTCCCATATAATCGATAGTTTCGATAAATGGGTTTTGGGCTATAAATTTTGCAGTTAAAAGAATACGATCGTAAAATTTTGTATGTTTGGTACTTATTATATATGTGATGTGTGTAGTGAAAATCATACAGATCGGACCAACATTACATATAGCTCCTATATAATCGATGGCTCCGATAAATGTGGTTTGGGCTACATCTGCATTTTAAAATTAACAGTTTTGAAGAGTTTGTACCAAATGTAAGTAAGGATCGGACGCTCAAAACAGTTACGCATATTCATGAAAGGTGTAAAGCCTTCGGCACAGCCGAAGACAGCCCTTTCCTTACTTGTTTTTTTTTGCATTTGAACATTTGTAAAATTGTGGTTAATTAGTGGGCGGCTTATTTTAATTGTTTTGTGGTAACTTATTGTAAACAGTTTGAATAATTGAAACCATCGCTTGCTGAGAGCATATTTGTGTAACGTTTTTTTAAGATCAAAGTAAAATTTCTTGATAAACAGATTCTCTATTAAATTTCTAAAGAGGTGCGGCTTACCGTTACAATTTCAATTAAGAACTTAAGCTGATCACCAAGGTAACGCTGAAATGCCTGACAATCAGCATATCAACTAACTCACACTACGGTTGTACTGGGGTTGCTTACTAAAGTATATGACTTAATCCAACATAAGCTTTACTCAGCTGCTTATAAAAATCCAAAACCAAATTTTGACTTACCGGAATTTATTTAATTTGAAATCGTTTGAAAATTCTACAGCGCCTTATACTTTCCTGTTTATCTGTAATTTGCATATTTTGTATACAAATTTCGAAATACTTTTAATACAACATTCTTGTTACTTTATCATTTCCCCCTTATTCAAGCAATAAGTTATTGTTTAGTGAAATCATGATATTTACAGACATCGATTTACATAAATATTCCACACATCAAAAAATTGTTATTTCTCTGCACTGAACTTCATCTAAAAAACGTAAAATACATAAACATTCCTCTTATACTTGTTGTTGTTACTCTTACGAAATATTTCTTATTTATGGGTGTTCTCTGTCGAAACACTTTGTTTAACTTTCCCAAAAAGTTTTTAAATATTATTTATGTATGCGCACATACGTTTATATATTTGTATCTACAAATTGGCATACGTGACAGCTTGAATAGATGCAAAAGAGAAGGGTTGAGGGAAAGCGATGTGCAACAACAATGAATTCAAATTTTATAAATTTATATTTTACTCAAATATTTAACTTACATTAATGTAAAAGTTAAAGTGTAGGTTGATTTTTTTGAACGTAGTTGGTTGAATACTTTGGTATATGTGTAGAACAGTTTGAGGAAAATGTAAGTAACACAAACATAAATCGTATCCATCGAAATGCCTTTTTATTAGTTCAACTAGACTTTTCCTTCGCCAATTTGCACGATATCTCCTTCTCGTATCATGTTTTCGCTTTTTTTCACATCTGTCCTTATCCCCCTTATTAGCATTTTCTACATTCATTTTTTGTTGCCATAACGCTTTTCCTTATTCTCCTTTTTCTTCTTGCTTCCCCCCTCTCTTTCTCCGCACCTTTATTTAAGTATTCTCTTCCTTTTTAACTTTTATTCGTCCCTTCCTATTCATATTCCTATTTCCCATTGTCATCTTAAACCTCGAACCTCTACCGTTTATTATTTGTCTTTATCTGACACCATCCCCATTTCAATGTTACTATTCTTCTCCCGGTGCTCTTCCTATAGTGTATGCTTTATTTACCCACCACATTAACAAAGTTTAGAAATTTCATAGAGATCGATTTTGTATAAAGAAAATACCCACAAATTTATATTTATCAATCCGTACTCTATATACATATGTAAAAATCCAATCAATCTGTTGAGCCTATTTCAATAATTCAAATTTTTGAACACATAAGAATGTAAGCAAGCATAATTTTCTTGCTACGGCGCTACAAAAATGATGCCGTGAAGTGTAGTTTTCACAACCTAACCTAAGACCTTGGGTTTCACCTTACCGTTTCAGCTCAACCCTCGCAAGCTATATGCGCGCGTATTTTAAAACTGAATTATTAATAATACATTTTACATACATAATTAAAATATTAAGTTTACAAGTATTTATTTATATGCATTTTAAAAATATATAACTATATACACTGTATCTTAGAAGAAGTTTCAAAAACACCCTATCTTAACAAAAATTCATTCTCAGAAAAATTGCACTCAGGCGTCGATATGGTATACATTTTCGGGTAGATCATAGTCTACAGGGTTTCGTAAAAAGATATATGTTATGTGATGTTGATTGACGATATGTACGTTCTTTCACACTTTATCCATCCACCTATCCCTGTAATTGCTCGTCTCGATATCCTTTTCGCTCTTCTCTATAAAAATAGTTACTCCCAATTCCATTACCTTTTTCAACAGCAGGGCTAATTGAAGGATAGGAGATTTTAAATTGAAATCTCAAAATTTTTGGCTATGCAAAAATCCAAAAAATGTGCATCCCTAGCACATACTGAGATTACATTCATTTTTAAAATAGACCACATAATTAACCAGAAGAACATATTTAAGCGCACTCGAAGCTCCCGCTTACCTATTTAAAATTTCTACCAATTCTTACAAATGTAATAAAACATGCAGCTTCTTTTAGGTTACAAAAACGGTAAAGTTCGTACTAAAATATCTCGCAGTACTCTTACGCTAACTTTTCATGTTCATTCTCAGCTGATAACGTAAACTAGCCAAGCACTTATCTAATGACTTTAACTGACATAAACAACTTTTACTAGTCATTACCACATCAACGTAAAGGTTTTAGTCATAATATTTACTAAGAGAATTTACTCAATAGTCTCTTACCTCTTAGCGCTTCAACGATCTGCTGCTTAATCTTATGATTAGTAAAAGTGTAATCACTTTATTTGTTGCTGGCTCTATATGTAGTGCATAACTAGCCAATAGTAGAGTGAAGTTTAAAAAAAAAAATAGTTCTTATTTAGTATTCTAATTTCTATTCTAATAGTTTCGTAATAAGCTTAACAAAAGATTTAATCGTCAATTAGTCATCGAAAATCGTAAGTATGAACTAAATCAACAAGTTTTCAAAAAAACTTCCAATAACTCACAACTTCAACATTAGCAGATTCTCTGATCTGATTTGCGGAATAAATAATTATTCTTACAATTTTATTTTATTTTACTCTAAGAAGTTCTTGGATTTAACTTCCAATACAATATTTGTTGAACGTATCATCGATAGTGTTAAAAAACCTTCTTAGCATATTCACGAAAGGTTGAAAATTTTAGCAAAGAATAACATGATTTTTAAAATTCAAAAAGTTGGCATCACTATTCAAGAGACATCGCCAGTAGCTCCGCTTAAGCTAAAAAAGCTGGGAGCAGTTTAATTGAATTTAATATTCGTAGTTGTAGTTTTCTCTTACATACCTATTTTCCGCATTGTTGTCATAATTTTCTGCTTCATGAAAATATCTATATATTTAAATATCTCTACAAAATGTGACAACCACAACAACACTAACCACAAAGCTCACCACAATCAATGCAAAGTAAAAAAAAAATTGGAAACCCAAAAACTACAAAACAAAAACAAAGAAACAAGAAATAAAGCTATTTCTTTATTACGTTGACACAATTACAGTAATAACAATGACAAAAACTGACATAAACGCCGTTAGAGTGACCAATGTGGACAGCAACATTGTAGACATCATCAACCACAGACAAAAGTATCAGGAGAGAAAGAAAAAAACTAACAATGTGAGAGAAAAGTGACACCAACAGCCCAAACAAAAGCAACAATAAGCAAGGCGACAATATTTGAACAAAACAGTTATCGAGTAATGAGTACCGGTTTGATAGCAGTAGCAACAACACGAAAAGTGTTGGCAACAACAACAATCTACTATGACTGTAACAAAGTAGCGCTGATTAGTTAGTTGAGTGTGGAAAGTTTTCAATTGAATTATGTCTTTGACTTGAAGCAGGCGACCAAGAATGGAACAAAATGAAAAACTAGAGAGTTTTAGTAAGTAATTTTACACTAATTCTGGCGCATTATTGGAGAGTGGAGTCAAGTTAACGGTGCTCATTAATGCACTGTTGTACAGCGGTCTGCTTAATTATTTAGATTGTGTTGCTTACAACAAAACTAAGAAGAAAAAGTAAAATTTGAACTTTAATATGACTTAAGCAACAAATTTGAGCAAGATGACACTGCTCATGTCTCCCATTCACCCTCTCATTCAACCGATGCGTTTGTTTAAAATCGTTAGCAGATACTTTTAGTTACAAATCGGAGACCGTGGTGATAACCGTTTAATCCTCAGCGACTTCAACACATCACGACTTCTGGCACGAACGGATAACGACAACAACGGGTCTCGCGAGAGAACGGGGCCAAGTGCAAACAGTTCCACGGATGTCCGAATCCAAGCTCTCAACACTGAAATCCGACGGAAATTCAAAGAATTCTTAGGAAACACAAATTGACTTAGTAAAAACAACATCTTGAGCCTTGCAAACTTTCCAGTGGTGTCGGCAAGCCATGCGCCACAGTCAAAGATATACCAAATTCAACAAAACACAACGGCATAGGTCGCCATCACATTTGGTGGCAGCGTCCAACCGGATCCCAAACGACCCGCGAGCTCAATTTGCCAACATTTTAAAGTGCATCCACTGACTGATATGGTCAAAGGGACGAGCAATACACACAACACAGCGCCAGCAGTACAACAATTGCTTTAAAAGCCACACAGAGACAGAGATAAACCTGTCTCCGACTAAATCGCGTCTACATTAGAATACTTAAATTCTTAATGTGCCGCCTACTAGAGACATAAGAAAGCTTTGCCCTAAGCACAATGATGAGTTGCGGCAGCAGATTAACTTGCCGTTTGATCTGCATAACCACGGCCGAGCTCTTAATGGCATCTATACCGAGTCTGTGGTCCGATTCCTTAGACTCCACACTGTGAACCTTGTAATCCATATCCAACTACCTAAAATAGGTGAAGAGCAACAATATCACTCTGGACCAATCTTGCTGAAACTACACGTTTCCTTGGGCTTCCGTTAGAAGCGCTTTTCGTGCTCATTATACAAAGAGCGCGAATCACTGTGAACAACAACAAAATCTCAAAATATTTTAAAATAAATTAGATCACGCCCCAATTCTCTCCAGCTAAATAAACATACATATATTTAACTCCAACTCTTAACTATTATCAAATAGACTACAAAGATGTCATTGTGTTTCAGCAATAAGATTACCTCTTCTTCTATTGTAGCACTCGAACCACGAGCTCAATAATCTAATTTCATCTGCAAATTAACTTAATAACGTCAAAGCATTATGCTGCATTTTGCATGCATTTTCGTTTGGTTAAAAAACCCCAAATCATAAAATCTCAGCTAATAGAAAGCAATGAATTAAAGATGAAATTTGCATATCAAAAGCCAAAAGTATTGTATCTTTCAATGTCTTTTGTGTTTTTGTTTTTTTTTTTTTTGCATTTTAAAGAGCACAAAAAAAGCGTACAATATTCGCCCACGCGCCCTATTTGTTGTTGCGGCAAAAAGCAATATCACTCATACGCCATGGCGGCGAAACTATTTCGTAGGAATGTGGTAAATGAAAGAAGTTCAGCAGTAGGGTGAATTGAAGAAGTTTTTTTTTTTTTTGCTTATTTTTGTAGTTTATATAAAAACGAAAAAATTTAAAAAAAAAAATTGTACTTAACGTTTTTACTATACAAAAATACAAAAGTGTACTTTGACACAGTATTTAATAGTTTTGTTCATATAACAGTGGTTTGTAACTAACAAAATAAAGGAGATAGCTATAGAGCTCCACATAACAAAGTTCTTCGGTTGTCAGTGGGCACAATAACTTGAGTATAAATTTAGATATTTGCTGGGTTGCTATTTAAAATGATCGTAATCGAAATATAATCACGTCGATTTTTTCGTTATCGAAAATTTCGAAAAACGTATAAA
This sequence comes from Sphenella marginata, assembly GCA_951509765.1. Lineage (NCBI taxonomy): Eukaryota > Metazoa > Arthropoda > Insecta > Diptera > Tephritidae > Sphenella > Sphenella marginata. The sequence continues at coordinate 92,629,899 of OX608079.1, read as the reverse complement.
GTGACATAATGCAATAATAAGAGTGGTTTCAATAATGAAATTTTGTAGCTCAATCTAGTCTTATGGACGATATTACCAAATGCTTGAAAAAGAGGCGTGGCACAGCCCACTTACATATGAGTGAACAACTTTTCAAACTTCAACTTCAGAGCCGTTTATGCAGGAATAACTTAACTTGTTAAAATGTAAACTATTATTGTGGTACATACCCGGTTACCCATAGAAAATAAGCAAAATCGCTTTTCGACCACGCCTACTTCTTCATAAAAGTTATCTGAAAAGGTGGTAGAAATACTGAACTGATAATATCTCATTGCCTAATACAGGTAGAATTGTCTTATTATTTATATGGTTTAACAAAATTTTGGAAAGTGGGCGTGCCGCCGCTCAAGCAGTATCGGTTGGTTTTTTTTACCATCTGACCAAAAACAACCGCAATAAACATATTTTGCAATTTTTCTGAGCTCACGAAGAGTTGATAATAATTCTTAGTAAATGATTATTATTTCTGATTTTGAGGGGAAATTGATATTTAGAGAAAAATGGCAAAGCTTTGCACAGCGATGGATGGAATGATATGTTTCAAAGTACCGAAATTCTCATTAGACCACTAAACTATATTTATAAACTATTATTATTATCAAGAAAAGAGTGAAATAATTGATATAACATTTATAACATAATATTTATTTTAATAGGTAAATTGATAGAATCCAAAGATACATATATGTAGTACTATCGTTCAAATTTATTTATTTATTTTATTATAAGCCACTAATTAATAATCATCCATATTTTTTTTATATATTTTTTTTTTTAATTAATTTGTTTATTGGCCGTTATGAATATATATGTTACTTATTTAATTTTGAGCTCTAGGCCTATTGTAAATGAAACAACTAAATTTTGTTGTTATATATTTATTTTCAATATTTCGATCTCAATCTGAGATCATCATCAGGACTGTAAGAAAACAATAAAAACAATAACATTATATTTCACATAAAAAACAACATATTAATTTGTTGAACATAATATATCAGCGCAACTTACATCTTCCGCGGTTTTGCAAAGACTAATAGAAGAAACAACGAGAATTCTAAACAGAGAATGTAAATAAATGTGTATATAATCAAATGAAGTCCCGTAATTGTAAACAAAAATTGAGAGGCGCTATATTGTTGTTGTAAGCGCCTCTCAATTTTTGTTTACAATTACGGGACTTCATTTGATTATATACACATTTATTTACATTCTCTGTTTAGAATTCTCGTTGTTTCTTCTATTAGTCTTTGCAAAACCGCGGAAGATGTAAGTTGCGCTGATATATTATGTTCAACAAATTAATATGTTGTTTTTTATGTGAAATATAATGTTATTGTTTTTATTGTTTTCTTACAGTCCTGATGATGATCTCAGATTGAGATCGAAATATTGAAAATAAATATATAACAACAAAATTTAGTTGTTTCATTTACAATAGGCCTAGAGCTCAAAATTAAATAAGTAACATATTTTTTTTTTTTTTTTTTTTATAAAGAAAAAATTATCAAACCACCCTATTCAGCAACCGCCACTACTTTTCGGCATTGCCAAGTTGGTAAGGCATGCAAGCCATGTTGCATAAACAAGCGTTGGCGTTGTTGCATTTAATGCAATGAAATTTTTGATTTATTTGTTCTTTATTTAAAAAGCAAACAATAATCTCACTCGACTACGAGTACTGACTACATCACTCATTTACAGAGTACAAAACTGTAGCCAGGAAAATTTAAACTTTGAGATTATGCTAGAAGCGTGTATGTTGTTGTTGATCTGGCTGCTATTGCTTCAGCTCTAAAATACTAATAGCTGTTAGCTGTTGTTGCAAATTTTGGCTAATTCGTCAAGCTTTTTACCACTCTACATCAAACCTCTCGTACTCCTCTATGCACCACACTCTACTTGAATGGATCATGCATTGTCTTGGCATTAACTTTCATCAAATTTTTCACTTAAACATAGTCAATGGCGCACTGGTGTCAAACTAGTTTCCAACTACCTCAAAACTAGTGTATGTGCCAAAACCATCTAGTTTTTACATCTCCTAAACGAATTGAGATATGGAACACAGTACCAGTGAGAATATTCTAGTTACACAGTGGTATGTTCCCTGACTACTTAGTTGGGTGCTACACTATGGGGGATATGCGCATACATACATATGTAGGTGTGCATCTGGTATTATGGTATTGTACTGTTCTTTCATATATTTGCATCTTTTAAAAAGTACGAATGCATTTCATAAGCTAAGCCAAACTAAAAGTGAACAAACGCAATGAGTATGCCACAAACATTAGTCAAACAATCCAGCTTGTCCATTTAACATTACTTTTCTTGACAGGTTGCCTAACTAGAGGCAGTCGAGCTGTCATCTTCTTGACCTATTCAAGCATTTTGAATGTGTGAATGAGCTTATACATTAGACATATTAGACTGTATCAAAAAAAATGTATACATTTGAAATTTTTATGAATTTTTTTAAATTAAAACACAATAAACATTTTTTTTTGAATATTTTTTTTGTATGAATAAAATTAGAAATAACAAACAAAAATTAAAAAAAAGATTTTATTTAAAAAATATTTGAGTTTAACTAAAATATTAATAATTGAAGGTTAATTATAATACATAAAAATAGCTAGAAAAAAGTTTTGTAGATCTATCATAGTTTATAGTCTATATAATATACTATAATAATCAAAGGAAAAAAACTATGTTTCTTGGCCCAGTCTAATATATAAATATTCATATGGAAATCGTACACAATTCTGTGCAGTTGCGCTTTTAGTCAAACAAACAGGGTGTGGTTTTAAGGTAGTTGAAACTTCATTTAATTTGTTATTCCAAACTCTCATTCTTTTTCTTTTTTATCTAAGGTATTTTCTATTTGGTAAGTCGTAAAGACAGGTGATTGTCGCTGAAACCAAAAACAGTCTGGTTTTGGAATATTTTATCATTATTATCACAATCGCTATCACAATTCTTACATCTTCAAAATCATCCTCACTTTTCTCATCATCTCAATCATTGAATCTGCATTATCACTACCATCAAAATATTCTTCAGCCTCGGTCCCATCCCTATCATCATCATCATCGTCATACTCGGTGATCTTTTAAGGCATCATCATCATACTCTCCATCCTTTTTACCCCCTTCTTCATCATCTTTAGGATCATTATCATTCATCATTAGTCGCTAAGTTCACTGCTTAGCAATCCATAGTTGTGTAAAATCCCAATCATTCACTTAACCTGACCAGGCTGTGGTGAAAATTATTTTTCTTAACTTCTCTCTCTGCTTCCTCTTCTCATTGGTATCAATTTACTTAGTAACTACAGCTCATAAGAAACATCAGCGGCTGTTTAATACTTTAGCTGCCGGTGATAACGCTAAGACCCCTAAAATAAATAAAATAACTCTTTTAAAATTACTGATGACGTTGACCAGTTATCACAGCATAAAAATATACCCAAACGACTACTGAGTATAAAAAAAAATCCCGAACTTTTGTCGTGTTAAACAGCCAAAAATATAAAAAATACCAATTTAAAGTTTTGTCTCAAACACCCTGTATATCCAAGTTTGTTGATGTTGCTGTTTAACATAACTTCTTGCGTCGACTGCAAAAGTGTGTTTAGAAGGTCAAACATTTGAGTGAGTACGAGAACAAAAGCTGTCAGTAAACCAAAATCTTTGATAACTGCTGTCATGCACTTTCCTTCACTCCTTTTAGCCTTAGCCGGCCACAACTGCTGACTGTTAGATTAAATTATTTGCAATTAAAAAACCATTATAAATAAATTCGCATATTAAACATATGAGCGTATATTTACATGTGTATGTAAATAAAACAAAATTAAATTAATTGGTTAGAAAAGAAAATGAAAATTTGTGTGGAGGGAATAATGAGAATGGAATTGGCGATTTTTAAGCAGAGGTAGAGGCACAAAGAAGAGGCTATAAATGAGCAAATTTAGATAGCACTTACATACGTGGATCCCGATACGAGAGAAATTTCTAAGATTGCATCCGAATAGCGTATTTCACTTGGAAAGTTTCCAATAGGGCTTTAAGCTTAAAATTAAGTATAAAAATTATTATTTTTATTCGTTTTTATGCACACTACAAGTTACTTCATGTCGATTAGTATTGAGTAAACGAATAATTTTAGTATATAGTATAAGCTATTTACTTTATTTACATATTTATATGCGTTTGTTATTAGTTCCACACACATACATATGTCTATACATCATACATCTACATATATTTAGTTATCTGAATAATTAAAACGATCTTTGTTTGTTTGTTTTGGAAATGCCCGAAAGCAGCCTTGAAGCAAACGCCCATTATCCACACACTGCAACGTTTTTACATAGAAAACTCACACAAACGTTAAACGACAATATCCCTAAGTTATATTTTAATTGGAATATTTATGCAGTTGCAGTTGCTTTTAAGCTTTTAAACAAACACACTATGCAAGCAAGCAGACTAAGACAGACATGGAAACAAAAGTTGTATGCTCAATTCAACAAAACTAAATAATAGATGAGAATGCGCTTTTTATGACTTAAATATTAGGTTTTATTGCGCTTGGATTGTATGCAGAATTTTTACTTGTAATAAAAAACCTGAAATGTTTATTTAACTTTAAAAGTTTTGTGTTGATTTTACATTCTAACCATATTACATATGTCGTAAATTTGACGAGCTCTAAAACTGGTTCATAATTATTATTAAACTAGAAGGACCCGGCAGACGTTGGTCTGCCCAAATTTAGGGAAAAAATCGCGAGGTAAGCAATATTGGTAATTGGAATATTTCGGTCCCTGGTCCATTTCCCGGTAAAAAGAAGACATCCCAAATTTTAACAAAAGTAAAGAACTACCCTTGTACTAAATTTTAAGAAAATCGTCCCATAAATAAAAAAGTTTGGAATATTTCGGTCCCTGGTCCACTTCCCGGAAAGAAAATTAACCCCAAATTTTAACAAAAGTAAAGAACTACCCCTGTACCAAACTTGAAGAAAATCGTCCGATAAATAAAAAAGTTTGGAATATTTCGGTCCCTGGTCCACTACCCGGAATAACACTTTACATATACACTCTCCGGGCTCATACTGAGCTATCCTGTAAATATGAACAAAATCGGCGTTGTAGTTCCGGAGTCTATAACATACATACATACATACATACATACATCCTATTTTATATACATATATAGATTATTATTTTTTATTTAAATGTAAAAATTCAAGAAAGAAAAACACTACTTCCGAAACTATTTGGTGCATGGAGCCCGTGCGCTTCTGATTGGCAAACGCAGCAGTCTACTCAAGTACGGCGACATGGAATGAAATTTTATGAGCACGTATAGAGGTAAAAAACAAACTCGAGTCATTCCGATACAGTACAACCGGTTTTTTTGGAAATTAGTCTAAGTATTGGAGACCCAGTCCACAGACTTCCTAGTACCAATATATGTGCATGGAACAGAACTACACAAATTCATCCAGTCGGGAAGATCTTCATGAAAAAAGAGTTTACCGAAACAATCTAAAGCCGAGCATGAAATGTAATCTATCATAACTTTGTTGCCTCAAGATAATCGGTCTTGCCGCATAATTACATCCATTTTAATCTGCTGTCAATTAACCAAAGTAGAGAATCAAAAATCGCTAAGAGAATAACTTTTCAAATAAAAAAAAAAATTACTAGACATTGTTTACTCTGTTATCTTGTCGCAGTAGCAGCGAAAGTAAATGGGAACTAAACATTTTTTAGTGTGCCGGTACGCAAAGGTGTTTGGAAGTTAGTCCAGCTTTTCTGCGCACTAAACTCAACAGAGAGAGAAAAGAAAAAACGTAATATTTAGTCAATTTTATACTCAGCTGTGTATAGTTTTGTGATTAGTCCAATTAATCAATTAATTATTATTTTTGATTAATCAAAAAGAAAATTGATTGATTAGTCGCCTTTTCGATTAATCGTGTTTTGAATAAAATGATTAGTCATATATGTATTAAAACTGCACAAATTTATAAGTTTCTTGATACTTCAACTATTTGTTGCATCTTCGACATTTTGCCCATTCGCCATCGGACAACACCTCAAATTTTTTTTTTTTTTTTAATATGTATTTTGAAGCATGTTTGGTTTTAAATTTTTTTTATTTTCAGCTATTTCAAGGCTAATTTTCACATAAGAAAATTAGTAAATTAATCATTTTTTGATTAACCATTTTTGAAAATACTCTAGTAACGCTTGTTTTGATTACTCATAATTGTGATTAATCAAGTAATCGATTAACTGAAAATTTTATTAATCAACTTACTCGATTAATCGAATAAAGGCACAGCCCTATTAATAATGATTAATATCTTTGGCTTATATAATTTAAATGATTAAGTTACTTTGTAATTATCAATCAGAAGTTATTAATAAATTCATTTAAAAAAATTAAAAAATAATCATTATTAGTGGAATTAAAAAAATAATCACAGGTAATTGGAAAAATTGTCCATTATTTTTAATTAAAAACAATCATATGATTAAAAACAAATCAAGTAATTAAAAATAATCAATCCACTAAAACTAATCAAACGATTGACGTTAACTAAGCAATTAAATAATTAAATTTAATTATTTGATTATTTTCAAATATTTGTACATACATATATGCATTTCCTTAGTGTTAATGGCAATGCGTTGCAGTGTGCTATTTGCTTTGTCTGTCTAATGTTTTATTAAATTGATAAAATTTTAGAAATAAATAAAAATTAAATAAAAAGAATGATTGAATTAAATTAATTAAGTTAGTTATATAATTATAATTAATCAAAAATAATCATTTAACTGCGCTAATCATATTAATCATATAAATAAAAATAATCAAAATTAATTGACATTATTCAAATACATAATCATATCAAAAATATAATTAAACGACATTAAAAATAAGCAATAATAATCAGAAATTGTTATGTTAATTATGCAAATAAATTTTTTTCTTTAATTAACTAATTACATATTAATAATTAATATGGTGCAGATACTAACAATTAATTATCAACAAATTTTCTGAGGATGATCATTAAAATTATTAATCGTTATTCAACAGGCCTGGTCTGAAGTCACACACGCAAGCCCTTGGTTTTTACAACAATACGCTTGCGTAGTTGAAGAAAGATCTGTTTTGTTGTGGAGTGTGAAAAGATTAGAATACAAAAAGCTGGCGGTAAGAAGTTCGTTTCAAATAAATTCGTGATAACTGGGAAACATTTTTATTAGAAAGTATTCGAAAATTCGAAAAACGCTGGACTAAATATACTACATATCTACTGCATACATATATAACCAAAAAAGATTATGTTGAAATATATGAAGCTTTTTTGAAGAAAAAGATTCAAACAGACCTTCACAAGTTTTTTATAGCTTTGTCTTATTGCAGGGAAGAAATGACGTCAACTTTGTTCGTCAAGTGAGTATATAATGAGAGGTTAAATCCGACCTTGGACCCCCTTACTTGTTTATTTATGCTCTAAGTACATTACACGCGGTATATTCCCCGTTCGATTGTTTCTTTTATCTTACTTTTCTCAATTTATTTTTTTTTTTAACTTTTATGTTCGTTTCGTCTTATTTTGCTTTTGAACTTAAGTTCGCTGCGGTTCATCACATTGATCAATGATAATAGAGGCGTGTGGGAATTTCCAAGTGCAACTATGTACACTTTCGCTTTAGTGACATAGAGCACTTTATTGCTGTTGCTGTTTTGTTGTTGTTGTTGTTGTTGCTATCACTATTATTGTCTATTGCTAAACCCTTTCTCGCTTTCCAACATTTGCTGCATTTCCACTCACTTACGCTCGAATAGCAACGGCGCGGCATTGGCGCTATGGAGTGGTGTAAATATCAGTGAAGCGACACGGTGGTTGCGAAGTTTGGGGGGGGGGGAAGGGAGGGCGGTGTAAGATAGCGAGTATAAGTGTACTTAACTTTACAAGTTTAGTGAAAGTTTAACGATGCGGGACGTCAGCAGCACAAGAGATGGCCAGCCAGTGTCAATGTTTGCTTTATATTCTCAAGTTTTGGACAGACAACGAAATTGGAAAAGAAAACAGCGGTAAGCGCTATGACAGGAAGTGCACACACACACACACATACAAACAGACAGACACATACACAAGTGTGTGAAAGGAATATGTGCGGGGGTGTTTCGTCTTGGTTTATGCTGTTGCAAGTTGTTGATAATCGTGGGAAGCTTAGCGCATTTTGCCGCTGTCAGTCGGCGAATACAATACGAGTACTTAGAACGGCATTGACAAGTGCTCACGGGGGTCGGCGGAGCGTGTTGAGTTTCTGAGGAAGTGCAGAAATCGCTATAACGGTCTTAAATTTCGGGCTTTGTGTGCTAAGCAAATGCAATTGAATGCATTGACACTGCTAAAGTGATATGATACAGGGTGTTGAAAATAATGTTTCGAAATTTTTTTAAAGCACAAAATAATCTCAAATCGTTCTATACAAGTCATGAGCTACTTGAGATCTATCTTAGATAAAAATATATGCTGACTTGGAGCATCTTCAACTCTAATCGGTCAGTGTCCAGTCGACACTCCAATGTACATGGCGAAAGGGGTCTTTATGAGTACCAGGAGCTCCGTTGAACACCTGTCCTTAGCTAAGGACTTAGCTGGCGCAAATTCGTGTGCCGAAGATGACTGCAGGTAGCCAGGGAAATTTCGAGGGCCTCACCAAGAAATACGTCTAGATTATTTTCAGGATAAAGCAAGTCCAAGCAATCTGGAGCGATTTTAAAAATTCCTCATTAGCAGACTATCACCACCTACCGTATAGCATAGCGTCCAGCACGTCCTCAATTATGGTCACATATGACAAGAAAATACCCCAGTAGCCGGATAACCAAATTATCCTACTAACTCCAAGCTCCTGACAAAAAACTCCATCCAACTCTCCCATCCAGCTTTGTTCCACCCGCACGCAGGCTACGCAGATTCTTGCCCCAAATGAGTCCTACGGCTTTAACATACTTAAAGTTCACTAGTACACCACACCCGTCTTTTACCCACCAAACCACATTATGATTGGAAAGTTGTCAAGAAAGGGAATCTTATCTGAATCCCCTTTGCTTATAATGTCGGATTCATCATCTATTTGTTATGGTTGTCTCGCATGCGCTTTCAAAAATACCATATAAGTGCTTCCTCCGCAAACCTAAGTACTCTCCGATTATCCGTCAAAAAGTAGAATTTTTCAAGCTTACAGCAGTGCACCCGACCTTAGAACCTTACTCCACTCATCTACTTTTTTCCCCCCGAAACTCTAAGACATCTGATTGCAACACCCTTTATATTTCAGTGTTTCTCTGACTTTGCATATACATCTTTGAATAAATTTTGTTGTAGTAATTGTTATAGTTGTTTTGTTGTAGAGTCGTTAATATTCATTCGATGCGAATTGACGGTAATGACCCAAAAGGTGGTAAATGTTGCGGTAGAGCTATGTACTATTTTCTTGCTCTTGTGCTAACAATATAAAACAGAATTGTTGTTGTTGTTTTGCACAAATTTCCGTACTTGATTGTTGTGAAGGTAGTAAACAGCTGTGCTTTGTCGAGGTTATGGCCATTTGGAAGCTTTCTAAGTGTGACCGAAGATGGTTGAGTGACACCGATAAAGGGTTGAGTTTCATAAACTTGAGTCTGGAGTTAAAGAAAATCTTGAAAAAGCTGAATAATGAAGAGTGAAGATTATTAACCTTGCGATAAGGTATACATGTTAGAAGGGGCGATATTTTGAATGAAGGCTTTTAACGCTATTGAGATATGCCAGAGACTCCGCTTGAGTTAGCTCTTCTCATGCTTGAAGAAACAGTCTTCAATAAAACACTTTTTTTCAACTAACATCCGCCAAAGACACACCTAATATATATTCAAATATTTACCTCAAGAGCAGCTTCGATATAAAAGAAATACGGTCCCTAGAAAATTGACAAGATTGTAAGTGCTTCCAACTATTATTAGACTCGCGTAAGTCAGTGCTGAGAGGTGTATCCTCCGATACGTCTCTGAGTCATCAATTCTACATGTTTGGTGATCCAAGCTCCTGTAAGTTTAGTACTAATAGCGTCCATAATCACTGGGTACTAAAAGGGTTTGAAATGAAAACCAAGAAAGCGATTGCTAAGCAAAGCACAGAAATTGAATTGATTTGTGTTGTGCTGTGCTGTGCTGTGCTGTGCTGTGGTAATTCTGATTTTGTGTGCATGATTGTGGCCGTGTATGTGCTAGGGAGGCTACGGAGCTCCGACTTTTGAAACATTACAAGAGTTCGACTAACTCTGATTTCCAAGGGTAGTCCATCAGTTAACACTCGAACGCAGTCACATCAACTATCAATACTGCTGCAAATACTGAGTTCCGTTTTGTTGGTACAAGCGCAAGTGAGGCTTAACGTTAAGATCACCCAGAAGACGTATTCGCACCATAAACTTTCTAAAAAATATATGGCATTATATCAGATGATCCAGAGGTTAAAAGTGCGGCAAAAAGGTGATTTCCAAGATCTTTGTACCATAAGAAAGTGGTAAAATTTTAAATTACAATGCGAATTTTTTTTTTTTGTTAAGAATAAATTTTGAACTTTCAATCATCGAAATCATTTGACTAAATATACGCATAACTCATTTAATATTTGCCGTCTTCCCATTTTAATTAAAGCAAATTTCACAAATCCGATTCCGGTTTCGAAAAACGCACTTCCGTTTCATCCCTAGTACTCACTATGCGCTTATGTATTTGCATTTACAAAACAAATTCATATTGTCAGTGATGGCTGCTAGCGCGGAAATGGTTCTCGACGCTTCAAGCGCAACTAAGTCGAACTTCAAATCCAATCGCTCGATTTTCATACGATTTTTAGTTTTCTTTATCTCCTCCTATGCACGTTACTCGTCGACTTTGTTTAGCAACAGATTGCAAATAACATTGTGTTTTTTATGGCATTCAATGCAACAACAAACTGGAAATACCATACAAACTCTCCCAACGGTATTTACTTCTGAACTAAGCTTTGCATCACTTCAAAAATTTATGTTGACTTTTTTCTTACTACTGATGTGTGCGTTGCACAGTGTCGCTACAAAGCTGATGAGAGATGAACTTCTAGGCTTTTAGATATGCCGTGATGGTTTGACTTGGAACAAATATACAGAGTTCTTGAACAGAGAGAACGTAAAATTTTCAGGGAGATTATCACTTCCTCGATAACCATCAAATTCACCACGTTATTGTCATATGGAGAAATTTTTCAATGCTAGACGAATCATATCGTAACTCTGCCCAGCTTTAGGCTTAATCGATTCTCTCGCGGAATGCTAAAATATTTAAAAACGTCATCTGCAAGTGTTATCGAAATATCGGTCTTATCCCACAGTGTTCCGCGTTGTTTTTTTTTTTTGTGCCTTTCGCGCCATAACTGCTGGTATTCATATTGAATTCAAAACTCTTCTTCCATCAAGCTGATTTTAGCGCCACCAACTACCGTAGGTACAGGGCAAATTGTAAATATTGTGCTTCTGTTTTGTATCTTGTTTGGAAAATAGCTTCTGCTTCGAGCTTCTGGCGCTACCTCTAGTGATGCATAGATGCTAGGAAGTAGGACCGAAGAACCGCGTTCGTTTAAAAAAATGGATTACGGAGTAGAAATTTGAATCGAGATCCGACTTTGACACACCAAAGCGACTGGAAATATAGTATTACTCGTTCCAATCCCAATTCATCCCATTGGAGAGAGTTTTCAAAATTTGTTAAACTCACCAAACATCACACCAACCCAACCCAGGTTTTTAAGAACTGGCGAAAATTTAAAATATATCACCAGTACAGAAATTACTTGCAAAAGGAAAATGGAATGAAATCAAAACGAAACAAAACTGGAATCAAGCTTAAAATTTGTTCTTACCAACAATAGCATCGAAACGAAATGGGAATGAATCGCAATCGGAAAAAAACCGGTCCGAAAACATTATCTTTATTTTAATTAAGCCAATATTAGATCAAAAAAGACCACGGAAGTGAATTGGTACTGAGCCTAGACTGGAATAAAAATGAACGTTAAACGAAACCGGGAATAAAACCGAATGAGAAATAAAACCGAAACTTAACAGAAATCAGACGAAAAGGAGTCTGAGTCAGTCATCCACAGTTCAAAGTAATCCACTCCTAAAAGATTACAATGAAATTGTTGTAAGAACCGGTTCCTTAAACGCTTCGAAGCACACATCACACCCCATCCCGCACTCATTTCACTCTTTAACTTGACGCTTATTTGTTCGCCTGTTTGCGTTGATAAAAGAAAAACAACGCAAAACATATTTGCAATCTTTTACTTTTTTTTTTTTTGTACTTTGTTTACAGCTGCTATTCGTTTAACAGCGAATATTATACACGGCATGTTGTTGTTGTAGTTTCGTTACCGTTTTTATAGCTGGCTGTTTTGTGTTGAACATTCAAGAAGAAAAGCGTTTGGAAAAAATTACAAAAGCAAAAACAAAAGTCTACTCGAAAAAGTGTAGTATTCGCACTCATATTAATTTGATACGCGCGCGTAAATAGATACGATCTTTACTGTTACAACCAGAGGCTCCAGCAATGCGCCGCACCGCACACAACCCTACAGTCGGCACAGCTGACACAGACGCACGAGCAGCTGAAGTTGCTAGAGCATCGTTTTTTGTTCGCATCCCACAAAGGGGGGGGCGCCAACTTTTGCGGCCAACATTTCGGTTACACTCAGCTCACCACTACTTGTAAACAATTCTGTTGGCATTACAATATTTTTTTTCTAGCAAATACAGAACGTTAGTATTGCTCATTCATTTCTTTGTTTGTTGTTTGTGTGCACACATTCGCTTTGGTGGTAGACATTTTCAGGTTTTGATTTTATCATTTTATTGCATTGAGATTTCTAGTGACTTCGTTATTAATTGCAAGACAAAAAGACAATTGGTTGCCTTGCATTTCTTTTCATTGTAATACAATATAAGTCAATTTATAAACAATGTTATTGCCCTAAGATCGGAGCAATAACGGTTGAGTCGCATAGTCACACATCGCAGCTTAACTGTTCCAAACATCAAAAGTTATGTGGAATAATCCATTACAAAAGGGGCGTATAACGGCTGACAATATAATGATCACTCAAACTAAGACACTCTTGCTTGCTTTACTTTTTAAACGCTCCATATCAGATCAATTGAAAAAAGGATGTTTCAAAAACATCCTACGCAATATGTCATCAATTTGTCGAGCTCTGGTTACAAAGCAATGAAAAGGTAATCGTTTAACGAACTAAATCGCAACATGATAGACTATTTTCGCACTATGAATATTATTTGCTGTCTGTGAATATGACACGATAAAAGAATTGACCTTCTGTCAGTCATCTATGCATGCTGGTATTTATCTTTATTAATTTCAAATATTTTACTTAACAAATTTAACACCATTTTTATACCTTTCATGAACATGAAATGGTATTACAACTTTGGTCCGATGTTTGTAAGTATGAGAAGAAGAAGAGATAGACCTACTATTAAGTATACCGAAATGATCAAGGCGTTGAGGCGAGTTGATTAAGCCATGTCCATCTGTCCGTCCGTCCGTCCGTCTGTTTGAACGCAAACTAGTCCCCCAGTTTTAGAGATATCTCGATGAAATTTTGCAAGCAGGCGCCATTTTGCATAGGATTAATCATTTGTCGGAACCAGAAAGATAGGACCTATACAAGGCATAGCTCCCATATAATCGATTGTTCCGATAAATGGGTTTTGGCCTATAACTCTTGCAATTATAAAGCTAGGAACGTTAAACTTTGCACGTTTGCTACATATTATATATGTAACATATGTAGGCAAAATCAGGCAGATCGGACCAACATAACGTATAGCTCCCATACAATCGATTGTTCCGATAAGTGTGGTTTGGCATTCATGAAAGGTATAAAGCCTTCGGCACAGCCGAAGACAGCCCTTTCCTTACTTGTTTTCTTTTGTAGTCTTAATTGTTGGTCTGGTGTTCTAATTGATTTTGAATGTATTGTAATCATTAGAGTGTATCAAAAAAATTTAATTTTGCAAAATTTATTTGACAGTGTTAAACACCTAAAAGGGTCTTTCCCAAAACGCTTTCACGAAACAAAGTGATTAATTTCTTGAGCAACAATAGAAAAGGATGGTTCTAACTAACTTTTTAGCTTCAAGTTAATTAAGAATAGTCTTAATGATGTTCAATGGAGAAACAGCTGTTTGCTAACCTTGATATCTATAAAACTTACAAATATGTAAACAAAATAGACCGCAAAATCCAACAACAAAATATAAATGTTTTGTGCAGAAAAAAATCATTTATCAATTTTTTTTTTATTTAAAAGGAATAGAATTTATGCAGCTTCTTATTCAAATAATCTTTACATCTAATAGAATTGTGAGACAGCAAGCAAAATCTACAAGTACTAGATACCAACATCAAAAATTTTCAAAATTTTTGTCTGTTTGTATGTATGTTTGAGCGCACATCATTCAAAAACTGCTACATAAAATTGAGTGAAATTTTCACAAGTATTTGTCTAGACGCCTACCTGTACGTTTTAAACCATCATGAAAGCAGTAAGCTATTTTCCAACCAGCATACAGTGGTGGCTATAATACAAATCTAAAAAAAAAAATTGTATTTGATATTTTTTAAGTTATATAGAAACAAACGAATTAATATACATTTTTTAAAAGTCTATCACTGCTTATTTAGAGTTTTAGGACTGATTAAGTTTTTCCTTCAAATTGTCAAACCGGTGCAGTAAAATATTTCAGCTGCATAAAGTTATATGTAAAACTAAATTCCACACAAAATATATTATAATAAAAGTTTTCGTCAACAGGGCCGTTCCAGAGTAATCAAGTCAAACTTTAACATTGTTTTTTGATTTCGCATTTTGTACTTTTGGAATGATTGCAAACGCAGCAATTCATGTTTTGTGACAATTTTATACGCGCTAATACGCTTTCATTGAAGAGCATTTCATTTAAGAGCCGCACAGCATTGTATTTGTATTGTTTGCATAATCTACACTCTCCACTTTTAACTAACAAATAAATAATATTTGCATAACAAATTCTAAACAATAAATATGCCCTCGTATGTGTACTACATATATGCATACAGTGCGTTGCATTACTATAGCACAATCAAAATTTACTTGATTTTTGTAAACTATATACAATCCTTTGAAATGTTTGTCTTTTGAAAATTTTTCTCATACAACTATATTTTGAAATTTGTATGAATCTGTATTCCCTTATTTTGCCAAATACTAATACAATTCCCAAAAAAAAATTTGTTATATGTATGTGAAATTCCTAGTATGCTACAATTATAGAATGCACTATGCATTGATGGAAATTGAACTCTACTCATTGGTTAACATCAAATGATAATTGAACTTTCTGACTAGCAGAACACTACAGACTAATTGTACGAGTTATTACCGATTGACAGGTATAAAAAAGCACATGCCAAC
The DNA here is from genome assembly GCA_951509765.1 of Sphenella marginata. Taxonomy (NCBI): domain Eukaryota; kingdom Metazoa; phylum Arthropoda; class Insecta; order Diptera; family Tephritidae; genus Sphenella; species Sphenella marginata. The sequence goes on along the minus strand of OX608079.1, from coordinate 92,614,257 downwards.
ATGTACATACATACATACATACCTATTTTCTAAACACTCAGCTATGCGTACAAAGAATGCTTGCAGCGATTGATTTTTGATTAAATTAAGACATATTTTAGTAAACAATACTGCTTTGAATAACTTAGCACACTAACGCACACATTCACATATACAAAAGCAAGTTGAGTTGAAATATTGACCAAATGAATTACAGTATACTACATATATATGTGTACACTAGTATTTTCAGTAGTTGTGTTTTTATACCCAGCGTACTAGTACTAGTACAAGGGTATTATAACTTTGTTGGGATAACGGTTGGTTGTACAGGTATAAAGGAATCGAGATAGATATAGATTAGGATCGAAAAAAAAATTGATTGAGCCATGTCCGTCCGTCTGTCCATCTGTCCGTTAACACGATAACTTGAGCAAATAATGAGATATCTTCACCAAATTTGGCATGCGTACTTATTTGGGTTCAGAATAGATTGGTATTGAAAATGGGTAAAATCGGACCATAGCCACGCCCCTTTTTCGATATCGAAAATTTCGAAAAACGTATAAAACGGGTTAATTCAATATCAGAAGCAGCTACAATGATAAAATTTTCAATATGTATTGATTTAGATGTTCTAAGGCCGATTTTATCAAATTTTTTGAAAAGGGGCGTGGCACCGCCCACATATATTTGAAGAAATTTTCAAATTTTGACTCTTTATAACTTCAGAACAGTTAATGCTAATATAAAGAAATTTTGTAGAGGGCATACTATTGTTGTTTTAAATTCAGATATAGAAAATAAACGAAATCGCTTCGCGACCACGCCTACTTTTTTATAAAAGTTATGTTGAAAGGAGGTGGAAATATTGAAAAGTCCATATCTAATTAACTGATACCGCTATAATAATATAATTTGGTACATACACCAATTTTTATATTCTTTACATTATTTTTGTAAAATTTTGGAAAGTGGGCGTGGCACCGCCCACTTATGAGTCAAGCAATTTTTAAATTCGACTGCTAATAACTTCAGAACGGTGTGAGATAGGTTTACGAAACTAGGTTCCAGGCATGTTATGTTTATGTAGAGTACTACCACAGAAAATAAGAAAAATCCGTGAACGACCACGCCCCTTTTTGGACTAAAGTTCTCTAAACGAGAGTTAGGAAACCGGAATATGCAATATCTGTTTAACTGATACAGATATAATGCTAAAATTTAGTACACTCATTCACCTGATGATGTTATTAGTGATGTTTAAAGGTTTTTTGGAAATATTTTGGAAAATGGGCATGGCACCGCCCACAAGTGAATAAACAAAATATCAACATTTCACTATTAACAAGCCACTGTGAAAGTATCATAAAGATCTGCAATGAAAACTGATCTTCAAATAGGGACAAACAACATAATAATTTCCGTGGGCGTGCCACATATGTACATATATCCGTATATCAAAAAATTTCACATAATACGTTAAAAGTTATGGGCATGGCACGCCTTCTTTTCCAAAGTTATACATAGGACATGGTATAACCCTTGAAAAGATCGATTCAGTACTTTTGGCTCATGTAAGCGGTTAAAGCTTTATAAGCAAGGGGCGTGGCCCCGCCCACCAAATTCGCTATTGTTTAGGCTCGGAATAGATTGGTTTTTAAAATTGGCGAAATCGGATGAAAACCACGCCCCCTTTTTCTGAACACTAACGCTGGGTATTTAATGTTCCTTACTTTTTAAATTAACAGTTTAACCATATAAGGAATCGAAACAGATTTAGAGATATATATAAATAGAGGCCTACAGTGAAAGTCATCTTATCACTTATTTAAAATTCATTAACTTTGTAAATGGTCCCAAAATTATTCCAAAAATGGTTCCTTAACAACTTTCGGAAATAATTATAACCGACGTCATAGACATCGCTACAACAATCTCAAATTAACTCTGAAAAAGACCAAAAAAAGCCTTAATAAAAGCCTCAAAAACAAGTTCAAATAATCCCGAAAATAACACTACAACAATCATGAATTGGTCCCGATAGGGCACAACAATTATCCAGAATTAAGTACTGAAATCATTCTGAGAAATCCTCAAGAAAATCTCGAAAATGTTAAATCACGAAATTACATCAAAAAATTTCGAAATCGACTCTGAACTTATCCTGAAAAATTGAAGAAACGGTTCGAACCATATCACTCAAACAATCCCTGACGAGTCCCTTAATAATCATGAAGCTTTCAACAAAAGCGCTACGACATCATCCCGAAATCAACTTCAAAAGTTACAAAAAATCTACGGAGTTATTTATCATACGAAAGTCTAATCTTTGACTGACTTTTAATCTGACTTCAAAACCTGTAGAGTAAGCAACAATTATGTCATGGACCAGGTTTTTGCTCAGCATCAAGTATATTTTTTGATATATGATATCTGATAACAGCATTTGACAGAGAAAGATACTTCAATTAATTTGTGGTCCGAGCAGTATAACCTCGATGTAAGCTTAGCTTTTAGCTTCTTATCCTAAACCTTCCAAGAAATAACACAATTTTTAAAACGCAAAAAAAAATCTCTTTCAAAGGGGATGCCTTATACTCTTGACCAAGGCAGTAGAAATGCTTTATTAAGAATACACACAAATACCTGAAAACACAGAACTTTTCAACAATGCAAGAGATAATTGCATTTATTATGTTATCGTAAAATGTCTAAGATAAAATTGTGGTAAAACAGCTGGGAACATTCTGATTAAATTTCAGTAAACTAAGAATTTCAAAAAACGAGTATTGATGTAGTGATTGACAAAAGGCATGCAAAACAATGCAGAACAATGAATATGCTGCAAATGACTTGAATGTAAATTTTATGCTTAAGAGGATTTAAATGTAGTTGATTGCTCAAACTGTGCGTATTGCTTTTGTTTTCACAACAATTAAGCTGTTCATATTTTAGTTTATTTATACATATAAATCTTTGGTATATTATTTTGCAAATAATGTTTTTACGTATTGTCTAATTCAATTTAAGATTTTATTAAATACTACACAGTAGATTTATTGGCATTAATGGGTTGAATGTAATAAAATGTGAAATTTACATAAGAACTCATCTAATTTAATCTATTGAGCTTGCATCAATCAACAGGTATTGTCATATTGCTTTGTCAGAACATACATATTTTCGTTTTAATCAACAAATGTGTAAATGTGAATCAAAAATATTTTCCTTTGACCAATGCTATGTTATCAAGAACAATTGAATTAATCTGGGTATGAATTTCAGTATGATTTTAGAACAGCCTATATCAGCGAGTTTAACCTTCCCTATCTCTACAAAAAAGCAAAAGAACCTTAAATTTGTTGTTTTTTTATGTACTTAAGTGATTTGAAGTTTTGCTGAAAATCAAAAAAGGGCATTGAAGAAACATCAGCTGGTGAGATTGCCTTCTGATATAGCTAATGACTGGCTGTCTTTTAGCTTTATTGATTTTGCTTGAGGAGTTATAGATCATTCTCAAATAGCACTTTACTGCATTCCAGTGCTCTTATAGGAAATGTAGATTTCGATTTGTTTTTGACTTAGATTAAATTTTTACTGCCAGGAACATGTGTGTGTTGGCTGTCGCGTCCTTTTACCCCACCAGTTAATATATCGGTTTTTTTATTTCCTTTCAATTTATTATTGTTTTTATAACTCTCATGAACATGAAATGGTATTATAGCTTTGGTCCGATGTTTCTATGGGTAGAAGAAGAGGTCTACTACTTATTTGAGGGTAATTTTATTTTATTTTATTTTATTTCAATTTAATACTACAGTTTTAATTTCTTTCTCTGTAAAAGCATTAACTTTTTCTCTAGAAATGTAGATCAAAGCTTGGAGTATATTTAAGAATGAAGTGGAAGAAATGTATACCTAATAATTTGTTCAATAAATATATTAAGATAACGCTCCTTTAGTTGGCGCTCCCGCTTGGTGAATTATAAAGTGCTTTTCATAGCTATAGCTCCGCAAGAGTATAATCTATTAAATATACACAAAATTTTAATTCCGAAAAGTAAAATCAATCTACTAAACCTAAAATTTTTTGTATTGTTGTGACAGAATTTAATGCACTACAAAACTATATTTTTAATTTCCTGGTATAAAATATTTTAGAAATGTTCTTTGTTTTTATGGCTAAGGAGGCACCAGGGACTAGTGTAAAGTAATGTTTCAAGTGACATATTTACATCTACATAGGTATATGATAAAACTATGTATGTCATCTATCGGTGTGCTATAGTGATGAAACTCACTATACCATTATGTGACATCATGGCGTATTTGTAATGATTGTTAGGAAGCAAACTTCTCATTCCATAAAATTGTTGTAGAATTAGCAATAAATCTAAACTTTTACCTGAAATTGTGTTAGCCAATAAATATAAATGAACAAATATATACGCACACATATACATATGTAAATATAAAGCTACATATCATAAGATATATGTAAGTTCATAAAGTAAAAGAAAGCTTAACAAAGTGACTTTATGGTTTTGCCTATTGGACTACGTTTCGCTAGTTTTTTTGTTAAAGTCAGAAAACAATAATATTAATAATAACAATAGCAAAATTATTTCTTTATTGATATCAAGATTTATGACCGCTGAAATAATGGTGTGAGTTCAAAAGTCACTAGGCAACGTACTAGAATGCTTAACAAAATAATTCAATGCGTATTTCGGTACATAGCAACGTCCGACATGCCAACTATGATTTACGCATTTTTGGGCTCAAATTGCTGACTCAGCCGCAAGCGAATACACCAAATGAGATATGACCATGTACTATATATAATATTGATAATATCTCAAAAGTAATTTAGCAATATCTAATGAAAAACAATAGCTATAAATATGAACGCAGCTACGTGTGTGTGTGTGTTTGTGTGTGCGTGGAGGTGAGGATGGTTGAGTTCACTTGCCGTATTATAGGAACTTTCGCATTTTTAAAGGACTTTTTAGTTGTTTAAAAATGCTTCTCAGTTTGCACAGGAAAAGAAGTATTCCCTTTCCTAAGTTTTATTTCGTAGACATAATAGCTCGTGAACTCAACAGAGTTGCAAAGGTTATTATTCTCAGTGGCATTCGTAGTATTTAAATTTGATTTAAAACCTTTCTATTCATGAGGAATAATTAAACAAAAAAATGGGTTCCTTAATCTTCAAGTACTATTACAACAACAACAATCCATACATAGAAACGAAGTTAAAAGAAGTCCAAGCAATGCAACCGTACCACGGTCGCCGTAAGAATATTTTCTCCAAAGTCTCACAACGTCATGATGGAGTTCCGTTTTTGGTCGGATAACTTACATTTATGAAATCCTACTTTGACATCATCTATATGGCCTAGCTCAGTATTTAATTGTTCGAAAACATCACGTACCAGTAATCTTCTGTCAAATTCTTTTTAAGTAGTAGAGATAATGTTTGTAGGCTCGAAAAGTAAATTTTTTTATGATTTTAATATGTAGTTATATCCAGATTGCAAATATATAAAACATCGCTTACACATTTATTTGACAACCAAATCAGTAATGTTGGCTCTTGCTTTACAGCTGTGTTAAAAAAAATAGAACTTTATCTCAAAATTTGAACAGATGACGCAAACATGGAAGAAGCAGATGTAATATAACTCGGCATCCTTTAGCGCTACCAACCAAAGTATCATTTTTAAATTTTGCTTTTCTTTCTATGACCACCACCGTATATATCTTCAGAGTTCTATCCCAATCTTCTTCCTTCCATTAAGTTCCTTTCAAGCATTAGCTACATACATACATATGTATCTCTACTTTTATCCATCTTGTTTTGCGACTCCAGCTTAAGCTGCGAAAATTAGGCAAAATATTAAAGCGATGCATGTTTACAGATAAGTTTACCTGTTTGTTTACAATATTTCTTATCACTTCAAAGCTACTGCATAGTGATTTAAATTTTGTGTATTTTCCTTTGTTGTTCCTTCGCATTATTTGTTTAAAGCAGGAATACTTTGTAGGCATGTCATGGTGTATTTTTAAATGATTTAAAGTGAGCACCTTTTATTTATATTATACAAGCGTATGTATGAAATAAAATAAAATAAAATAGAATAAAACAAAATAAAATAAAATAAAATAAAATAAAATAAAATAAAATAAAATAAAATAAAATAAAATAAAATAAAATAAAACAAAATAAAATAAAATAAAATAAAATAAAATAAAATAAAATAAAATAAAATAAAATAAAATAAAATAAAATAAAATAAAATAAAATAAAAGAAAAGAAAATAAAATAAAATAAAATAAAATAAAATAAAATAAAATAAAATAAAATAAAATAAAATAAAATAAAATAAAATAAAATAAAATAAAAGAAAATAAAATAAAATAAAATAAAATAAAATAAAATAAAATAAAATAAAATAAAATAAAATAAAATAAAATAAAATAAAATAAAATAAAATAAAATAAAATAAAATAAAATAAAATAAAATAAAATAAAATAAAATAAAATAAAATAAAATAAAATAAAATAAATTATATAAAATAAAATTATATAAAATAAAATAAAATAAAATTATATAAAATAAAATAAAATAAAATAAATCATAATAGTTGTTAGAATTTTCTAACAGCGGCTTTGGTGCAGACACTGGTTCATATCCCAGTGTCCGAAAAGGGATCTGATGATGAGCTTGGAAACTCTGAAACATGTAATCCTATCCATCGCTGTGATTTAACAATGTAATTTTTCTCCAATTATCAATTTTTCCCAAAAACTGACAATTAAAATTCATTACGAATTATTGTTTTCTCTGGTCTCGAGCTTGCCGAACTTACAAATATGTAAAAACAACAAGTAAGGAAAGGGCTGTCTTCGGCTGTGCCGAAGGCTTTATACCTTTCATGAATACGTATAACTTTTTTACGTGTCCGATGCTTACTTAAAATTGGTACAAACTTCAAAACTGTTAATTTAAAGATACATAGCCCAAACCAAACTTATCGGAACAATCGATTGTATGGGGGCTATATGTTATGTTCGTCCGATCTGACTGATTTTCCCTTCATACGTTACATATATAACATGTAGCAAACCTGCTGTTCCTAGCTTTTTAACTTCAAAATCTATAGCCCAAAACGCATTTATCGAAACTATCGATTATATGGGAGCTATATGTTTTGTTGGTCCGATCTCGTTGATTTTCACCGCACAGGTTACAAATATAATATGTACTAAACCTGCAAAATTTCGCTCTCCTAGCTTTTTGATTGCAAGAGTTATAGGCCAAAACCCATTTATCGGAACAATCGATTGTATGGGAGCTATGCCTTGTATCGGTCCGATCTTGCTGGTTCCGACAAATGATTAATCCTATGCAAAATGGCGCCTGCTTGCAAAATTTCATCGAGATATCTCTAAAACTGAGGGACTAGTTTGCGTTCAAACAGACGGACGGACGGACGGACGGACGGACAGACGGACATGGCTAAATCAACTCGGCTCATCTCCCTGATCATTTCGGTATACTTAATAGTGGGTCTATCTCTTCTTCTTCTCATACTTACAACCATCGGACCAAAGTTATAATACCATTTCATGTTCTTGAAAGGTATAACAAGGAAGACCGCAAAAACCAACAATAAAATAAAATAAAATAAAATAAAATAAAATAAAATAAAATAAAATAAAATAAAATAAAATAAAATAAAATAAAATAAAATAAAATAAAATAAAATACAATAAAATAAAATAAAATAAAATAAAATAAAATAAAATAAAATAAAATAAAATAAAATAAAATAAAACCTATTTAGACCAGAAAAAGGTTGTGTGTAGCCTCAAAAATTTTATGTTTATACAAAAGTTTATATGTAGCTGAGCTATTTTTAGTACAAACTTTGCCTAAAGACATCCATTAGCTTCTACAAATTTTATTTTTGCCTCTAACCTACAAATTATACCATTAGCTATATATACAATTTATTTAGGAAGTCTACATATCTTAAAATACATCCGCATAACCCCATATGAACAGATTAAACTCATCTGAGATGCCTTAAAGATATGTGTAATGCTAACACGAAAACATTTAAACATGCTTAAAATACCCTGAATCACTTTAAAGCGAACAAACACATGTACGTATACATTAAAGTATAAACATATACATACAGACATACTCGTTTCCACATAAATGGCCTTTTAGCTATGCTTGACGGCTTAACACATTCATCACATTCAGTACAAAATGCGCCGCTTTAGAAGCAAAATTTAATGCCGCTGTACTTCGCTTTTTCCGGATGATATGATATCACTTTTGTATGCTCGCTTTTCTGATGTGTGCTCCTACGAAATCCTTCCACTTAGTGCTATTATAAGCGACGTTAAATTCGGATTCTACGCAAATATGATTTACTTGAAACATATTTGTCAATCGATTTTGCAAGCTACAGTCAAATCTATAAATGTAAATGTATGTATGAGTGTGCGTTAGTGATGTTAAATTTAAGTATTTAAAAAACCCGGATATGCACACGTGCAATAAGTAGGGATGACAGAAGACTTCTGAGCAACTAGAAAGAAATAATGAATTTGTTTCTTCAGTAGATTTTTTATTTATTATCCAATTGAAACATATTCTTCATTAGTAAATCCATACAAAGCGTCACGGTTTTCAAACTTACAAAGAGACCGTATTGTCATCATATTTTTTAATTTTTCTTGCATCACACCTTTTTATACTATTATGCGTTGCCATAAACTCGAAAGTTACACACGTCCGTTAATTTAATAAAATTTATGCAGCAAGGCGGAGTATATTAAAGCAAAAACAAAAAATAAATAAAAATAAAATAAATAAAAATAAATAAAATAAAATAAAATAAAATAAAACAAAGCAAAATAAAATTAAATTAAATTAAATTAAATAAAACAAAATAAAATAAAATAATAAAAATAAAATAAAATAAAATAAAATAAAATAAAATAAAATAAAATAAAATAAAATAAAATAAAATAAAATAAAATAAAATAAAATAAAATAAAACAAAACAAAATAAAATAAAATAAAGTAAAATAAAATAAAATAAAATAAAATAAAATAAAATAAAATAAAATAAAATAAAATAAAATAAAATAAAGTCAAATAAAATAAAATAAAGCAAAAGAATAAAAAAATAAAATAAAATAAAATAAAATAAAATAAAATAAAATAAAATAAAATAAAATAAAATAAAATAAAATAAAGCAAAAGAATAAAAAAATTAAATATTGAAAAACAATTTAGAAATAACTTTGCCTAGTAAATGGAAAAAAGAATTGTCTGAAAGCGTTACTTAATATATATGCCATTGTCTATGTATGTATGTAGCAATATGGAAAATGCTTACATACACATGAACATTTAAGTATAACACAAGCACTTCGGTCAAGTTTTAATGCACATTAAAATTAATAACTTAACTGGCTTGAACAGAAGCTGCAACAGCGAAAGCCAATGTAATTCAATTAAATTATAATCATTAATTAATTAAAAATCATATCGCACATACATAAACCGTCCCACCATAAAGATATATACATATACATTCATACATACATACACAGGGGCATTTATGCATAAAAGCGTTGATTAATTAATGAAACTTCATTAATTACAAGTAATTGTTAATATCATAAGCGTCTTTTAAACATAATTTTTTTTTTTTTTTTTTTTTCAACAAAAATTGCAACCACGTAATTCTGTTCATTGCATATGCCGCCCGTGTAGCTAAGTGACCTTTCATCGGCCAGCGCAGTGTTGCACTAACTTCAGCGAATGTCAACGCATGTCAAGCAAACAGAAAATTTGCCAAGTGTTTAAGCAACGCTGTACGAACCGAAAGTTACTCATACGCCTAGTGCGCCACATTTGCTGTACAAAGAGCAAATTTTCTAATTGCGCGTTTCGTTTCCACTACGTTCCTATGCGCCAACGCTCTCTTCTGCTTTAGTAAATTTTCTCATTTAAAAAGTTAACATTTCTGCTTACAAACAGCAATGTTAGTGTCGTGAAATTTCTGTAGATTTGAAAAATGGGTCAACATTTGCTTCAACCAAAGGCTATGTTTGTACTCATACAATAACAATGAAGCGAAAGTCTGGTGTGGCGCTATTGGTAAGCATGTATGTGTGTCATATAATATATGTATGTATGCAGATACATAGTTTTGGTAGCATGTAAGGCTATTAGAGGTCAATATTCTCTAGTGTCATATCGTTTAAGAAATTCCATTTTCATTTGCACTGGTGTTTATGTTTAACAGATTTCACATTGTGTTCGTATAATGTTTGAATGCTAAATATGTCAGAATGTAGTATGGTTGAATGAAGTAGTGGTTTCTTCTAAACATATTTTAACGGTCGTCAGTCTACTCGTCGTTGAGTAGGAATTTGTTGGAACTTTTTTTTTTGCCTGCGAAATCATCCATTTCCCCAAAATATAAGATTTCTAAGACTCTCGAAATAAGGATTTCTTTTCATTGATGACCCGCATCTCTTAACCGGAACGTATTTCTCGTGCTAACAGTTTGTAACATAATTTATTAATTTTTTCCACGATTTCTACTAGCTTAAGCGGTCATGAGCTGACACATTTTTTTCTTAGGTAGTTTGTCCATCAAATCTATACAGAAACTTTCCAATCTATTTAAAAGCTCTTTGAGGGTAATCGTTTCAAATTTTTCAGTTAACTTTTGTGAATCATATCTCCTTACTTGCAGAAAACTGTGGTCATAACTTTGTTGGGACCCACTTTGTGCCTCTGTAAGCATCGTAAAACACTCCTTTTAAGTTAAGCTCACGGTTAAGCTCATAATCACGCTTGAGCAATCGCAGCATCCATCATGCGGATAACTCTTTCATGTTTTAATATCCATCTATGAACACATCACATAGTCAGTTACATACCTGAGATGTCTGTGATCTCTTCGGTCATACGTTTTGTCATTGTTTTAACATGGATTTGTAGATGATTTCTGGAGGGACTACTATTTCTATCAGGTCAGATCATGTACCCCACCATAACTTAAATGGCTAATAAACTTGAACCGAAAAAGAATGTCTGATGAATTCAGAGATATTTGGAATCCCTGTTTGAAACGATCAGCTCTGGATCGGTATAATGGTCGTCTTCTCCCCCTTGTAGTTATAGTCTGGCCATATGGCTCTTGATATTGTTCAAGAGGGGACCATCTTTTATCTTCCTCATACTTTGTTGAAGTAAACCTTTTTAATGCCGCCCTAAGTGATTGGTAAAAATATGCTCACTTCTAATTAGACTTTACTGTCAAGCTCATCAGTCTTCGCATTAGCCCCGATATTGGATATTTCATAGAAGGTACCAAAAAGAAGGCAGACATCCGAAAATGTGGTATTGTGTTTGATTTAACCCGATTTCGCCTTATCAAACTAATCGTGCTGCCGACGTTGAGTTCAACAACCCGCAAATAAGGCTCCGAAACCTCAGTAGACCGAAACCTCCGTGGCAAGAGGCATTGGAAAGGGGGGCTGAAGGTAAGAGGGGCGAGAGACATCGTTGTGGAAAAAAGAAAAGTCAGATCAAAAGGAATGAGTGTGAGAAGTGTGAAAGGCTTCCGTATGGGAGAAAACCCTCAAAACGATGCGAATGATGGAAAATGACGGAGGGAATATCTGTAATAAGGATTATAGTGATATTTGATCTGAAGTCTTCCTTAAGTTAGGAAGATACCAATACTGCTCAATACTAAATATTTAGGATAATAATGAATCCCAAATCCCTGACGATTGAAAACTGTTGCTACCACGAGACTATATATTGAAGGAAGGAGGCGAAGGGCTGTTACACTTGTAAGAAATATAATCGGATTGTATCCTTAATATCACTTATATATATCATTACGCCCAATAATGAAGCAATTGGTAGATACAATGATTGTAGCTCATAAGTGTGTCAATAGACTTTGTTAGTCTACTATTGCCCAGACCTTCACAATACTTAAAATCCTGCAGAAGCCTCACGATAAGAGTTCCGACATATCTCTCCTCTGCCGCCCAACTTGCATGTCGGTAGGAAATCCTTATGACTCGGAACCATGGCACACTTTATCCATTCCAAAAAGGTGGCAGAGCTTTTGAGTCAATGTCGCTGATATACGGTCATATCTAAAGCGACCTCATCATAGTCGGCTAGTGGGATGTCAATCAGGAGTTATGACATTATTTTCGTCGTCTTTTCAGCAATTTATTAATAAGGATAAATGTTTCCTTTATAATTTTAGTAATCTATGTACGCCAATTATCAGGTCACCATTATTGTGCATGTGGAAATTTTGCTCCGCCTTAAAACCTTCCGTCATCCGCAAACTACTTTGGTAGAATTTTCGGACATTAATCACCACAGAGTCCCGACCATGATACATGGTGTGTAAGAAATATGTTCCCACGCTGCTCGGTTGTAGCGGTAAGCTCTTCCAACCTGTCACGTTGTAGGGCTCAGACCCATGAGCAACGACTGAGGTACAACTTATGCATTTGCTGTAATTGGATTACTTAGAACTACTACTACACCCATGTAAAAATAAATTATTTACACCAAATGACTTACTTCAACTAATTTAATTGTTGTAAAAAGTTGTAATTTCGCAGTAAAATGTCACTCACATCACTTTCATGCTTCACTTAATTTGCGACTTTGCTAGAATTCTAATTGATTCATTAATTTTGCTTACCTGGAACTACAGCTGGCTTTCACTTGTTACAATTTTACAAAAGCCCCAAAGTCAACTTAAGCCCAATGGTGAAGCAACATATTTTCACTTTAATGTCGAGACGGGGAAGCAAGTTGTTACCATGTCCACCATTGGGTAGATACTTGGAAACTTGAATATTTGGATAAACAAGTATTTACGTAATAAATGAGAATGAATAACCGCACTACATTTTATTGCATGCCAAGCCAATCATGGTGGAAAGTAATATACATAAAGTAATGGCCAACATCATGTTCGCGCCGGCATTTGGTTGTCATACCAATGGCAGCAGGATGACTTTTGCACGGCTCACAACAAGTAGAATTTATTGTTGCATAATTTTGCTTGTCATGAACGTGAAAAAAAATTAAATTTCATAACTCTGATACTTTAATGCACAGCATCACATAGCTTAGCGAGCATGCTGCGGGCTATTTAGATTTTGCTACAAGAAAAAAATGTTTGGTCTGCAAATGCGACGAAACACGGTCACGAGCATCGGTAGAAATGTGTGTGTGTTGCTTGGTGGTAGAGAGCTGTTAAATAATGACTTGAGGTGTACAAAGGAATACAATGAATGTGATGGCTGCTAACTTGTAAACATACAAACTAGTTGTAAACTACAACAAAACTAGCCCAACTAAGAAAGTCTCGTCGTACATTGCTAGCTTAATATCTCTGACGTTTCATTGGGGCTCATCCAGGAACAAGAACTAAACCGTGTGCTAATGTGACAATAATGCTCTACTAGGCACCCGTGCATTCTTCAAAACTTGAAATTTTAGCTGCCCCCTATTTGGTCTATTTTGGACTAGTTTGCGCTAAAGCTAGATAATCCTAGTTATTACCTACTTTTGTCTCTGTAGAGTTTAGTGTTTCACTGCCACGTTGCTGTTCTGCTGCATTGCTCAGGGGTAGTCATAATGACAACAATTAAAAATAAATCACTTGTAATAATATTAACAACATTAATGTCAACAAAATTGAGGCAAACAGAAACAACAACATTAGCACAAGTACAGCTGCCGCTGCTGTTAAGCCAAGCACTCGGAAATATGAACGCAATCTTCAATGTAAGGTATTTATTTGTCCTCCAGGCAAAGTCTTTAACTTCTCCTTGGCTGTGGTTGCTATAACCAATAGTGCTAAGGACTGTAGTTTATGTGGGAACTAGTATTACAGTCAAAACCTATGACAGCCTATAAATCCAATTAAGAACCCGAACGTATTCTCATCGGTTGGAGACCAGTGCGGTCTCTGCTCAAATGAAAACACAGGGTAGAAAATGAAATTATTTCCATTGGATTTTTGAATTGATCCCACTTTCCAAAAACAATAAAAATCCATTTTCTCAACACACATCTCTTTCCTTCTATTTCCACTTCACCTTTACTTTTCTCATCAGATCATAATCATAAATAGTTTTAAGCCTCGAACTTGTTATCGACTCCTAGAAGTAGTTCCTTCCGGAAAATAATTCAATTTCGTAAATCGATAAACAACTCATTTTTATATAAGACTACTGGGTATATATTGTCCAATTTCACCTGAACATATATTTTCTTTTATATGTATTATTTGTTGTTGTTGCTTGACAATCTCAAATACATTTGTAGCCATCAAATGGCGCTTCCGTCCTTCGCGCGCTGACAACGATGGTCAACACCTGATGGTGTTTTGTTGGTTTTGTGCGGGGCACAATATGTTAATGCCATTGGCATATTTTGAATTTCCGTGATGGTAATTACATCGCCCCCATCTACTAATTGTCAAAGCCACCACTACAATTTTACTACGGAAATTTTCACTTTAAAGCCAGGAGCTTTTATATTTAAGTTGCTCACAGGCTTTTCATCGAAATGGAATAGTTTTCGATGAAATAAATATTTCGTTTCATTTCTAATGTAATGGCATTCGACAAAGTATATAATGCAAAAAATTCTTTTCTAGCAAAAGAACACGTTAGCTTAGGTTTAAGTAGATATCTTAAGCAAGAGCTGAAAGATACCCTAAATTTCTCCGAATTTCGGAGGATAGTGTATGCAAAACGTGCTCAATTCTGTTAACTAGTAGAGATGTATATCCATCCCTAGCACTCACGCACTTTCACGCTTAGCTGCACAAAAACCACAACAAAATTCAGAATTTCATTATTAACATCGATGCCATCAACATTTTGAAATTGTTGAAATTTTACAAAACTTCTACGCAATTATCGCTCCATTGGAAATTTAGGCAATGGCCTTCACTTTTGTACAAATGTGTATGGTTATGATGTTTAAGTGGTTAGCGTTTTCGCATGCATTGAGGTACAATTAATGTTACCCTGACGGAATATTTAGTATTAAAGCGAGATGGATTTTTTTTGGCGTTTTTAGGGATTTTCAGCACCCACATTGTTGAAAATAAAAACTTCTTTTCGGGTCTATTTTCCAATATCAGTACTGTATTCTGTCCGATTTCAATTCTCTTTGGTTTGGAAGATTCAGTTTTGATTTCGTGTTCACTTTCTGTTTCCATTCCTACTTCATTATGTGTTCCGATTACGCCACCGGGCTGTGTTTCACTTTTCATTTTGTTCTCCTTCTGGTTCTTGTTTTAATTTTTACTATTGGCTTGGATTGAGTTTTCGATTTCGGCTTCGGAAGAGCTCTATTCTTGTTTTGATCTCGGATTTCTTTTAGGTTTTGTTATCAGTTTTTTACTTAGTTCAAATTCTATTTTCGGTTTCAGTCACGATTTCCGCTTCGGTGCTATTACCGTTTCTAATCCAGTTGCAATTTCGGTTTCAGCTCCGGTATCAATTTTACATTCGGTCAACTTCAGTATTTCGATTCCAATTTCAGTTTAGATTTAGGTTCAGTTTAAGATTTTGCCAACAGGCCCTGTGTTCACATTCAAAACAACACGTTTTTATTAGCCAATGTCATTATGCATGCAGTTTTTGTTGTGGCTATTTGGCGCTGCTGCCGTGCAATCCAATTTAATTGCATTTAATTCATTCATTTGTAAGCTTTTGAACCAGAAAATTACCAAATTGAGAACAGCTTGAAAAATTTTGGCTTTAAACAGGGAAATAACATTAAAAAAAAAGTATTTGAAAAATCAGAATATTAAGAGTTTAATTGGCATTTTAATAAAATGTACAATATTTAACTTTTCAAAATAAATTTAAATTTTTAGTCACATATTTAGAGAGTTAATGCACTTAGATTTTTTGCTGGCAAAAATATGGGGCCACACGGGGATCGAATAAAACTATAAAGCACTATGGGGCAAAAGAATAAAATAAAATTAAAAAAAAAAATAAATGAAATGAAATAAAATATAATTAAAAATAATAAATAATAGAAATAAAATCAAAATAAAAGAATTAAAAAAAATAAAATAAGATAAGATGAAATAAAGTAACATAAAATAAAAACTGACAATTAAAATTCACTATGAATTATTGTTCACTGGTCTCGAGCTTGCAAAACTTACAAATTTGTAAAACAAGAAAGACCGCAAAAAATAACAACTAAAATAAAAAAAAAAACAAAAAAAATAAATAAAGTAAAATAAAATAAAATAAACTGAACAGTTGAAAACTATCCGGTGAGGAGGCATGACGGCAAGAAAGAAATATCACCCTATTTCACAATATTAAAAACACACCCCACTTTAATATTTTTTCGAAATCTTGTATCAGAATTCGTCTAAAGCAGCCCCTATCTTAGCTGAATATATCGATATTTAATTTTTGTTCGGATAGTTCGCTCAGCTAAATTTTGAATTCGGACTCTGTTTAAAAAAAAATTGAGAGAGTAGTAATATAAAAAATTTTCAATATTGAAAAATGTTAATCTTTCACTGCCTGCTCTTGAGAAACTTAGAAAATGTCTCGTTAGGATATGACTTTCGGTAAAAGCCTACTAAAATGCAGAAGATCCATATCAGACATATCTCTCTTCACAACGGTCACACTCCTTCAAATGTTCACGAATTGTGTTCTGCTACAAACAACAGCACTTCAGATCATAAATAAGTTCCAGTGCGTTTTATAGAAAACAATGCTCTTTAGAGCACAAGACTCTCAATAAAAAGAGATACTCGTAGTCACCAAACTGAGAAATAAAAGAAGATTTATATTCATTCGTATTTTTCTTATATAATTTTGAAATGTATGTTCACAATAAAATCAATTTTCGTGATAAAACTCTTTGTTTAATGGTGAAATACGAAATGTTCAATCTTGCACAAGGACAAAACGACCTAAGATGTAAAACTCTGTGATATCTTCGAATACTTATATTCAATAAACTACCTCTGGTTCATTAATTTCAAACATAATAAATTGCTTAAATAAACTAAGACTGGTCCTTTTTAACTAAATTAAATTCGTCAAAATATAACCCCTCTATCAATACAAAATATTAATCAAGTAAAATGGCAAATATAAAATACTCGCTTCCAATAAACGATTTCGATTCTAAATCAACAACCAGAAACAATGAACCAAGAAAACAAAAAAAACGATATTCAATTTTATTACTGAAAACATTAAAGCGACGAATTTTGGGCGCACAACAATAAACAAAATAGCAACTTAGAGTTTAAGTTCCCATAACTGTGAGCTTTATTTAGAGTATCCGTTAAAATTGTGAAGACTGCTAACTGCTGGCATATTGAGAAACCGCCATGAGTAAGCAATAAAAGTATTACAATGTGCTGATTCTTTGTATATTCGCTTTTGTGATGTATGGCTTTGAGTATTCAAAGGACTAGTGGATTGATCTGTAAGTTCACTAGACAGACATGGTGACCCCAATTGCCTAAAAGAAAGAGGAGTTCTCATATTTTTCACCTGATGCTCTCTGATACCTCTTGATACTGATCCTAATTTGAAGCTGGACGCTATTAGGTTGTCTAACTTGCTGCAAATAGCCGTGTACTGGTTCACTAAAGAGCAGTTTATGGGGAAATATTTCAATACATTACCATGATAGAGACAAGTGCCTACGATATAAAGTACGGTTAACTACTTATGCGATCTAATAATCGCTCATTTTAAGCCGGAATTCTGTCATACTGGAACCCTTGTGAGGAAGTTATTTTAGGAATCCTTTCAAATCGAACTTTACTGTCTGATTTCGGCTTCGACTCAACGCTTCTTTACATTTATTATAAAATGCGAAACAAATACTTCCCTAAATAAACCCGTTCTTTGCATCACAGGCTCGCACAAATATCTGCTTAAAAGTATGAGCAAAAAATCAAAATTAAATGAAGCACGATAGAAATTTAATTTATTGCGAATTTTTCCAATTCAATGAGAAATATTAGGAAACATTGTGCTGAGGAATAAGGTTGCCGAAATTGCATAGGATTTCCATTAAGCACGTTATAAGAACAATATGTGGGATTTATTTCGAAAATTTTGCGGAAGCAAACTTAAATTTCCAATGACACCTGCATGAAATGGAAAAAGAATATTAGAAGGGTGAGAAATTTTGGATTCTCTTTTGTTTTTAGGTAACGACCTTTATGATTATCTTTATATATATCTCTTTCTTTGCCTCTATTGTTATCTATTATCTGTAGCTGGCCCTATACTTTATATTAATCTTAATTTTTTCTTTCATCGTTTGCTTCATCGCTGTCGTTATCTATGACTTTAACTTTAGCTTTTTTATTGACTTTATCTTAACCTTAATCGTTATTTGTATTTTTGTTTTTTTTTTTAACAAACCAGAATAACGGCAATCAATGCAACGGGGTATACTTTCAACATAGAGCAACAAAATATAGAACAAGTATAAAGTTGTATAAATATTTTTTTGCTATGCCACTTTCGTCACATTCGTTCAAAGGACTAAAGAAATCATACAAGGTAAAATATGTATGTAAATACAAATGTATCTGGAACACTAATGGTTGCATGTGCAGCAAACAAAAACAACATCTTTCTCATTTCACTTGACTCACGCACCCATGACGTTGACTGTGAAATGTTCGCTTTCACTAGCGCTCGCGTTATGCTTCTACCATCAACGTGCGCTGGAGTTACTAATACCACCCATTTTCATGCACCCTTCTCTTTGCTTTGTTAGATCTACACTCAATTCTCTTCTTCCCAGAATGACGACAAAGTTTTCAAGTCGTATTTTTGCCTTTTTCACATTTCATTAAATTTGATTAGGAAAATTTTGGCAATAAACTTTGTTGAAGTATTAGCGTATGTACGTATGTATGTATGTATGTAGCTACAAGAAGCCTTCACACTTGCAACAACTTCTAGCCACTTTCGCACTCGATAGCTACCCTGCAAAAAATGCGATTAATCTAGGATAATTTCGGGACAAGTCGCAAAAGGAGGATGCGAATAATACTTGTGCTGATCACTTTGTATGAACTGAACTGTTCACATTTGTTTGAGCATATTCTATAGAGATATTAATTGTACCCGTTTATAACCGACCGGGTACGAAGTTACTTTTCCACCTTCTACCCAAATGGGTATTTTAACTCCAATACAAAACCCAAATGAATTATAGCCCACTGTGGACTAATGGGATCGATCCCGGATCGCTCTCTGTAGAGACTATTCACCCGATTTTTTGAAGGGTAAATATAGGTTTATATGTGTGTGTGTATCTAATATGAACACAAAATTAAATATGACTGCTAAAATCGCAAAGGAACTCATTTGTAACGGCATGAAGACTGGCAAACCAGCATTTTGATGCAAATGCAAACCTACATAGTTATACAAAAAAAATCGGAGTTTCAATCAGCTGTAAGCAAAAACTGATGATGTCGTAAATTACCATTTCTATTAGGAAAAGCAAATACATTTATGCCTCCAAATGCTTGCATAGCCACCAAAAAAATTTATTTTAAATAAAATAAAATAAAATAACATAAAATAACATAAAATAAAATAAAATAAAATAAAATAAAATAAAATAAAATAAAATAAAATAAAATAAAATAAAATAAAATAAAATAAAATAAAATAAAATAAAATAAAATAAAATAAAATAAAATAAAATAAAATAAAATAAAATAAAATAAAATAAAATAAAATAAAAAAATATATAGAATAAAATGAAATGAAATGAAATAAAATAAAACAAAATAAAATAAAATAAAATGAAATAAAATCAAATAAAATCAAATCAAATCAAATAAAATATAATAAAATACAATTAAATTAAATTAAATTAGAAAAAATAAAATAAAATAAAATAAAATAAAATGAAATAAAATAAAATAAAACAAGTAAGGAAGTCTAAGTTCTGGTGAACCGAACATTAAATACCCAGCGTTAGTTTTCAGAAAAAGGGGGTGTAGTTTTCATCCGATTTCGCCCATTTTAAAAACCAATCTATTCCGAGCTTAAACAATAGCAAATTTACATGAGCCAAAAGTACTGAATCGATCTTTTCAAGGGTTATACCATGTCCTATATATAACTTTGGAAAAGAAGGCGTGCCATGCCCATAACTTTTAACGTATTTTGTGACATTTTTGATATATGGATATGTATATGTGTCCATTAATCAATATTTACATAATTTTAAAAAAGTGGGTGGTGGCACGACCACGGATTTTATTATGTTGTTTGTCCCTATTTGAAGATCAGTTTTCATTGCAGATCTTTATGATACTTTCACAGTGGCTTGTTAATAGTGAAATGTTGATATTTTGTTTATTCACTTGTGGGCGGTGCCACGCTCATTTTCCGAAATATTACCAAAAAACCTTTAAACATCACTAATAACATCATCAGGTGAATGAGTGTACTAAATTTTAGCATTATATCTTTATCAGTTAAACAGATATTGCATATTCCGGTTTCCTAACTCTCGTTTAGAGAACTTTAGTCCAAAAGTGGGCGTGGTCGTTCACCGGTTTTTCTTATTTTCCTTGGTAATACTCTACATAAACATAACATGCCTGGTACCTAGTTTCGTAAATCTATCTCACACCGTTCTGAAGTTATTAGCAGTCGAATTTTAAAATTGCTTGACTCATAAGTGGGCGGTGCCACGCCCACTTTCCAAAATTTTGCAAAAATAATGTGAAGAATGTGAAAATTGATGTATGTACCAAATTATATTATTATAGCGGCATCAGTTAATTAGATATGGACTTTTCAATATTTCCACCTCCTTTCAACATAACTTTTATAAAAAAGTAGGCGTGGGCGCAAAGCGATTCCGTTTATTTTCTATATCTGAATTTAATACAATAATAGTATGCCCTCTACAAAATTCCGTATACTAGCATTAACTGTTCTGAAGTTATTCAGAGTCAAAATTTGAAAATTTCTTCAAATATATGTGGGCGGTGCCACGCCCCTTTTCAAAAAATTTGATTAAATCCGCCTTAGAACATCTAAATCAATACATATTGCAAATTTTACCATTGTAGCTACTTCTGATATTGAATTTCGAAATTTTCGATATCGAAAAAGGGGCGTGGTTATGGGCCGATTTTACCCATTTTCAATACCAATCTATTCTGAACCCAAATAAGTACGCGTGCCGAATTTGGTGAAGATACCTCATTATTTACTCAAGTTATCGTGTTCACGGACAGACGGACGGACGGACGGACGGACAATCAAATTTTGTTTCGATCCTGATCATATTGCTATATGGAAGTCTATATATATCTCGATTCCTTTATACCTGTACAACCAACCGTTATCCCAACAAAGTTATAATACCCTTGTACTAGTACTAGTACGCTGGGTATAAAAAAAAATAATAAAATAAGAAAAATAAAATGAAAATTTTTAACAATACAAACATTTTTTTAGAATGGTGAACATAATTGAATTTCAAAAACTAGGTGAGCTCGACGTTACTAACGTACAGCATATTTTGTTGGGTAACTGCGCAGAATATATGTATGTATGTACATACAATGTGCCTGCATATGTTTTTGTTTCACTTAGATCAAATTTGCGGCAGTATGTGCATATTCACTTACACGGCTTGACGACTTTCACTTTCTGTTCGTCTTTTGCTACCTGAAATTTGGTTTCAGAGGCCATCAACTGCAAATGGCATTTCTTATTGGCATTGAAAAGTTTTCGTTACTTTACCTTTGTATGCTCACACAAGAAACGTATAACTTTTGAAGTTCCAAAATTTTGTTTATGACAAAAGTCCATTAAATAAGAAATAAATTTTACTACGCTCCACCCAAATATTTGCTCATAGGGTGTTGACTTTGTGTTAATGAGCGTTAAGAAGGTAATGAAAGGCTTTGAAAAGTTTTACGTTGATTTAATTCGTTAATGAGTTTAAATACTTAGTTTAAAGCTTACACATTCTTGTTTCATAATTTTATGATTGTTGTTGTTCAGTTTACTTTTTAATTAAACTTCATTTATCAAACTTTGAACAGGTGGCAACTCAAACTAAACAAATTTTGGAAAAGTGAACCATTCTTAAAATGTTTACGTTTGCATCCAAATGCCTGTATAACAATCAATTTATTGTTTTGAGCTCACAACAATATTTATACCAAGTTGTGTTCAGTAAAAAAGGACTACACTTAGATTTTTCCATTGGACCGTAAAATTTTATGAATACAAATCTCATCTCATCTCCTGTATAGCAGGAAAAATATTTGTGCGTTCCTTGCCATTGAGTGACTTATACATATGTATGTATGTACATACATATTTACATGTAAATATATACAGTACTTTTTGGCGGTCACATTTAACCACTAATTTAAGACGGATATGCAAAATTATTTAAAACGGATAAATTATGAAGAATATATGAGCTTACATAAATACTTACTAACGTATAAATTTTCACTATTTTTCATACTTTGCCAACAAAATGACACTAAAGTGAAAATCTACATAAATAATAATTTTGATAGCTATTGTAAATCATATTGTAAATACGTAAGAACTGAAGTATATGTATCATGCATGAGCTAGCTTTCAAAGGGAATAAGCAGATGGACTGCAACGAACAAATAAAATGATGCATATTCCATCTATATTTATATTAAGGTTGTTCCTATTGTTCGAAAAAGCAAATTCCATTAAAAACTGTTACAGTCCTACGTACTATCAGTCTAGAGGAGTTTGTCTCACAATCAGATATCTCGACCTGTTTGATATAGAGCAATAGAAATTGATTGCAACTTGTTGAAATTTAATAAGAAAATCGGTCAGTATAATATCACTTTGAAATTTCATATTCAATATAACATAGTTGCATAAACTGTCCTTTCTGTTTCTTGGTTTTCGATTCTTTAATTTTAACTTGTGCTTTCCTTAATTAGCTTTCTCTATCTTCCTTTTTTCATTTCTCCCATTAAATTTTTCTGTTGTTATATAAAAAATATTTTTTTTTATGTGTATTTCGACTTGTTATATTTCCAAAAAACAAAAATTAATGATTAATTAATCAATATTTTATTTTATTTTGTTAAATTTTATTTTATTTTATTTGATTTTATTTTATTTTATTTTATTTTATTTTATTTTTTTTTTTATTTTATTCTATTTTATTTTATTTTATTTTATTTTATTTTATTTTATTTTATTTTATTTTATTTTATTTTATTTTATTTTATTTTATTTTATTTTATTTTATTTTATTTTATTTTATTTTATTTTATTTTATTTTATTTTATTTTATTTTATTTTATTTTATTTTATTTCATTTTATTTTCTTTTATTTTATTTTGTTTTATTTTATTTGATTTTATTTTATTTTATTTTATTTTATTTTATTTTATTTTATTTTATTTTATTTTATTTTATTTTATTTTATTTTATTTTATTTTATTTTATTTTATTTTATTTTATTTTATTTTATTTTATTTTATTTTATTTTATTTTATTTTATTTTATTTTATTTTATTTTATTTTATTTTATTTTATTTTATTTTATTTTATTTTATTTTATTTTACTTTATTTTATTTTATTTTATTTTATTTTATTTTATTTTATTTTATTTTATTTTATTTTATTTTATTTTATTTTATTTTATTTTATTTTATTTTATTTTATTTTATTTTATTTTATTTTATTTTATTTCATTTTATTTTATTTTATTTTATTTTATTTTATTTTTAAGCGACGAAACTCTTTCTACTTGTGCAGGTGTTCTCCCCTAATATTGGAACATTTAAATATGAATACGTATTTGTGTGTCCTTTACGTTGCACAAAAATATATAAATATGATGTGCAGTGACTGTAAGTGAACTGTAACTGAGCAAATTGCATGCGACGTGTTGAAAGTATTATAATCGCTGTAGTGTGCCACACAAAAATGGTGGACACCAAATAAAAAAGAAATAAAAAAAAAATCTAAAAAAAATTTTGTCGAAAAAACTTTATGGACACAAAAAAAGCAAAACGACACGGATGTGAAGTGGCAAAAAGGCAACGGAAATGGCATTAAGTTGGCATTTTAAATTTTCACACACCACATAAACCATAAATAACCCATGGGACTTGCACAACCAACTGCCGCACTTTCCCTTTTACCGCAAATAATCACACATACACATACACAAAGCGTTGCGTAGAATGGAGGGCCATTGCGAGTAAAACTGTCAAACGACTTAGAACTAGTGACTGCACCTTCTTAAAGTCTTCTTGAGATCTACCTAAGCGCTCACACCCATTCAAGTAGCACCCTGCCACACGGTGAGTAGAGGAAAAGTTAAAAAGTCTCAATGTGAAGTTCTGTGATGCGTATTGCTATTGCTGGTTTGAAATATGCAAGGCTCTCGTTGCTTGGTTGGAAGTGAGAAAGCTGCCTTGAAGGTGCAGAAAATCGCACTTAAGCAACCTTTCCTTTTGGTTGATTTATGTGCGAGGTCACAAAGGCAAATCGGGCAGTCCGAATTGTAATGGCAGCACAGTCATCGTCAGTTAGGGAACTCAGCTTTTATACCCTGTTGCACTTGAGTTGGAGAATTTTTTATATTGATCAAGAGAGCTTACCAAAACACGCCATCTCTTTCATTGCAATTCAACTCATTCTATGCCACATAAAACTTCAAAGACAATTACCAACACCGTCAGGAAATTAAAGACTTTTAAAGAAGACGAGGTGTTATGCGAATGGACAAAGAAGTCGCTGCCATCGGGGCTGCTTAATGTGTTGTTAGTACAAGAGAGTTTCGGTCTCGTTTCGGTACAGCAGTGCTCTTATTGGTTACAACAACAGCAACATGCAGAGTTTCCACCAGTCTTGCTGATATCCGCACTAGGGTATATACATATACAGGCATAACCTTTTTCTTACTTATTTACTTTAATATTTCTCTGAATGCACTGTAAAGATACTCAGAATTCAATCTTTGCTCTTACCATTTTGATAGCAGTTGAAGATATGCGTGGCTGTGGGTGAGCTTGAGTGTGTGTGTCTGTCAGCAGCAGCATTGCCACAATTGAACTGCCCAACTACTTTTCTCTCTAATATCTTGTTAACTATCTGTTTTCGTATACACGCCAGTACCAATACCAGTCGTCATGTCCATTTCACTGTGCAGCATTCACACGCGTGCCTACAAGGATTCTAATGTTGTCCTCGGTGTGTGTATGAATGTGTGCACAAGTGCACATTCATTTCACCTACAGCCATCCAAACACGACCACTACAACTTGACTTGAAGGTCCTTGCACACTCACTATACGAATACAATGCCACTCATACTTTCTTCCGTGTTGCGTCGTTCGAAGATTTGTGTTTGTTTGGCTGTACATACCTTGGCGTGCTTATGATAAAGGCGTAAATTTTCTTAATGGACTGAAAATTGGGCAATTTTATAGCCTCATGA
Organism: Sphenella marginata; assembly: GCA_951509765.1. Lineage (NCBI taxonomy): Eukaryota > Metazoa > Arthropoda > Insecta > Diptera > Tephritidae > Sphenella > Sphenella marginata. The sequence continues at coordinate 92,588,650 of OX608079.1, read as the reverse complement.
ATAAAAGATTTTTATTTTTGTAACAATTACATTCACATTCGTAGACAGGCACAAACTAAGTCAGTCCAAAGCAGATACAAATACTCGTTTGAAGTATTACGTACACTATCGGCCAAGGACATTTTTGAGCTGTTGGAATGTGTTGAACAGAAATTTTCACATAAAAGAGATATATTACGATGAAAAATATATATATATATATATGTATGTATATTCACGCAAAATAGAATGCATTGCAATGCCAATCGAAGAGCTAATTTATCAGTCAGAGCGTATGCATTAGAATGTACCTTAAAGGTTGTATGTGTGTATATTAGACTGTGATAAAAAATAGAATTTAAGAAAGAATTGACATTTTTCTTCGGTAATGAAATTTTACTACTGATCTCTTTAATTTGAAACTGCCACAAAAAATATTGCACCAAAAATAAAGGAAGCTTTGAATGAAAGTTTTCTGCAAGCGATAGTTTTTTTTTTTTCTTTTTATTTCTCCCTCTTACTTTCAATATTTTTCAAAAAGACGAATTTTCATTGAGAATAAAAATCCCGATCTTACGTGAAAAAGCAGCAAAATATTTTTTTTTTAAGTTACTTTTTTAAAACTTAATTATTATTGAAATTTAAATAAGTAAAATTCAGTTCTTGGCGTTCTTGGCGCAATGTAATTTAGAATTATTGTTTTTTTATTTTTATAAGTATAAGTATGTCATAATATATATTATGAAATATTTATTTAAGGTTATTCTTGCTCCATAGTAATTTAAAATTTTTTTTTTTTTTTTCCTTTATTGATTTATGCTTTCAATTACTCTACACAACTTTAGTTTTACTGTACTTAGTTCTCTTCGAGATACCGTATTGCCAAAATTCCTTTTTTTAACAATTTTTTAAAATAAAAAATGTAACTTTAAAAAAATCCCTTTCCGGTAACTTTTTTCGATACTCTAAAAAATTATATCAAAAGGACAAAAGTCCAATTTTTTCTGACCCAGTCTAAAATATAAATACGTATGTATGTATGTATATATAGTGCAAATATGCGCTTGATTTCAATTTTATCATTTGTTGATTTATTCATCAAGCTGAACGTGACAAAATCTATAAGGCTCGATAAATAAACCGGTGATTGTGTAAAACGCAACTCTTCTCGTATATAGAAAAAATTGTTTTATATCAAAGCGTTCGATGTTTCGCTAAAAATGAAGGATAACAAATTAGCGTTGCCACCTGGCAGTATAGCAATCATTTCATATACTTCCAGTAAGCTTGTTTGTGACTTATGTTTGATGTGGTTTTGAAAATTTTCGAAGAACTAATTTGTTGGTAAAAGAGCAAATACTAAAAACCGCACAAAAACAACCAAGACAAACTTAACTATTCGGCAACCTGGAAAAGTGCTTACTCTTCTACTTGAGCCACTTTCCTAAGCTAATTAATAGTTCTTCATTTAGTGTGTCTTGATATAACACATACTTTCAAATAGATAAGTGCGTGCTCTACAAATTACAACTGACGTATGAATATAATAATCGCTACATATCTACTTTTCTCTGGCGTTTGAGCAAGCAACAAATACTTCACCGCTTCACGCACTCTCAACTCGATTCTCAAAGTAGGAGCTAATTGAATTCTAATTCTTACTAAATGAGGCAATTATTTATCTTAATCCCAAACCTACATAGATATGTTGCTAAAGTAGAATTTGTCTACGCTGATTATTTCATTACATACACATAACGCACACACCTTTAAGCACAAAAATATATATATAAATAATATAAGAATCTAACTGTACATATGTATATTGTTTCCGTATAACCGTTATGATGTGTATCCTGCAGTTTCATGCTAACCCAGTAGGCCACCGAAGGTGGAAATCATGAATACTTTCAGCCTTACTCTTCACCAGCGGAGCATAACAACTTCCATGACTTTTCCCCATGACTAACGCACGGCGATGGCCGCCTTCGCATGAATGACTTTGTATAGTACAAAAAGGAATGAAGAGTGATCGTTCGGAAATAATCGTGCGTACATGCTAATATAGCTGCCTTTTTCATTTGGTTGTTATGATACATACGTTAGGTGGAAGGAAGGTAAGATAGTGAGTATACGAACCAGCTCAGTATATAACTCCTTCATACCTGAAAATAGCAGCAGACCTCACTTCACAGCTGCCAGTTTCACGTACTCGTCAGTAGCTCTGACCACACGCGTAATTTTTTTTATAACATTAGCGCTTACGACCCTTTTTATCACTGAAATCAGGTTTAAAAAAATCAGCAAAATTATATTTTTGTAGCGATATTTTTCGCAATCATATTTGTTACTGCTTTTGTATCCGACATATTCCTAAAGATGCTGAATTCGTAGCTGCTCACAGCCTTACTTTGTCATCTGATAACTTCGGCTTCTCCTACTTTAAGCTACTATAGTAAGGTGGAAAATGAGATACTCAAAAATGTCATGACCAGCTAACACATTTTAGCAGCACCTGCGATGAACCTAACAAAATCATGCATGCTGGAATGAATTACACAAGTAGGACCTAACGAAAATTCCTGGTGGGAAGCCATGGCAGATGAATGTGTTCGTGTTTGTAGTACAAACATTTATAGTGGCGTTGCAGTGATAAAATAAATTGTTGATTAATTCAAGAGGCTGTCAGAGACAATCGCTATCAACCATATTGAAATATATAAACATGTCTCTAAGTTTGTATATGTGTGCATTGCTGCGCTTCTGTGCTGCTTAACCAACCGCATAGGTGTTATGGTCCCCATTATTATTGTTTATATGAGTTAAAGTTGATTGCCGGAAACGGAAATGCCAAACACTCGGCGTATAAATGTCACTCGGTAGGAAATGAATTATGAGGTATGTATGCTGTCGACTTATGTGCTCACATACATAGAAGCCCATGGCTCTTATTTCCTTTTTAAAAGAGAAATAACACCCATAGGATTTTACGAGAGCAAAACGTGCCACGCACACTTAATCTTGAATCAGCTTGTTTTAATTAGTTTTTAACGTCCGTGGACTTTATTTCTTTTCGAAAAGGGAAATAACACCTATCATCAAAAGGTGATAACACCCATGGGCTTTAAAAAGGAAACGAAGCCAATGGGCATTTTTTTTCTTTTGAGTGGGAAATAACTAAAACTTTTAATAATTAATTAAAAAATTATTAAAAAAAAACCCAAAACAACAATAGATTTTCGCTGCAGAAAAAATTATTAGCAGGTCTCAAGCTCTTACCGAACCATTATATTATTTTATTTTATTTTATTTTATTTTATTTTATTTTATTTTATTTTATTTTATTTTATTTTATTTTATTTTATTTTATTTTATTTTATTTTATTTCATTTTATTTTTTTTAATTTTATTTTATTTTATTTTATTTTACTTTATTTTATTTTATTTTAATTTATTTTATTTTATTTTATTTTATTTTATTTTATTTTATTTTATTTTATTTTATTTTATTTTATTTTATTTTATTTTATTTTATTTTATTTTATTCAATTTTGTATATTTCATTTTATTTATTTTATTTTATTTTATTTTATTTTATTTTATTTTATTTTTATTTTTTTTTATTTTATTTTATTTTATTTTATTTTATTTTATTTTATTTTATTTTACTTTATTTTATTTTATTTTATTTTATTTTATTGTATTTTATTTTATTTTCTTTTATTTTATTTTATTTTATTTTATTTTATTTTATTTTATTTTATTTTATTTTATTTTATTTTATTTTATTTTATTTTATTTTCACTCCTATCATGCATTTCGACTTGGATCGAAATTTTCTCCGCTTGGCAACTTTGGTATCATGCGTTCCGTTCCCGTTCAGTTCAACTTCGAAACTTACAATTCTACCTATCATGCACTTCGAGCATAGCTCCGTTTTTCTCAGTTGCAATTTTGTTGACGGATAGCTGCTTGTTTTTTATTTTGCAAACAATATCAGATTAATTTCCGCGATTTTTTCTTAAAACTTTTAAAATATAAATAAAACTCGTATATAAAAGTTGTAAAACGCTAGCTATATTTTGTTTTTGTGCTCTAATGAGGTTTTTTGATATGTTTGCAGGGTAATTGTTTGCGACCGGTGCCGAGTGCTAATATTTGTCCAAATTGTGGGAAGGGGTATGAAAAGACGCGTTTCTATGACCGGAATGTGAATCCAACTCCGGAGATCTAATATTTTCAATATTTTTGGACGCGCATTAGCACTCGGCACCGGTTGTAAACAATTACCAAAAATTGAACTAACATTCAAAACACCAATCTAACAATTTTAGTAACACCATTAAAACTAACCAAACGTGCACCGGCAGCCACTCCACACCACCAACACATACTCGGTAAACTCCTTTGTCAGTTCCGGGGCCGCGAATGTCTTCATCCAGCGAAAAGTACCATCTGCGGTCAGACTTAATCCTGACATGTCTAATGTTTGCTCGGCGTATGTGTGTATCTGCGTGCCTGGTTGAAGAAGCAGACTCTTCTAGCACCAACTCTATTGCAAATGCCAGCTACCTCCTACTGACAGTGTCCTCTTGCTTTTTGTTGGTCCTCCGACGTCTGCTATAATCAATCAATTGATCTATGTATAAAATTTCACTAAATGTATTACATAATGCTCAATACATATGTAATTAGTTAATTTATGGAATTAAGTTAATAAATAATACAATTGTACTTTTAATTCAAAAGCACTAATTTGTGTATTTTTGCTTTGTTATGTTCCAATTCCACACATTTCAAGGCAAACAGCTGATTTCGAAAGATTTATAGCTCTTCCTCTTCTTCTTTCAATCCAATTTAAACGCATGATACCAATTTTCGATTTCGGCGGAGCATAGAACGGGAACGTTATTGAAATCCATGATAGGGGTGTTTATTTTATTTGATTTAGATACATTTTTTTAGTAGATATATTTCGTTTAGTAAAGTTTCACTTTATTTTTTTTTCGGTTCAAATTTTGCTTTTATTTAAAATCGGTTCATAAATGTAAGCTTCTTGTGACCACTAGCTTGAAACATGCAATTTGTAACCTGATATTAATTGTGAGCCTTTTAGCTTCGATATTTCTTAGTACATGCACGACATTTTTAAAGTGATACGGGAAAGTAGTCTCAATACATTTCATTCGGTATCTTATTTTATTATATTAAAATTAGATTTTTTTATTTTATAATTATTTGTTAATTATTTTGCCAACATTTTATCCTTAGTAATTGTACGCTTTGATAAGCCATCTTTTTGAGTAATATGGAGAACTTTCGAAATCCATCGATTTTCCCTCTATTCATACTGGACTAAATTGTTTAGAAAAGTTTTGAAACTGGCTTAAAATTTTGTATAGACTAGGCCGATAAATATCAGGTTGGCAAGATGAAACAGCATTCATTTGTAGTGTAAAATCAGTATTGTATCTAGTTTTGTTATATACGATATAACATTCAAATAAAAAGTATCAAATATTAAACATTCGTGTTTAACTTCAAATAACACAATGAACAACTAAAAATAGAAGATTTAAAAATATTGCACATAAAACAGATAAAAATTTCATAAATAAATCGCGATTAGATTTTGATAAAATATATCCCATGCCTGAAATCCCGAAATTATAAGAAATATATGTATACCAAGATTTTCACACCAAAAAAAACACGGCATCCCGATATTAAGTTAATGTCATGCCTAGTGGCAGTTTATTCGTATGTTTAACTATATGACTTTGTTTGTCTTGTGCGGCTAGCTAACAACCGAAATTCATCCAACATAACCGACATGTGCCTCACGTATGTATGTACGTATAGCCCTCTGGCGCACACTTCGCAGCTATGCCAACAAAACTTTGATTATTTATGCCAATTAAGGCAAATGAGGGAATTTATAACTTAAATTGTTTGATATTGTTACAGTTTATCCACTGTTTATTACAAAAACACATATTGTCGAAATAGTTTGATATTATGCTTGGCGTCCGCACATTTTTTGGAAACACATATGTACTCGTACATATGTATATACATACATTCATGGAGCAAGAGAGTTAGTTCGTGAAATTTTTTTTTTTTTTTGTTGCTTATTTCTATGGTATATTTTTGTTATTGTAGCTTAACTACCGCAATTTCTGTGAATTTATTTATTGGCATCCCCAATGATCGCTTGAGTATGGACAATATAAATAACAACAACTGAGGAAAAATAAAAGTAAACATAGTCGTAAATGTATGTGTGTCAAATTCAACGCTGCGGGGAAAATATCTATTTTTAAGCTGGAGTGGTACTAGAGGACTTGTTACCTCAACTATGTATATAAAACCGAGTGGGGGGAGACTGAGGAATTACGGTACGTAGACCAGTCCGGCGAAATCCATGGGATGACCTTCTGCTACGAAGCGTACTCGTCAATTCGTAAAACATGACCAAGCCAACAAAACCGAAATGATCTGTCAGTGTTAAGGTCATACAGCTCATCGTGAAATATCTTTCAATATGCGCCGTTAGTACCAGGGACCCTAGACGACCTTTTCCACTAGAGGGTGAGTTTCGGTAAGATATCTCGGGCATAGCAGAGGGCAGTTCGTCAAGATGTTAACAAGGTTGAGTAGTACTACTTGAACTCAAATCAATATATTAAATTAAAAATATGGAAGTGAATAAAAATGTATGAATTTGAATTGGCACCTTTCATGTACTTAAATAAGTATGTGTGAGTAGCCGGATAAGAAAACTTTAGATTTTCGAGCAAGCATTGTCAACGAAAGGGACCATTAAAACTGCCTCTGCTGTCGAAGGAATTATCTAAAGGGATTAGGGATCCTAAAACGGATTACTTCAAATAGTAGAAATTTAATTTTGATCAATTATGATATTTTTAGTACTATTCACAATTTAAAAAAAAATGTCTATGCTTGATTTTTGCAAAAAAAAAATCGATTCTGTTTGTTTGGTAATTGCAGATACTTGTTCTTTTTTAAGTGAGATAACAACCGATATATTATACCAATGCTTATAATTCCAAAACCAATTTTCTTGCTTTTAAAATACTTTTCTATGAAAATAACTATATATTTATAAATTTTTATAAAGCCCTGAGATAAAAAATGTACATTTTTGCACCGGAATAACCCACATACCTACATTTTTATCCTATAAAATATTCCTCTGAGAAAAAAATGGTCTGCACTCCCCACTCTAAAATTCTGGATTGAAGGGTCCAACCCATAAACCGATCTAGTTCACTTTTTTCGCCAAAATGAGTTAAGTTCAGATTCTCACGCAGTTTTGAATTCCTAATCTTCCACTATATAAACCTTACTTCTAATATTTGAAAAGCGAAAACTGGAGGCTATAATTGGCTTGCAAAGCCTTTTACTACAAACTTCTGAATGTATCAAAATATTTCACACAAACAGCAAAAACCAAATTTAACCTTTAGGTTGCAATTTAGATATGATTTTTAGAAATTTACTAAAAGTTATTCTAAAATAAAATCATTTAACTTCAATGAACATTTGCCAATCATTAGATAAGCGGCAAAACATAAGAATCCCACATAAAAATGTTAAATGAAAAATTATTCGAGCACAAAAAATTAACACATACTCGTAATTGACCACTAACTGATAAGTGAACACATAATGCACATTATCTAATTTATAACGCTTTTTTATGTCGAAATAATATTTAAAAACATTTCAATACATATATCAATATGTGCATATGAAGATAAAAAATAAATGTTATCGTAAATGAAAAAATTTAATTAATCATTTATTGGAGCAATGAGTAAGTTAGTATGAAATGGCCCCCGCATATCAAATTTTAGCCGACGATCAGAAGAACGGACACGGCTAAATCAACTAAGCCGATTGGCTTCATCATTTCGGTATACGGGTTCATCTTTTCTTCTTCTTATACTTACAAATATCGGACTTAACTTAGTAACAACTTTATGTCCATGAAAGGTATAAAAATAAAAGAAAAATTTAGTTAGTTAAAAGTAAAATTTTGAATTGAGGACTTTTAAAAGACAAAATTAAAAAGGGCTTTTTTATATATCTATGTACATATGTATATAAAATATCTGAAAACTAAAATTACGCTTTTTTCGTTTTTTTCTAAAAGATTTCCAAATTTTTAGATATTATGATACATTGTCATGTCGACAATTTTTCAAAAATGCAATTTATGAAAATGAGTTTGTTTTATACCAAAAACACCCAGAGTACGTAACAAGTTACATGGGCAAAAAAAAACTTCTAAGTTTTTCAAAACTCACCATCCACATGGGCGCGCTTCTGGCGCAATTGGTTTGCTGCAAAGCATACAAAAAAAAAAACACACTTAATTATATTTCCGGTGTAAATTGTGCTTCATGTCAAAATCAGTGGTCACATAAAAAAATGTTGCTCATACGACGTGTACACCAAGCAAGCAAGCCACTAAGTACTTATACTCAAACAGATGCTTTCATCTTGTTTTTTTTTTTTTTTGCTAAACTTAAATAATGATAATTTACTCTGCGCTTTTGTTGTTGTTCGCTTACAAATCTGCGCGTTTTGTTTTGTACAATCGTCGAGTGTAAATAAATCGCGGCATAGCTAATAGCCTTTTCCAACAGCTCATACATATGTAACGAATTTGAGCTGCATTAAAATTTATGTGTGTGGTTGTGTGGTTGGCGGGAAAATAACGTTTGCCAAATGCAGCTAACAGCCACTCAAGGACGCATAAATGGTTGGTTTTTATTGGATTTCTACAGTAACGCCTTGCAGACGTCAACAACAAATAACTGAACAAAAACTAACGAAGAGCAACAATAACAAAAAAAATAACAAAAAAAAACCCACAAACGAAAAACGTTGAAAAGGAACAATGGTCTGTTTGGTACACTCATACATACACACATACATACATATAACCGAATAAACTGATGTTCATCTGATATGCGATTTCATTAGCATAATTTTATAGTCAAGACGACCACCACCATGCAATTTCAGTACACATATGTACGATTATACACATATGTACATATGTACATATGTATGCATGTGGATTGTGCTTGGTAAATTCCGCCAGAATCACCACACACACAATCATGCACCACATGGAAAAGTTGAAAGTTGATCGCAGTGAGGGCAACACATTCGTTTGTTTGGAAAATTGGTTGGATTGTGAGTAAAGTGCACAAGTGGAAAATTGTTAAAGCGGGATTGTATAAAAATCAAGTTTTTGTTGGTTGTTTTTTTTTTGTTGTTGCTGTTTCTCTTTTGTACTGCAACTGTATCAATTATAGTAAATGTGATACATGGTTTGGCTTCTCAATGAGAGCTGAGCTTGGTTTACGGCATTGTTTGTATACAGAAAAACATAAAAGTTTATAGAGGAAATGTATCTATAAACAAACATACATACATGTTTATACAATATACGAGTATATGCACTTTATTTTCTGCCAATGGAGCTTCACAAATTTTCCAGAGTTCAAAGTATGTGCCAGATTGCGTTTTTCTGTTAAACAAGTTTTTCCTTATCTTTCTTTGTCTTCATCTTAACCACAATCTCCGTCATCATCAATGTCTTCATACCAATTTCAATCTCCACCTTCAAATGTCACCTCCATCTCTGTTAGCATCTTTACCGCTCTATATTGATTTCCCACTCCACTATCTCCATTTTCTTTTCCGTATCCATTTTCAATTTATTCTTAATTCAATTTCCACCTTATTCTTTATCTCAATCCACCTCCATCAAAATCTCTGTCCCAATCTCGAACTACATACATACTCACGGAGCTACTTTCATTTCCTTCTCCGTCTCCATCTCTACCGCCACTTTCCCCTCTATCTTTGCTTTATCTCCATCACTATTTTCATATCCGTCTTCACCTACGTATATCTCAATCTCAATTTCTATCTCCATATCGGTTCCATTTCCATCTTCCATCTGCCAGGGGAATCATTCAACTCGAAGGCGGGCTAGTAGCTGATCAATTTCATACTTAGTGGAAACTGACTCCACCAAAGGAATAGCTTCTATGCATCAGCATCTCCATCCTATATCCTTCTCTACAGCTAAGAATTTTCCTTTTCTACGCTGTCATTGGCAAGTGGTGCACCCGACGTTTTTTGGAAGTTCTGACAGTCCTTTGGCGGGTATGAACCAGACACATTCCCGTACTATCTTGCGACCTGCTAGGTCATCTCATCTTCTCCTTTCGTAGAGAAAAGAAGATTGGTAATGAGATGTAAGAGATCATATCCATAGATCAACCATCAACTACCTTCGACGTCAAGTCTAACATTAAGGCAATTTTACCGTAAGCACTTAAATTGATTTGTCTAGCTGAAAATATCAACAATCTAAATCCTCCCCACACAAAAAAAAATTAAAAACATTTTTAAATCTCATTTTAGAGGGGTTATCAATAATTTGTTTGAGCTTTTGAACTTTTTATTTATAATTGTAATATCTATTTCCATATACATACATCTTTATCTTATCTATAACATTATGAGCATAATTTAATTTTGGAAATTCGCAACAAAAAATACAAAATGCTCTACACTTAAATAGGAGTTAAAATTAGGGATGGGCGTCTTCAGAAAATTGTCCCTCAAAATTTTCAAACAAACCTCACATCGTTCTGAAACTATTACAAAAGTATTTAAACAATCCGAAACGAATCCCAGTTATAATCCCGAAAGTCTTGTGAAAAAATCTAGATATGTTCCAAAAAAGATGATAAAATTGTCTTGAGCTAATCCCGAATATTATTGGAACATAGTACCGAAAACAATCCTCAAGCTTTGATGAAAAAATACCAAAGAAAATCATTCCTAAAGCAATAACAAATAATTTCGAAATTTTTAAGAAACATTCTAGAAAATGTTCCGAAACAAAGAAAACAATAATCCCTTTGCTCCTCCGACATAGCCACAAAAATAAAAGATGAGGTCAGTAAATTCAATCAAGCTGACGGTACAAAACTTCGGAACTAACAGCTTCAAGAGTACGGATGTACTATTTGTACACATGGGTATGATTCCGAACGATCTCCAACCACATGTTTTGTATTCCAAATTAAGATAGGCTTAACGGTCCACAACAATATGAAATCGCAAGACAATGTAGGATAGATTGCCTGGTGTGAAGGTAATGAGCTAATTAAATTAAAATTAAAAACTATCTTTGCTGATGAAGACCATGGCCAACTGAGGAGACGAACGCAACAGATAAAAACTCTTTCAACATCGTCAAAGGCAAAAGTATAAGTCTTTGGTGCTAGAATCGAACAACGGAGTCCAGGATATGGCCATCTGTAGTAACAGTTTCCAGCATAGAAACATCCACCAGGCAACTTGGCTGTCTCCCCCGTTGTGGAATTCACTAACTTCGATTACGACTTTCGCAATCGACATTTTGCCTTAACGATATTTATCACGATATTGGTATCCACTAACTATTTTTTCTCGATTTTCGAGTATTCGCCATCAGCTGTTTCGCAAAGTAGACGACACACAATTTGCAGTTGTTTTCTATGTCGTTAAATAAAATGCACATAATTTGAATTTTTTATTAAAAATTGGAATAATAATACTATATCCATATTATTATCATTAAAAAATGGCATTTGAGAACATAGAGTATGTTTTATAGAGAGATGAGAAATCCTTTGCCCGCATCGTTATAGATAAGTTAGTGAATTGCATATTCGATAGTGCAAGCGACCGAATCGCTATTGAAAATCTCGAAAAATCAAACCGAATCGAATCGCTATAAGTTAGTGAATTCCACTACAGGCAACTTGGCTGTCTCCCCTGCAGTGGAATTCACTAACTTCGATTACGACTTTCGCAATCGACATTTTGCCTTACCGATATTTATCACGATATTGGTATTCACTAACTATTTTTTCTCGATTTTCGAGTATTCGCCATCAGCTGTTTCGCTGTCGTTAAATAAAATGCACATAATTTCAATTTTTTATTAAAAATTGGAATAATAATACTATATCCATATTATTATCATTTAAAAATGGCATTTTAGAACATAGAGTATGTTTTATAGAGAGATGAGAAATCCTTTGCCCGCATCGTTATAGATAAGTTAGTGAATTGCATATTCGATAGTGCAAGCGACCGATTCGCTATTGAAAATCTCGAAAAATCAAACCGAATCGAATCGCTATAAGTTAGTGAATTCCACTACTGATCGATAAACGATAAGCTCAATTGATCATGTTGTGATCGCCTATGGTCATAAAGCAAGATAAAGATTTGTATGTATGTAAATATTCAATATGTATGTATGTATGTATGTATTTTGATACAATAACTAAGAGACTAACTATATTTGTATGAATATGCAGGTAAGTATGTATCATATTTATCCCTAGTCGTATATTTGTATGCATGTATGTATGTGTGTATTCATTTATACCATAGTTAAATGTAGTGGGTGGGATTAACTGTAAATGTGCATATAGTATGTATTAACAAAAACAGACAAACAAACAAACAAACACTAGCAAGGAATTAATCTAATTATTTTAGTCAAAAAAGAAACAAATTGCCGTTAACACTCGCCACGTAGGGCTTATGTTTCAGGATATCGACAATAGGAAGTACTCTCAATTAATTCACGCGGTATCCAATCTTCATACAATGGTAAACGATTTTTCAATGTTTCCACTTCACGTAAAATGCGCACAACATTTCCACCGATCAACTTCTTAATCGACGCATTGCCCCAAACACGATCACGTGCCAGCTCAGCAAGTAAAAATGCGTAACTCTTAGGTGCACCGCCAAGTCCAATATGATCAACGCCAGCTACCTTGCGCACATAGTTGATGGCATTAATAGCTTCACGCACAGAAAACCGACGCTCGTCGCAGCGTTCCAGATTAAGCATTATAACGCCGCCATTATCGGATAGCAAACTAGAAGGAGTTGGAAGGGTAAAAAGTTTATATTAGATATTAAGGAGTTATGTTTAAAGTGACTTACCTCAATACCCGATCTGGTATAGAAGCGACGCTAGAGCTATTGCAAAGCGATATTGGCACAGCGTTCAATAGTAAAACGGGCGCTTTGGCTGTATGCAGAGCGGTCACCATGGCCGCCTCCGACAATTGTGAGATCTCAATGAGCATGCCCAATCGATTCATTTCGTAGAGAACGGTCTGAAAGAAAACAAAGTTAAGGTATTACTATCTTTATGTTTTTAATGCTATTTATCCTAAAGGGCAGCAATGCGGTAGACATCGCTCTCTGATATCCTCTTTTTGTATGATCAGCTGGCACAGCTTCCAAAAAAAAAAAAATTGTTCAGAGAAGGGTAAGTGTGATCGCATGAGAAAAATCAAGTGATGGAGGAGGAAGTAGTGTAGAGCCGCTTCCCAAGTAAATAAGGAGGATCCATGAGACCAGTGTTACTCTTGCACAACTTCCCTTTGATGGTAAATATTTTTTTATATTAAAAGACCTGAGTACTCACCTTCCCGAACTCATTGATCGATTGCGTGGTGTTTTCTTCAACCAAATAATCATGACTTCGTATACAAGCTGCAGCCCATGGTGTTGTACATTCCAGACTTGTGATCGATACGAAACGTGCACCTAGCAAATACATGGAGCGCAACACAGCCAGACTAGCGCCCAACGTATGACCACCACCCAAACCCAACATCACAGCTACCTCACCACGTATATGCGTCTGTTCCATTTCATCGGCTGACAACACAATATGCAATGCATCCGTATTCGCAGTAATACGTCTAGCTTCATCAATACCTTCCAATGCCAATTGCACTGCATCCAAATATTGAGCACCACATGGCACTGATATAGACCAAAATACCGCACCAACATGATTACGGCGTACCTCATTCAATTTGCCGCTACTGCTAATATTGACAGCATCGCGCATTGGTGGCTGCCATGAGGAGCCTTCAATTAACGGTGACTCGGCAAGCAAACGTCTTATGAAGGCGAGACGTGCCTCTAGCAACGAAGAAGAACGTAACTGCAATGCTAACGGTATACCGCCAGCCATAGCAATGCATACCAACATTATACCAATCACAACAATTAGGCGGCGACTCCGTGTCGAACGACTCGGTTCACTACCAATATCACTGCACGAACTCATTTTGTAGGTTGCAGCAGCAATAGCGCCATTCTTAAGCTTTTCACTACCAAGTTTCGTAATCTCAGGCGGTAGATCAATATCAGCGATCTCTGTAAATACAAAACATTGTTGCTTGCAATGGGGTTGATGTTCGTGTGGTAGCTCGTGCGGGTGCGGAAGTTGTACGGGTGGCGGTGGTGGTGGTGGCGCAGCGGTGAGCAAGGGATTTAGTGCAACTGGCTGATGTTGTTGATGATGTTGATGCTGATGTTGGTGCTGATGTGGATGTTGTGCATATTGATGCTGTTGCTGACGATGATGTATTGCTGCAGCACACACTTCGATATATTCGCGATTTGGCACAGGATTCATGTTGGGTATTTTGAGCGATGTTTGAGATTTGAATGCAGCGTTCGTATTGGATTAACGCAGCTACAAGCAACTGCACATTGAGGTGCACACCTCTTGTATGCTTTGGAAGGTTTTAATTTTTATTTTCCAACTCAATTAATTTGATTATTTACCAACAAGTGACCTAAGTCGAAAATTTGTTACACTTTTAATGAAAGGAGAAAAGCTTTATTGATTTTTCCATTTGACATTTGTCCTGATCCTGCGCAGTGAGGAAGCACGCAAAAAATTGCAACAGGATGAAAATGGCTTTTTGTCAGCTGATAAGGAGATTGGTAACAGTTTAGCTAATAACCGTACCTAGAAGCGGAACCATTTGAAAGCTTTTAAGTTTTCCATCCCGAAAGTTTCGCTGCTATTTGGTTCGTGGTGAGTGTCAAAAGTATAAAACTAAGCCATGATGGTGGGACATGATGTGGACGCAGAAACGGTCATAATCCACCATATACCTATTAAAGCGAATAGCGAGTTCTTTAGAGGATTGCCCTGCAATGGAAAGTTTTTCCTAATTTATGTCATCTTTTCCAATGAATCTATATTTCGTATAGTTTTTATAGACGTTTGAGGTGCATTTTGGAAAGTATTTTTTCCCCCTAGTACATTCAATCATCTCTTCTTCGTGTGGAAGACGACACTGTGGATAATAAGATTGAATTAAGCCGTAGAATCCATACTTAGACCTAGAGACGTTGCTACGGGCCGGTATGGTTGAGAGCACCAATCGACAGATCAGTTGTCAGGGGAATATAATACAGGATCTGGCATGTCTCCTTACAAATCTGGGTGTTAGTTCAGCGTCCAACAGGTATCTGCTTATGACAAGAAAATGTTTAGTAAGAGTTCGCCATAACCCCACTTTTCGTTAAACTAAAGATTGTCCATCCCAAGGTAGTTTACTTCCTAAAGCTAAATCCCTTAACACATATTCGGTCCTAAGTGCAAATGTTCCCTATATTTCATTTGTACCGCCCAATATAATCATCGAGCTTATTTATATAAATCGATTAATGACATTGCCAAGAAATCGATAAATCGAAATTTGTTCATTCCTTTGCGGTTTTTACATTTGTTTAGAAATATTTGTTTACATTTACGGAATCTTCGCCTAGTAGGTGAAGTCTTTTAGGCAAGTGATAATCATGTCGCATGCGGACTTTAGGCATAATTTGAGGAAGCTCGACTTTCCGGCCTGTGCAAAGGAAGCATTACCGAGAATAGGTAAGAAATTGCTACAATAACAATCGCTAAAATTTTAGTAACATACTTAATTTTTCAGAGAACATAGTTATTAGCCGAGGTAAACAGAATTTGGCTATCCAGCTTATATCGGAGTTCGTATTCATGGAACGTACCAAAGAAGTGATTGACATACGAAAAGGTCAACAATTCGCCACATCGCAATTGAACTCTTTTCAAGAATTTCAGCTTATTCTAGTGTTGATTGAGTTCTTTTCACAACCTGGCCCGGATGCCACACGAAACGTTGTATTTTTATCACTATTTGGCAACAATTTAACACCACACCGTTCAAAAATACTTTGCCGCTTAGTGAGCTCCGCTGTTTCAGGTTCTGTAGCACCTCTTCTCTCATCAGCTGGCACTTGGATGCAACAAATGGGTTGTATGAATCCACCCAGCTTGGAGGTAGCACAGAGTTTAGTTAACGATTTTATTACATTTTCACGCAAAACATCAGAACAATTTAAACAACTACCAATGGTGGCGCCACATTTTGCAGCCAATCTCATGACAGCCGTCGCAGATTTATACATGAACGAACAACGTGGTGGACTTACACCACCACCTGATGCGCTACTTGATGTGTTTACAGAATGGATAAGTGAAAATCCCGCATTGTGCTTGGCATCACAACAGCCCTTAGCCTTGCCAAGTGGCGCTATTGCAATGCCTGTTGTTACACCATTGGCGGGCCTTATACGATGGGCAGTGTTGTCTCCTTTATTTTCAAATCGCTCAACATATAGCAATTTGCATCTATGGTTATTGCAAACAATGCTACAAATAGTTAACTCTGGTCCACCGACAGCATTGAATGCTCAACATTTGTCACAAGTTGTGGGTCCAATGCAGGCATATGTAGCACGCCTGCTGGCGGATAAGACTGATCCAGCGAAAGATGAAGCCTATCAAAAGAGTATGGAGCGTTTGGCGCAGGCAGTACAAATAGCTTCCACAGCAAATTGTATGTACGGCAATATACCGCAGCTATTGTGCTTGCTAGAAACTTTGCCACCTCACCCTCTGTTAGCAATGGTTGTGAAGGCAAATAAAAGGGTATGATTAAATCACAAGTTTTGTGCATGGATTTTGCGGTTTTATTGTACAAAGTCATTTAAAATATTTACATATAAATTTTAAAAAGATAGATATATCATAACTTAAATAAGAACACGCTATAACTAAAAAGGTCTAAATCGTCGCGTCTTTTTGAGTGCCTCAATTTTTTCCTTATCTTCTTCGAACTTTTTACGCAAGTCGATTATATTCTTCATTTTAGATTCGCGTATTTGGAAGGTATAAAAGTTCTCCAATTCCTTTTTTTTCTTCCCTTTCACTATCTTGTCTTCTAAACGCCCAATTACGGACTCTTTCTGCTCGAAACCGGCATTACGTCCTTGCTTGCCAACAGTTACCCAACCGTCTGGATCTGCAGCAGAGTTCTTAGCAGCTTCAAATGCTTCCTTTTCTCGTTCATCATATGCAGCCATATATTCGTCAATGCGAGCTTGCGTTTCCGCCTCATCCAATATACGTTTTTCATATTCACTGTGCCATAACTGCATGCCCGATTCTAATACACAATCACCATCGCTGTTGAACAAATCAATACTTTTCAGAGCTAAGGAACGTTGTACGCCAATACTTTTTTTAAATACTACATATGCGACTTTGAATTTGAATGGTACTGTTTGTGCGCTGAAGGGAATGCTATATTCTTGCCACTTTTCGCTTTCATTTCTCCCAGGACGCGCTGCAAAACTTACTGTATTTTCAATATCTACACTTTTGTGGAAGAAACTCGATAAGCTTTCTTCAGTAACATATGGCGGCACGTTGAGAAGAAAAAGCGTGCGCCCTTTTGGTTTATTAGCATCTTCAAGGCGTATAAAATGTTCCCGCATATAAATGTGATGGCAGAGCTCCAAAGGTCGATCGGCGGTGAGCCGCAAATGTACCACTGAAATAAAGTTGTTCAGTTGCGTATTTACCTCTGTATAATGTACTATTTACCTTTATATCCATCAATTTCAAGCATTTTACAATTATTTGGTAACTAGAGAATTGATTGCTTAATTCTGCACGTGCAGTGAATTGTTTACAACAGATGTTTTCATGCTTCTTCTACAACGTAATTATCGGTCACAATGGTCTTAGGTTCCTCTTTGCCGGCATTCACGAAGGAGTGAAGAGTGAAGGACACAAAGCATATATCTGTTTCACTCTTTCATCTCGTTCCTCTTCATTCTTGCAGTTGGAGCAGCCCTGTATTTCTCATATTCCGTTTCGTCCTTACACATTTGCGACCCTGCTAACACTTGCCGACAAATTGTTTGGGAAAATATTTTTAACAGATTGACATCAATTTTCTTTGTAGAAAATCTGGCATTTACGTGGGAATTAGTAAAAAAGTAATAGTGAGCTTGATAAAAGAAGCAAGGAGCTCCTAAAGATCAGGTGATCAGTGAACTAAGTAGTGAAGCGAATAGAGCTAATTCTTGTCTTGAAGTGGAGGACTTTTGTTAGAGTAAAGCCAAAACACTCGCATAAATTATAATAAAATGAGCACTGCAGCGCGTCCAATCGGCTTCATTGGTCTACACACCGAGTTCACAGTGAGTAACACTATTAAACAAAACTTACTCCAAGTTAATGGAACTTGTATGTATATTTTTGACAGAAAGCATTGAACGAAGCATTCCAAAAGCAAGATGCACAAATATTGCGCCAATCGTATGATGCCTTCGGCGCTAATACAGATCATGATAAAAAATCACCAATGGATCAAGCGTTCCGAGAAATGTTACTCTTTCGCCTAAGTGATAATGTGGAACATGTGGGCACCTTAGTACGGTTATCGGTAGAAGCAGTTCGTGCAGAAATAGTTTCCGTTACGATACCTGTAGTGCTATTAGGTGATATATTCGAAGCAGTGACGCTAGATAAATGTGAACAAATCTTCAAATTTGTTGAGGAAATGGTTGAAGTATGGAGGGAGGATATATTTTTCTCTTCATGTAAAAACAACATATTGAGAATGTGCAATGATTTGTTGCGACGCTTGTCACGTGCACAGAACACCGTTTTCTGTGGACGCATTTTGTTATTTCTGTCGAAGTTCTTTCCATTCTCTGAGCGTTCCGGACTCAATATTGTATCCGAATTCAATTTGGATAATGTAACTGAATATGGTGTAGATGGCAAGGATCTGGATGACACTGTGGAAGATACGGTTGAAGACATTCCTATAAAAATTGACTATAATTTGTATTGTAAGTTTTGGTCTTTGCAAGATTTTTTCCGCAATCCAAATCAATGCTATAGCAAGGCGCAATGGAAAATGTTTCAAGCTGTAAGTAATTTGTAAAATTGATTGTAAAGCCAATTGTGTGGATTCTATGTTTTTATTTTACTTTCCCTTAAGCACTCGGCGACCGTATTGGAAGCATTTGACTGTTTTAAGTTAGAGGAACCACGCCTTACTAGCGCAGTGGAAAAAAGTGGCAACGTTTCTGCATCGGCAGACGACTTGGAAACTATGAGAATGGAAATTGATGCTACAGAGATAGCTGAAAACGATAATCAAATGACTAGCCAAGCGGAACAAATGGTGCGTCAGTCGGATCACTTCTTTGCAAAATTTTTAACAAACCCAAAGTTGCTTACGCTGCAATTGTCCGACTCTAACTTTCGCCGTTCAGTGCTGGTGCAGTTTCTTATCCTCTTTCAATATTTGCAATTGACCGTTAAATTTAAAAAGTAAGTAATTTCTTAGTAACAAACAAGAAGCTTGATAGTGCTACAACAACAACAAACTCGGAAAAGGATTCAGGAAATTTCTTAGTAGGTTTTTGAGTATAGTCACAAAAATCTTAAAACGGTTTGAAAAGTGTTGCCTCATATAAAGTACTAGCCCGACTATCATGTATTTTCCTAAAATAATTTTCTTTGATCCTCAGAAAATCTCCAACGAATTGAGAGTAGAAGTTGTTACGACAAAGATATACATATATTAAAGTAATATGTCTGTGGTGAAACTATTTATAAATAATATTGAGATAAGTAACAAGGTATATCGCCTCTGTAAATGTATCAGGGATATTTTGCTATCATTATTAACAACCACGTTGTTTTGGTATAGGACGTAAAATTCGGAAGTCAGTCTTTAGCCTTTCAGGGTAATAATTCCGGCACCCTCACTTATTAGGTGATACTCTTCGGTACTGCCATCTTGTGGTGCCAATGCAACTTCATGGGAACAATTTCAACGCGAGTCGGTGTGTACTTCTAAACGAGATCAAACCGTAAAATCATCTCATACTTTCTGTTTAGGAACATGTTAACGCCATGTTCATATTTTTCCTTCTTGGCAATCCTTTATTTCTATTGTTTAGTGAGTCAAATACACTGACTACCGCCCAAACGGATTTTATCAAGGAAACCGAGGAAAAAGTATATAAAATACTCGAAGTGACACCACCAAATGGTAAGCGCTTCTCACGCACTGTACAACATATGCTAACCCGTGAGGAGATGTGGAATAATTGGAAAAATGATGGCTGTAAAGAGTTTCGCAAACCCGACGACGGCGAACCAACAGAAAACGGTGGTATAAACAAAGATGTAGCAAATATTGATGCCGCAACTCAGAAACCACCGCCAGCTAAACGTGCCAAACGTACATTAGGCGATAGCCTGCGTGATGCACATCGCAACGGCAAGTTCTTTTTGGGCAAGTAAGTGCATTAGCCCATTTAACTAAGTGAAAGTGAATTATATTAAATGTATGTATCTCTTAGCGATGTCTTGACACGTCTCTGGAACTACTCGCCCGACAATTTGCAAGCCTGCAAAAGTGAAGAACGCAATTTCCTACCGCAAGTTGAGACCTTCCTCGAGAATCCACATGAAAAGAATGATCCCTCCTTCGAATGGCGTGCGCTGCGTTTGTTAGCACGCCAATCGCCACATTTCTTTACATTCTTGAACTCACCCTCGTACAAAATTGCCGATTACCTAGAGGGTGTACGACGTCGATTAGCTAAGGATCGTATTGACAACGCTAAATCAGTCTTGTCGGCAAACAATGCCACATCTACAAATGATAATTCAAAAGCTACAAGTGCTAATGCCACTGCATCAAGCAACGAACAGGAAGCGAATACACCAGAAGCAGATGGTGAGCCAGATGCTGATATCGTAGGTGATGGTCAGGGTGAAAATGATAATGGTGGTGATGGTGAGGGTGACGCTGAAAATGATGGCGATGCAATGTTAACCGAAGAAGATGTACAAGGTGACTTGGAAAAGGCTAATGATGATGATTGCAACGCGCACACCAAACCGATGACAGCTTCCAAAGAACAAATAGAAGAAATAGCGCCACTCATTGGTGATGATTGGAAGAAATTGGGGAAAAAATTAGGTTACACCGCCGATGAGCTCCTCTTCTTTGAGACTGAACACACGGAACGTGATGGCGGCTGCGTTGCAATGTTGACCAATTGGTTTGGCGATGATGATGATGCCAGTTTGGATAATTTGGCTTATATGCTTGAGGGTTTGGAAATAAATACCGCAGCAAAAGCGGTAAAGGCACTCATCGACAGGCTGACAGCGAAGCAGGATAAAGTGGAGATCATATCGGACTAAGTCTTTACATCAATCAAGTTGATTTCAAATGCAAATAAATAATAGATTCCAACTAATAAAATAATGTCTACACTGGTTATCAGTTTTGATTTAGTTTATGTTTGAATTAATAATTTTCCAAAAGTCAAGTTTACAATAATAATTTTATCACATGTACAGGGTGTGAATGTATTCTGCTGTCTAGTACCTACTATCATTTAGTCATTTAAGCTCTTGTCGGAGGTGATTCGCATAAAACGTCTGCCTCATATTTAGTAGCACTTTTAAAGGAAAACGTCATCGTCACCAACTGATCAACAAATGTATGTACTATTTTTTATTATTGTTAGTTTCACGGAGATTAGAAAAGTGCTAAAGAGTAATTGGTGGCTCTTCAATATGTTAACGTTCATTGATTCCCACATTAAAGTTCTATCTTCTTCGAAGTGGGGCCTGACCAGGTTTCGGTTTGTTATGTAACATAGTGGCGCAACGTGGAATATGCCTTTCAGCTGCCGACTCATTGAATCGACGTAAACAATGTGGACATTGAATATAGTCAGGATTTTCTGAGGGAGGTGGTGGTGGCAAATCACTCAATTTACCGCCACGTGCCAAATGTGCTTGCACCTGCTTGGCGGCACGTATAGCTTCAATGAACTCCTCATGTTTCTTGCGCCAGTTATTCTTTTTCATGCTAGCCGTCATACCGGTAACTGCAGCAGCGCTTGAATAGGCCGTCTTCGAATTCGCACTTTTACGAGATTGTGCTTTCTTCAAGTACTTTTCAGCATCGGTACCACGCAAACGATGCCTCGCTGCATCGAAGATCTTACGTTTAGTGTGTGCCATTTTCTCACAAATTTGCTCGTGCTTAGCTAAACGCTCCGCGTTGAAGTGACGCTCGCAAAAGCGGCATACTGCCATGTTAGCATTCGTATCGATGGATGATTGAGTTTTGTTAACCTGCGAAGGAAATAAATGAATGATATACTATCACAAGATGAAGAATGAAGTTTACTGCAACACTTACCGCATTAGAGGCCATACTTTTTCTTGGCGGTGTCTGGAATGCAGAATTTAATAAAAACGTTAGATAGAATTTTTTTTATTAATTTTTCAAAATAAAAGTTATGACACAAATGATATTGGGAAAACTCAAAACAGACAAACATTACGGCTCCACATCAGGTAAAATCAAGATGTGTTCATTTTAGGGGAAAGTGTTTAAGTATTCAGAAGTGGAATATCCTACAGAAAAAATTAAACTGGATTAAAATGAAGTACAGCTAAAGTTCATAAGGGCGAATAGTGACCTAAAAATGGCTCCGAACCTTTGTTGAGTAATCTTATTACCCTAACATAGAAACTCTTTAATAAGGAAACATGAAATGCATGTTAAAGGATTCACAAAATTCTCTCTCGCTGTTGTAGAGATTTTTCGCACAACCTAATTAGCAAGTCCCTCATTTCT
Source organism: Sphenella marginata (assembly GCA_951509765.1). Lineage (NCBI taxonomy): Eukaryota > Metazoa > Arthropoda > Insecta > Diptera > Tephritidae > Sphenella > Sphenella marginata. The sequence continues at coordinate 92,565,725 of OX608079.1, read as the reverse complement.
AACAGATGTCCTAGATAACACACAGTTTCAACAGGGTTGATCCAAAGTGAAAATAATGTTAAAAGAGTCTGCTCTATGACAGATGACAGTTCCAATGTTTAACCTACATATAACAATGATCAGTTCGAAGTCGGTCCGAAAAGACTCACGGCTCTATCGTACAAAGGTATTCACCGGTTGGGAGTTAACATAGAAGTGTACAGACTATGGATCTGGATCAAACTTCATTTCTTATGAGGTGCCGAATCTTGTAATTCTTGAAGGATGGTTTGTCATATTCCGGGAAGCAGTTCATTTTCAAGCAATTGTTGTGATGCTTTTTCAGTTTGCAACAGTTTAGCAAGAATTATATCGCCAGTAGTTTATTATGGTCTCTAACAGCGCGTGTTAAGTGATGTATTCTGGCAGTTCGCTTTCAAACACCTGGGCTGTCCCTTAGTAATACTAAGACCTACAGGATCCCCATGAAAACCAAATGGTCGGAAGCACTGATCTGCATCAACCACTTTAGGATACGTGTATTCAGCTGTGTTACGTCAGTCTAAACTAGAGCTTAGACAAAAGAAATTTCTAGCTTGAGCAATGTGCAACCCAACCAAACTCACCTTCGTAACTTGTGCTGCGGTAGTTTTTGTAGTTTTAACTGTGGAACTAGGACGGTGAACGGGCGATTGTCGTGTCGTTACTGAAGCAGAGCTACTATTCGAGGAACGTCTAGCATTTTGTGTCACAACTGGTGCTGGAGAAGGTGACTTCTTCGTTACAACCGGATTAAGCTTCAAGTTGTTTGATGATTTCGCACGCCCTACAACATTATTACTCCTGCTATTGTTGTTACGCTCATCTGACGAATGTATGCCCAAACTGAGAGATGACATTTCCTTTGTTAGATTATCGGTGTTTCCATTTTGCAGACGCTTTGGTGGATTTCGCGCATGTGTAGAAACATTACTAATATTAGGAACAGCACGCAAGCGAACCGATGCCATATTTGCATTTTTTATTTGTTGAGACGTTGGATGTAGGCCACCACCAGCTTGTCGAGGGATAGGCGTTGGAGCTTTAGTTGTCGTTGGATTGATGGGTTTAAGGGGATTAGCCCGATCAATGCCGGCACCACGACGTCTTTCATCGAACATTTGACGCACCTGCGGAAATTAAATAGAAAATCAGAAGTTATTATACACATTGAATGCGACGCCTTTCACCTTTCCATTTGAAATACGTTTCGTATCCACAACATCAGCCGGCGTGCTTGGACTGTCATCTGTCATCTCTGCGCGTCTTTGTTCGCGCTCCTGTTGTTGTTTCTGCTGGAAACGCATCTGCAAATATTTATAAAAAATATGTCAAATTTTAATTCAAATTTCATTTTATGGCGCAACTCAGTGTCATTCAGTTTTTGCTATGTTAAGTGGATTTTCAAAATACCTAAAAGCCCTGTCCAACTTATAGCTTTCATGCGATGAGCGCACAGAGATAAGATACAAATCGATTTTTGAGGAATAGCGCAAAAACAACTGCAACTCTACTTACATCGAATGATGAGTTAAACTCCGCTGGTGGCAAATGACTCAATGCCTCAACTAATCTACGCCCCGCCCACGATTCACTGAGTTTGACAGGTGCTATAATTGAATCTTGCAATAATTCATTATTTGGACTCATACTCGTCATATTGCAATTGTTGCATTAATGAATCCGTACTTCGCACCTTTGGTTGCAAAATTATAAATTTCTTTTACACACTCTAAAAGCTCTGCTTGGAAAAGCTGCACAACTTGTCCGCAACATATGTGACGCATGCCCTACCATCGATGGCCAAAACAGTACTGAATATGGGGTCAATATTTATTAAATCGCTATCTCTCACTCAGTGGACACAATATGCTAACAATAACTCTTTGGGCTAACATTTACTTGCTGTAAGCTTGTAAATAGAGCGAGCGCCTCAAAACAACCCACCCCCGGGAATGTGGACAATCTAGCCGCATTATAGTAATTACTAGCAATAACTCATATAAATATATATTAAGTAAACTAAAAGAGACAAAAACAATATCCGGTTGCATATGTTAGTGCATGCAAGGAGGCTTATATACAAACATACCACAGTATGAACCTGGGCAGTTCTATTCGGGATTAATAGAATTTTGGGTTCTCAGAAATCTCGTATTTATGGCTTTGTAAAGTAAAAGCTTTTCTGTGTTTACATTGATTGTGTGTAACCCAACACAATCGTAGTCTTCAATAAGATTGGATAGGATATTGATAAGTTGGCCCCAGCGAGTTTTTGGGGTTTAGAATATACCCACTTATGCCTGTGGTACAGGCGAATAAAATACACGACTTGTAGGTTTTTCGGGATCCAACAACTGGCTGGCATTAAGAAGGTTATATGACCAGTAATCAGTAATGTCAGCCTAGAAATCCAATGAATAATCTTCGATCTAAGTAGGTAATTGAGAAGCAAATTCTTTCCTCGACGAAAAGAAACAATACTCTATTAGACACCTGTGTACACGTGTACCGCTATATGGTATATAAGCTGGAACACTGACAACATTTGATGAGGCGGCTCTGCGAGTATTAGATAGAAAGATTCTTTGAAAGAATTAAAACCCAGAGGACTCGCTAGCTAGGCCATATTGTGCGAATGGATGAAGATGATCTGACCAAGAAGATATTTTTATTGACACTCATAAAGGAAAGTAGAGGAAGAGCTCCACTTCGATGGACTGGTGGCAATAGACGAGTTGAAAGAGCGTTACAATCGTGCTGCGACGGAAAATGGCAGACTAGCCTTCGAGTTGTTCAAATATGGAGTTAAAAATTTGAATGCAAGCATACATCACTTTGGCCAGTAAAGCTCTTTCCTCTAGATTGCAACATAAGTGTTCACTGTCCAATTAACAAGTGTAAACCGCACCAGTCAGACAGAAAAGAGGCGTCTTCTGTGCTGTTAAGTCTGAGCTTGATTTTAGTATAAAGCGTTTCATGTCTATCAACGGACAGACTGACTGCCATATTGGTTTTCGTTGGCTCGCATGGCCCCTCTTATGTGAAGGGTGCCTCCGGGTATAGTACACCACCCTGGACGACCCTTCTATTATCCCCCTGAGTTTGAGTACTAATATTCGTAGTTCAGTTTAAAGTTGCACGTCCCTTCACATTGGGTTCCAATGTTAACGAGTGGTATAAGCCGCGCCTGGTCTCGTTATAGGCTTCCTAGAAATGCCGAGCCTAATAGCGATAGTAAAATGTAGTTAATTAAATTTAATTCCAAACGTAAACCGACTCATTCATACATATGTATCTACGCACGTCATTTGTAAACTTACACTACGTCCAAATATGCGGTCCTTTTGTGCACAAAGGAGACGCACTAGCGTTGTTGTCAATTTATTTGTGTCCATTCTGCCGGAACCACCACTCATACCACCACCATTGCTACCGCTATTAATGTTTACCATCACAAAAGTACGAGCACAACATTACAACAAATACGCAGCTAAGAGTGTAAAGCACTTGTGAAAATTGATGGCAATTAATCGTAAGCGATTCCAAATTCATTCACTACAAAAGCCTTTGTCTCTTAAATACCTCATACAAGGATGTGTATGTATGTATGTACTCGTACAGATGTACTACATACACATGTAGGGGTATGAGCACATTAAGTGTCCGATCAAGTGTTCCTCCTTTGAAGAAGCTCTGACGTTTTGGCCTTCAAGGCATTTAACATTGAATGGCCCTGCAACAATCACACGATGATACGATGACGACGACCTCAAGGCTAATCGATAAAGGGCTTTGTGTCGATTTGACGAAAGCTATTTAGCGTATGAATATTAGAAATCCTAACAAACATAGTATGCACAAACTGTAGTGATTGGCGGGCAACGTTGTCAATTGAAAGATTTGTATTTACGTTGCCATGGGCCGTCGTTGTGACCCCACACTAATGAGTCTTAGACATTGTCAATGACAAGTCTTCTTACATATTTACTACTCGTACGAATGAATATGCCGTTATAGATATGTACATACGTATGTAAAAAAATTCATACATACATACATATGTATAGAGCTTTATCACTTTTTGAAAAATCTTTGTAGTCTTATCGAACTTTGCTTTAAAGTATTTTATCCTAGTCCAACAAAGCGCACCGGTCGTTTCTTCCTTCCGATAACTATCCTTCAGCGGCATCTAGCGGATTTAAGAACTAGTCCAACTATATTGAGGACAATTTTGTTTGACCACACCGGACCTCTTTTTACTTTGTTCAGATGTTATTCAAATCAGAGATGTAAAAGAATGCATTCTTTTGCGAATAATTATTCATTTGACTTCTCAAAAAATTATTGCATCATTTTTTGAATTCTTTGACTGGGACTTAAAAAATGAAGTCACCATTCAGACTTCATTCTGCGACTTCGTATTCTGTTTTTCATTCATTTTTTGGTTATTCATGTATTGCATTCATTGAATAAAAAGTCTCCATACAACGCATGGAGAAAATTAAATTTGTATGGAAAAATATACCCAACATCCTTAACAAAAAAATTCTCAATATTTAAGGGAAATTTTGAGGTATTTTTAACTTGCACATTAACATACCTAAATGGAGCGAGCGATACAACTGCGTACCTAAAAAATTTCTAAAAACTCTAGTATTTTGTTTATTTTAAATAAAAATTATTTAGGGCCTCATTCTCTATCACTAAACGAACTTTCGTTTCGCCTCAGAGACGAATCGCTCGTCTGTTTGCAACATGGACGATCAAAGCAACAAAAAAAAAACAATTTTTTCAAAAAAATAAAATAAATTAGTTGTCAAAAACTCATAGGCAAACGAAAATGATAGAGAATACGCTTGCTAGACGAAATCGTTAGGAGACGAATCGTTCGTCTGAGCTTTCGTTCGCAATACAGAATGAGGCCCTTAAATTGAAATTTTTACGATATCCAATTTAATTTCACTACTATTATTTTGCACACAACTGTACTGCGGCGAAATTTGTTTGTAGTGTCTATTAGCTGATTGGATAATGTCACCTTGTACGAGTATTGATTCGCCTTGGGTACTTCATTGCTCGCTTTTATTTTTTTTTTTGTTAAGCAAATTTAGCAGACCCCTGTCTGTTTCGGGAAGTTTTTTCAAAAATTTACTTTAATAACTGCATGTTGGGCATGTTAATATATACATATTTACAGATGTTTATATGTACATTAATAGTAATCGACCGAGCAAGGCTGTCTGTGCCCAAGAAATATCCGTAAACAAGTAAATCTCTTAATCCACCTCAACCAAAAACAATTATTCATAGGCTCCCACTACTTATCTAAACACACATTTACATACATACATACCTTTTTCAGGTACTTATTAGTAGCTACCTAGTACCATTTAAGGAAAGCTAAACAGACAAGCGTTTATCTCAGCACTACAAGTTTTTATGCATAAGAGTATGTACATATTTACAGTGAAGCCTGGTACAATCATTTCATCAAATTAGATGCAGTGAATTTGACTTAAAGCGGCTAATACAACAAAAGGTAGAGATGGTTAGCCACAAATAGCCTCTAAGACGTTTCAGGCGTTGTGGAATTTCAAATACTCAGCTCAAAGAAAGCAGTAAACTGGTTTACGAACTTTTATTAGATTAGAGCAGTGTCCGTACGCAGACATTTCACTGTATGCATTTATTAATCAGCTGTTGCAAATATGTGTAGGGGTTCTGAGATTTGCCAAAAAAGGAAAAACTTCAATTAAATTGTATCGTGATTCATCACAACTTTGAATATAGCCATTCGTACATACATATGTCTGCAATACGTGAGAGCTAAACTTACTTGAACTTATAAAACTAGTCGAACATGTATGTAGATGCAGATATGCATATATGTATGTATGTAAGTACGAGTATATACCCCACAGCCAAACCAACTAGTTGTAAGTTTACTATACAAAATTGTGTGACTAATCTCTAAAGAGAATCAAACGCTATTGATCCCTTAGCCCACTATAATTCCAGTGCATTTTATTTTGTAGCATACTTGAAGGAGCAAAAAGAAATGTTGGACCATAGTATGGTCACCATACGCGTTTGTGTAGAAAGGAGCTAATCTATGTATAAATGGGTACGATTGGTCTTTTCCATATAAAGAGATTATAACTGGTTCCTCTGCTTCTCATGCTGTACCGATCCTAGATATATCACTTTGCAAGGTTAGGTCACAACTTGTATGATTCAAGAGTATCCGAAATATCCTTTTACATGTAACAAACTGATCTTTTTAATATGAGAACGTTAAGCCTGCTGAGTCTAGAGCATCATGTCAATTGTCAGATTTCGGATAGAAATACACCAGTCTCTAACTATTTCAAAATCAACCAGTCCTGGTGCCAGAAGCACCAAAATTAAAAAAAACTGGTTTGTGACTATTTTTTTAATTTTATGTTGGTTTGAGTATCAAAAGCTTTCAGTTGGGCTTAGTTCCTTTGCTGACTTCTTCAATGCAGGGTATGTACTTACTGCATCTGGGCACATGTCCCCAAATATGTAAAATATTGAGAAACTGAATGTGTATTTTAATCTTGTTTAAAATGCAGTTCATAAAGTTGCTGTTAATCGACTTCGTGAATTCAAAACCGCTTTATATACATATGAACGTTCAAGCCTTTCATGGTCTAACAACGTTTTATTTGTATTTTTATCTGACCCCTAGGGAAAATCAATTCTTATACGCTTTTCTGATCTTCTGCCTTGACTTCCTACTCTCCTTCTCCTAAGGAATAGCCAGAGTACGAGTATTTAAAATCCCGTTTGGGAATCCGTTGACGTTATATGGAAGTACTCGAGAAGCTCCAGGGTCTTAATATTCCTTAGTTCTGAGACCGGCCGAAATAGGAGATTACAAGTCTTTCACCCTACCCCGACAGTGTGCAAATCCAGTTTGGGGCTTCGGTCTAACAACTTTCATAAATATTTAACAAGCTCTCCAGACCTCATGTCCTTGATTTCTAGAAGTAACTCATACAGTGCATAACCGATGTTCTCATTACTGAGCGGAGAGCTCGAGCCCTGTCGAAAGAGACGTCTAATATCCAGAGCCCGAACCTTCGAAGGTATTAAAAAAATGATTCGCGGTGCAGTCGGTCTAGTACCATCCGGTCCCGATTTCTCGAGTACAAATTAAAACACTGCCTTAAACCTTCGGTTACAAAATTTTGCATGATTCCTTGACAGCCAAGTTTGTAGGAAACACTTTTTGCCATAAAAGATTTGGAGGAGCAACTCAGTCCAAATGTCACTCAAGTTCAATTTGTGTCATTTTTATAACAAACATAAATTAGCTACCTAGTAATTTGATAAGTTCGTACACTCACCTGCATTTGCGACAGCCTTGAGTTGGCTGCTTGTGACGCCATCACCAAATATGAATTACTACTTTACACTGAACGACAATTGTTTGAAACGGCGATACAAATACAAAGCTACGCCAACGCCAATCACAACGACGACGCAGACAGCGATTAGAACCGTTGTGACGACAAAAACAAAAACCAAAAAATTGGTGTTAATTTGCTTTTCTTTGGGGTTCTACTTTTGCTGCCACAGCTTCTTAATCACCACTTGTTGTTGCTGTTTAATTCTTCTTTAAGTCGTCGCACACCCGTCTTGGTGCGCGTCGTGCTTGAAACCTCTGACTGATTTCGTTCGTATCGAGGAAATATGTGGGCTTCTCGAATTGTAGCAGCTACGACAAAAGCTTATTTCTAGCGCTAGCAGCGTCTGTAAGTAACTTGTTTATCTTATGCGTTTTGCGTCCCACAGCAATTTGTTTGTTCTGCTGATTTTTAATATTAAACAGCTGAGTTGTTGGCGGCAGACTTGGTACAATCCGTTGGGGGCTTGGTGACGTGTCGTCGCAAATGATTCACACTTGTTGTTACGCTGTGGCTTGTTGATCTTTGTGTTTGTGTGGGTTAAACGTGTTTGGGTGCGTTCTGCAAACTTTGATTTGTTTGAGATTTTGAAAGTATGTATCTCACTCTCTGTCTCTCGATCTCTCTTCCTTTCGATGCCAAATCACTATTGGTGACACTGACACCACTCTGCGAATAAAAGCTTTGTTTAATTTAACTTCAGATTTTGTTGATGATGCCACCGTAGTTTGAAGCGTCTTGGAATATTTGAATAAACTATCAATTAATCAATGAAGCAACGTAGAAAGTTTGTCAAATAATCTTCAAAAGGATTATGAGATCATCAGTGATGATTGATTTTGATTTCTAGGCAACAATGACTTTTATCTTCACTTTCAGGTTTGGAATTTTAAACGGCGTGTCAGCCAACGTTGTTAAGCAATGATTTTGTTCAAACTTTTCTTGATTAGTTCCAAGTTTTCTAAAAATAAAATGAAAAAAAAAAAAACGAAAATTGGTATTAGTGAATTGAGGTGTTGTTGAAAAAAATCTGAGATATGGCGTTCTTCAAACAAACTCTGAGATAGGGCGTTTTTAAAAATACATTGAAAAAGTCGTATAAAGATCGACAATATAGTTTGGGCATTAATGAAGGACAAACAAAACAGAAAAAATATGTGGGTGTGGCACCGCCCACTTTTCCAAAATTATGTAAAACTTGACTAAAAGAAATATACGTATGTGCATTAAGGTGCCTCGCCAAAAAAAGTTGCACTGTTTCCACCGGAATTTCAAAATTCACTCTTTTCTAAGGACTCCTCCAAAATATTTCGAAAAAATATTAAGATTTACCGGAGCTAAACCGCGTTAAAAAAACGCTGAAAATATCGTTTTTTATGTATAAAAGGAGTATGAAAAAATATTTTTTAATAAAAAGCGTCTGAGATGATAGAGTGCAAAAGGTAAGCATAAAAAAGTTTAAACATTTTATTAATACTATTATTGTATACCTGTATGCTAATATTCGCAATGTTTAAAATTGGACCAAAAGGGGTTCCTTTCAAATGATATCCTAATCGTCAAAATCAGTCAATAATTGGCTGATTTAATAAAGTTTTCCACAAACCTATCCCTCGAAATATGACCAAAACCTGCATCATACATCTCAATATTTGGATTGCGTTGATAAAATTTTCAAACATTTTTATGCTTATCTTTTGTACTCCAGCTAATTCAACATCTCAGGTGCTTTTTATTAAAAAATATTTTTGCATACTCCTTTTATACATAAAAAACGATATTTTTTTCGTTTTTTTAAGGCGGTTTAGCTCCGGTAAATCTTAATATTTTTTCGAAATATTTTGACCAAGGTCTTAGAATACATTGAAGTTTATAATTCCGATGGAAACAGGGTGTCCATTTTTATTTGTATGGAGCGTGAGGCGCCTTAATGTGCATATATCCAAACCATCAGACTTATGACGAAATTGAGTTGTATATAGCCTGAGGGCGTGGTGATGTCTGTTTTACCAAAATTTTATATAGCCTATGCTTACTTACTAGCTTATTCACAATTATTAAATAAATTATGGTTTACCATGTAGAAGACTGACTAACCTTATTACAAAAAAAAGAAATTATCAAGCTATATAAATTAATAATTACATTATTTTAACTTAATTAAACTCAATGAAAATACGCCAAATTTAGCAAAGAAAATAAACACATTCAAGGTAAATTCAATTAATTCTCCAAATTTGTGAATTATCCACTAAATGAACAGCACAATTATTGTTGTAATTCTTGTTGCGCTTGCGCACATCCCACGCAAAACAAAACCCAAACAGACCATTATAGGTACTCACACAAATTATTTTATGTTTTGGTTGTTTTTGAGTAAATAATTCATGGCTAATTGACCAAAAATGGCTTAATGCCAAAGAAATTAAAACTAAACGAATTTAAATCGCTTTTCTTTGTTAAATGAGGAACACATTCACATTTACCTTTAAATTTATGTTGAAGCATTTGCAAGGATTTTTTCACACTTAATTTGCATGTAGTTATACGTAGGATTTTGATTTTGCATATGTTTTTTCGATTTACAGAAAATGGCAAAAAAAAAAGTACAAGAAAACTTATAAATCAACTGATTTTACAAAAAAAAAAATATTGTAATAATTAAAAAACACAAATGTCAAATCTATTATTTGTGACTTTCTTTTTATCACAATTCTCAGGAACGAAAATATTGAGCGCATAATATTGAAGTGTATGTACGCACGCACAGTGGGTTGTATTTCTTTTAGCAATAGTATGACGCAAGAGTATTCTACTAGTCTCTAACCCGTACCCGTTATAAGTATAACAATATTATACTTTCCTGTAGGGGACAACACATTTACAAAAGTCTATAGTTGCTGAGTATTTTTTTTTTTTAAAGCTGACTCAATGGCTATAATTTCGGAGCAATCCAATTAAGGCGCAATTCCAAAAACTTTGTAAATATCCCTCTTAATGCGTCAAATGTGTATACAAATGTTTCTATCCTTTAATACGACCCTACGGAGATACGCCGTAAATACCCCGTTCAATTACCTATAGAGCAGTATCAGAGTAGAGCAGATAAGTGTTGACTTATCCTCATTCAAATAAAAAAGGGGGCCAGGGGATCACCTACTTCACCTGGGATTACTCTATTGCTTTGCTTCTGAATATCCGTACATTGTAAACCGATGTGAAAATATTTTCAAAATGTTTCCTAAAGATTACTCCATGGAGTATATCAAAGCAAGACGTGGAAAATAGGTGGTCCTTAAAAGACATTTTTTGATAGCATTTTAAAAGTAAGTCAACGGGGAATTTACTCATTTCTATTGATTTAGTGCTCTTCATAAATAAATCTCTCTAATAAATCTCATACAACTGAAGTTTCATTCTGTGAGATATTTATTTTGCTTGCTATTAAATTAAGAAACCGCTTTGATCCCTTATGGTGTTGCTTTTACTTAGTGACTATTTTAGTGTCCTGCCGGGTTTATTCTGATATGACAGGAGTGGTCAAATTATCACGTTTTTATGTTAATTTGAAAGCAAATAGTGAGACCTGAGCTCCTGAGCTCCACCTTTTGTTGACAAAAGTACATTCAATATTACTACAAACACAAGCACTTCGGCGGCCATTAGCATACTTACAGTCGCGGTTATGTAACTGGATGAGTTTGTTGACTTTAACTTACGCACAAATAAACATAACAATGCATGTCACATATATGTACATATTAGGGCGATCCTGATATTATAGCTGGATAAATGCTTTCATTATATGGCAAAATTTATCAATTTCTTTTTTGGTAAATCAACCTTCCTGTTGTTCTCGGATGAAATTAATTTCGAAACCTGCCGGTTAACACCCACTGAATGTTGAGTGCTCATATAAAGATGGTTAAGGAAAGTCGATGAAACTTGCTCATTTATAATAAAGAATGTATTAATATATTGAGATGGAAGTTACGCCAACTCTTCTAAGCTATCGCAGCTCAACTGGCTATACGCCAGGAACAGTAGACTGACTATGTAAAGGTAGTTCTCAAAATAAAAATTATTTATGTATGTACATATGTTATGTATTATATTACCTATATGTTATTCAGTTAAATCGGAACATTGATGACGTTAATTATTTAATACAAATTTTAGAAATATGGCATACCCTAATATACATACATAGGTACATATGTATGTACATATATACTGAGATAATATGTATATTCAAAAACTGTGTTGTTTAACAATGATATCACGCTATCACACAGGACATGACCACATTCTTTGTAAATATTTTGTGCTACCTAAGAATGATAGCTCCGCTGTGTTTTCTCTTTCTATTGACCATGCGGAAAGCCTCAAAATTGCAAGCAAGCAAATGACTGGTCTACAAATGATTTCAACTACAGGTAGAGGGTAACGTTTACAACCCTCCACAAGGTCATTAGTAATGTTTTGACCAAATGATGTAGAAGCTTGTACGATATTGCAGGACTATAGATTTACTTTCTAAAAAAAGAGAAGCCGTCCTATGTCTCAGGTTAATTATAACACCGAACTGAAATTTATCTGATCAAGCAAGTATACCTATGTATATTCTAAGATTTTGTTTATTTTGTCGAGCAGTGTAATTGCAAACTATTCAACTATTTCCTATCTCTAAGCCCGCCCACATATTAAAGGTTGTATTTATTGTACACCAGGCATAGGCAGACTAAATTGAGCTTTAATGCTATAAAACTTTCACTAGCCACTCAAGGTTTACTGCTAATTAATATGGATTTCCATTACCGCTTTCATATTACTTTAGAGTGGAAGTTAATTTTCATTACAACTCAAAATGTTGTCTTTAATGAAACCATCATAACATTATCATTCAAATCTCATAAGCACTAAAATTTATTTCGAATAGAACTTTACATCCATTGCGAGTACCACTAAATTTTTTTTTTGGAAATTGTGGAAATTTTGCTAAATTTTAATTGAAGGAAAATTAAATTTTGAGTGTTAAACAAAGTGCTTATATACGCGTGAAATTGAATTTCATCCAAGGCTTTAATTTTTATTTAATAGATACGAGTATATGTTAAAGGATACTTGAATATGCCCATCTGTGCTATATAACATACATATTTTACATTCATACATTTGTACATAGGGACACTACAGCTTATACGATAGACGTGATTACGTGTCCTTCTATTCGGAGAAATGCTTGATAGTTGGAATTTGAGGAGGTATGATGACATTACAACAACTTTCTAAGCTGTTACTTACATACTCGTACGCATAAAACACATTCTACCTATAATAGATAAAAAAATGTACGTTCTGTTAAATGTACAGTGATGGGCAAACAAGAGTGACTCAAGAGATTTATTTGACATTTATTTCGAGTAAACATAGACTTATAAAATCATTGGTCAAAAGGAAAAGTTGAGAGCGGGTTGTTGCTCATTAATTAAGTAATTTTTTTTTTTGTCATCGTATTGGATGTGTACATCTTTATAGCTTTATAAACTTCTTTACGGAATTAGGGGTACTGAGTTGGATGACTCAGAATGTTCGACGCGGTAGTATGAAATCGTTCACACTACAATCTGTATACTACTGGTAGGTTCCAATACCTCCGGGTACCGGCTTCTAAGCAAATTCACTCTCTCCTTGTATTTAAAGTTTTCTTTTACAGCATCCCAAAAGCTTTGCCAGTATTTATGTGGTACGTTTTTGATTTGAAGCTCCCAATTAGGAGTATGTCAACATTTGCATGGCTGAAACGCATTCGCTCTAATATCAAGTCACTAAAATATACCAAGATAATTTTATGCTCATTAGTGTACATTGTATACCCTAAATATTAGGTTGGCTTGAAAAAAAATATTTTTTTCAATTTGCATTAGAACAGCACCCTTAATTTATAAATATTTTTAAAAAAGTTGCAACTTAATTTTGAAAATGTTTTAATAAACATCTTGCCCTGGTCTAACCTATTTTCATATAAATAATTTAATAAATGAGATGGTTAAAAAAAGAAAAAATGTTTAAAGGTGCTCGAGAGAATGTAAAGGCAGAAGTTGATACTCGTAAAAAGAAATTCTGATAATTTTTATAATTTAAATGAAAAATCCAAAAATTAAATATGTATGTGTACATATATATTTTCTTATATATCGAATGAGTGAGCAATAAAATCGCCGAAAGCGAAAAATATTTAATCACCCTAATGCATTTTTATGCTTTCCCTACTTAAAGACCACAAAAATTACCGCAAATGGTAGATGATGGTTTGAACCGGCTGAATGCGCCACTCAAAGACACAACAAAGAATCATTCTCATAAATATAAATAATAATAATAAATGCAATTAAAAATGAAGATGAGGCTAAAAACCACTCACACAGAGCCACACAAACACTCACCATATGTACATATGTTATCTATCTACGGACTATTTTTGAAGAAACGAATATTGACCGCTTCTTCAGCTTGTCGTACGCTCACTTTTAACTTAATCGTTTTTCAACATATATGTATACATACATATATAATTATTAATTAATTTCATTTGTTTAAATATTCATTTGTTTAAAATTTTAAAATGCTTGCTAGGTATTCTTTCTTGTTCGACGTTCCTTCGTTGTCTTTAATAACCACAGCGCGGCGCGTCTCATTCACGTTTCTCACCAAGTGTTTTGGTTTTCACGCTCGAACTATGTTTGTTTGGCGTACCGTAACTTTACTGTTTGCTTAGAAGTTCGTACAAAGACTGTCGAGAGTAATGATTGCAAAAACTTTTCTAACCGATTGTCTATAGCCACTTTAGACGCTCATCAGCGGTGAGTTTTTCGCTGTCCAGCCGGCTGACAGCCGCTCACATGCACAACGCTATATGTTTGATTCCAACAATGACGCCAACATAAGTTAAACTTGCTTCAAGTTTGCCCACTTTGCCGGCTCGCGTTGAGCGTGTGCCGCCCTCCGGCTCTTCACAGTCTCCAAAAACTGCAAATCGAGTGAGTGTAAGACAAGCCCTATCTAGCAGTTGGATTGAGAAATAAACAAAAAATTAAAAAACAAAAAACAAAATGCGGCTGAAGTCAAACACAACACTATATAGCCAGTTGTTAGTTCGATTTATTTACATCATCACAATACTATTGGGGTCAAATCAGTGAGAGTTTCAGCTGGTTTCAGGCCAAAGAGCCCATATTTACGCTATATCGTATCGTTTCCCAGTCTTAGGCCAGAAATATTTGTGTTTGTTACGGGAAATGGTTCCCTAATCAGAGATTAGGCTCTTAAAGCAAATAACTACAAGCGGCTCCACGATTCCATAGCCCGTCTGGCTCCGCTAACTTCTTGATGGCAGCACACTGTGTTCATTCCCTTGGATTGGTTTCCAGCTCTTTATAGAGTGTTATCCCTAGAAATAACCAAAGTTTCTTCGTTGCAATCAAACATGTGAGGTCTGCATTCAAATGAGAATATACTAATCACTACAGATTCACTGATAGTTAAATTCAATTCAATCACCACTAAAAATGAATTTTTGAGTGGCACTGTATTTAGTTAACAATAAAATTTTAATTTAGTGAAATATTCTGCCATTATCATTTAACTTTGCTTTTGATTCGAGATTTCCTTTCATAACCACTAAAATTTATGATTCGTTTTACTTCATCATCAATACAATGAGATTTATATTTAGTGGAGATTTGTTTCATTCAGCAATCAACATTTTATTGAATGGATATTCACTTTTAAAATAGTTCATCTGGAACTATCGTTGCATATTAAGCCGTGCCTTCGACCACTTCATAGTTACTCTATGCAACTGGTTATACAAACTATCATGAATATGTATTTAAATGACTAAACTGCGAATAAAATTTAAAGCAAAATATGAAATGAAAAAAAGCAAAAAACACGAGTCAAAGTGCAGAAGAAGAGAAACAAAAGAGGCGCGAATGATATGCAAGAAATAATATGCATAAGTGGGCATGATGGATAAAAACAAAACCTAACCAAAGTCCAACGCCTTAACTCACCACAAATTCCAAAGAGGCGATTCACCGTCAAGCCCAAACATACATACATACATACATGCGCAGGCATGGGAAGCTTTAGCAATCGCAACACATGCCGCATGCCCACATCAAATCACGAGTGTTGTACGTATTATTCAAGTACTCAAGTGCTTCTTTTCTCCATGCTTTATTATCTTTTGTTGTTTTTAGGGCGCAGATGCCCAGCAAGTAAAATCGCTTGACTTCAATTAGTTGGAGCATAGAATGTAAACTCATGCTGAGCATGCGCGACATCAGCAACAATGCTGGAAAATCTTCGATTTGAACTAATTTGTCAATTTATTGCATATCCGTTTTAATAAATACTCATTTCTCCCTTTAGAAGTTATTAAAATGTCATCCATATTAATTTAAGAATACATGACTTGAATCTTAGCATTGGTGTTGCTCGGCGTTTCTTAGAGGTATGAAGAAATTATTATAATTAATAGATGGTAGCAGTAGTGAAAGGTTTCTGGAGTTCAATTTGGACTGCTAACCAAGTCAATTCTGAAAAATCATCAAGATTCTGAAACATTTTCTCAACAAAGGACAAGGCACTTACAAAAAAATGTCGCGTCTGATGTTACCATCAAAGAATTTTTTTTTTTAAAACTTTGTATTCAGAACGATTTCACTTAATTATAGTATATCTTACCTTCTGTATATCGGATTTCAATGAAAAATCTTTTGTTGTTGTTTTTCTTTTCTTTTGCGGGGTGTGTACATTTAGTTTTTATTATTTTCATTTTTTGTTTTGGTTTCTGTTTTGAGTTTTTGTTTTCTTAGTCAGGCTACATATATACTTTTCATTGACGTCGTGTTACGAAACATAACGCAACACTACATTACATTACAACAACAACATACAATAAAACATCGACGCAATTACAATACAAATTACAATACTTTTTAGTATTTTTGTTTGTTTGTATTTTGTTTTTCTAGTTGTGCCTAGAACAGCGTATTTTGCAAACGCGAAACACATTTTTTTTTTTTGGTTTGTTTTTATGTTTTTCTTATTCGCCTACATACTACTTAGACGCTTTCTCTATTACATACATACTTTAAGTACATACATGCATTAATAATCAATATTAGATTTTGTTTTATTGTTTAATACTGTTAAATATTTTGTTGTCATTGGTTTGTGTTTGTTATGCATGTTTTTGTTTATTTTTTTTTGTTTCTTTCGACATTTTGAGTGCATTTTCGGCTGCAAAGGCGATCGTTCATAAACTTTTGCACGGATTCTGTGAAAATAAAAAAATAAATATTTGTTTGTATGTGTGGCATGTAATTTAAATTGTCGAAAAGAAATTCATGCTTTCATAAATTTGCTTAAAATACTAGAAACCTATTTTTCAATTATTGCGATCTTTCTTTGTCTATAAATTTTCGAAAATAAAAAATTTTCGACACCATCCAATTTTACAACTCGTCATTATACATATGTATATTTTACTTTTATTGATTTCTTCAGACAGTTTTTTTTTTAGTACTTATTTTTTTATTTTTAGCAATTTCTTACACTCTTTGCATGTATGCGTAATTTCTAATTTGTTTTAGCTTTTTCATTTAATTAATTTTGTTCTACTTTAATCTAATTGTACAATACATAAATTCTATACATCTAGCTACGTTGTTGTACACATTGACGTGTGTGTATGTAAATGTTATCGAAGACTTTTATAATGCTTTATGCTTATAAAAAATATTCGTGTAAAAGTATATTAAAAATTTAACAAATCGTTTTATATTATTAGGGTGCACCGCAATATCGTTTATTCTTCATTTAAAAAAATTGTATGTGGGTAAAAATAGCAAATGTATCCTACATGTTAGCTAAAGGTAAAGTTAAAAGCAAAGGCAGAGTATGGGGGTGGTAATTAAAGTAAAGTATTGACATCGCCTTTACAGTTAAGGCTTCGAAATGTTTCTGATGCTTAGGTGAAGCACCCCATGGATGTTGTTCCCGTCTGCACGAAATTTAAACCTGCAGTAACATTTTGAAAGAGGCTTCAAAATGAACAGTCTATCCACTTCGAACCAGTTCAGATAGCCAAAGCCAAACTAGAGGGTTGCCAAGCTTAGGGTTTGAACTGGGACTGGTGGTGTCTCTAAACGGTATAGCTCAGGCATAGTACTGAGCTAGTCCAATTTTCTGCAGGCAAGCTTAGAAAAGTTCCTTTTTAATTATGGCCTTTCTCACTGATGCTGATTTAAGAATATTTTTCCCCTCTAAGTGAAAATTTATTTCAAATTCCCCTCGAAGATAATTTTTTTACACGATAGTTTAAGAACGATATTTTTAAGCATAGATCATAAACACTTCTTTATCGTGTCGACTTTGAAGAATCATATTGATACAATTTATTAGTTTTTCCAATACAAAAAAAATGCCTTCGTCGATGCCGCTTCTGTGTGCTGCTGCTCGTTTTCTAGCCCGTGGGCTTAACTTTTTAACCTCTCAAATATATAAAAGCACACATGAAAGTTAAAAGCTCTCTGAAAAAATAAAATATTTTTGCTAATAACTTTATTTTTACTAGCACTTATTAAAAGTTACGTAAAAATATAACAAGTAAAACTAAATGAAGTTTGAAATTTAATGAAATGGTCTATGATGATTGTCGGAGGTAATTTGAGTTCTAGAAAATACATTTGAGCTTTTAGTAAGTGTCGATGTAGTATATACGAGTATAAATGGTTGAGTAGAAGATCGATCTATTTCGGCTGTTGGTTCAAGTTTTTACGCAATTGCACGCCCCAAGACAACTTTGAGTTTCTCATAACTCTAAGTGTATTTGTATAAGAATTTTTTGGATGCATATGTCCTTCAACCAAAATGTTGAAAATTTGGAAAAGAGAAAGGTTACGAAAAACTAAGTCCCAAGGAAACTTGAAGGATGAAGGGAGGGGGAAAGGGAAATAAATAAGCAAGAAATTTGAAGTTTGAGAAAAATGAAAAATGAAAAATACTAATCGGGATTCATACAGAGAGATCGTAAATTTTGTGGGATCAGGGTTTTGTCATGGAAGAGGTAAACAAGTGTTGAACCGATTTTTATTACTCATTTGTTAAAATGACAAAAGTTCTTTTTTCAGTACATCAATCCGATAAAACGACCTCGCAATGCCAACCAAGTGAAGGTGCTTCGACTAAATGCACGCTTGTGAGCCAAGGAAAAAATTCTGCGAAAACATTTGACATTTTTATATCAGAAAGGGGGGGTTTCCAAAGCAATATAAACTTTAAGTTGGTGAGTTCAAACCTATAAGAAGGTGCACCGATATTTTGAAGAGTAGGCATTTGAAAATTTGGGCATAAACTTTACGCCATTTATGGTCTTAAGCGATTATCTGCGCTGTTAACTGCAAGGTGTAAAAAGCGGTCAAAATATTCACTCCTGTGAAAGCCGCGGTAGTACTATCAAGACCTTTCTTCATCACTAAGATACTCCCTAAACCTTCGTTGACTGTTGTTATCGTTAAAAACAACAGCAACAATATTTTTGTTAAATTTTTCTTCGTTTTATCTTTTCCTTGTGATTCACATAACTGTTACCCGGAGTAGAGTGATTTGAAAAAAATCCCTGAGACGCTTAAAACGTCTGTTGTAATAGAGCGTTTTTAAACCGACAACCGGCATAGAGATCAACTGTCGATGTATGAATGTATACGTCACGACGTCGAGATTTAAAAATCTATGTATTTCAAACGAAAATATACATGATCAAGCAAATTCAATGGCAAATGCTGTATGCCGCAAAAACTTTCAGGGACAGCAATGGTGCCCGAAACACATTTTTAAATATCGACTTCGTTACTTTGTATTTGTAGTATATTTTTGAAGTGAATGTTTAGCAGCTTAATAATAGTACGTGATTATTTAAATATTTTTATTTCAAGCTTTTTGTATGCATACGCCTTTTTCATAAAATATTGAAACACTGTCGTAAATTTCTTGTACATAACGCAATCGCCATTTTTTTTTCTTTGAAAACTTTGTTAATTCCGTTACATCAATTTACTTACATACATCTTCAATTTTACCTAAACATTTTCACTATTCTCAAATTTTCTTGATTTGTTTTTTTTCTTAACCGTTTAAGTTTCTATACATACATATAAAGCTCAACATCGATTACTTTAACATTACGAGTACATAACATAACAGTACATACATAAAACATATTCTTTTAATGTCACTGCGACAATTGCTTAAGTCTTGTAGTCTACCAATACTTATGTAGTATGTATGCATATAATTCATACACATTTGGGATCCATAGATGGTCCAGGAACGGGCCGTGCTGTGATTAACAATAAAAACCTCGTATTTATTATAAAGTTTTCCAATGTGTGATAGTTCTCGTTAATCGCTACCCTTTCATTACAAATCATTAGATTCTTTTTTTTTCATATTTCAGCCATTATACATTGTGAATGAAGTTATTTGGTGCCTTTTTTGGTTGTTTTTGTTTTTGCTTACGACAAATTCGTAAGCAAGAAGGTTCTTTGGAAGTTTATGGATGTAGAGTTTGAAATATATTTCGTTTATCAATCAGTAAATCTTTTTTACAATAGATTACATTTTTCATTAATCTCATGAACGAGTTTGTTTCTTAAGTCTTTCGTTTTCCCGCGCTTACAGAACACCGCTTGCACTTGCCACATCGCATGCTGTTAGCAAAATTTCGCAGTCATATCATGAGTCTCGCTTCCAGGCGAAACAGATCGCGATTTCAGTGGAGTTTAACCAGAAACATTTGTGTAAACTCTGAGAATCAGATCAGGTAGAATATTCAGGATTACATCTTACGCATAGAAAGCTCCATACGGCTGCTCAGGAAGAGCTGAAGCAGCATCAAGATATATTCTGTCACTTTTAAGTGGAATCAGACTCAAACTTTCATCCTTCAAATCGTTGATTGTAGACAGAAAACTAAACTGGAATAAACAAGTAGAGAGCAGTTCTAGAAATTCTAGACTCTATATGCCTCTAAAATGAAAAAAAATGATAATAATTGGGTCACATTCTCGTAGCGAGCACTTAATAGAAGAAGCGTCCAACCTCGGGCGTGCTAATGTTCTGGAGCCTGTACGTGGAAATGTGTATCAAGTATCAAGTGATAACAGCACGAGTTGTCATAGCAAACCCCGAGAGTCACTAACATTCATAACCTAGACCCACATTCTAAAGATATATGCCACGGAAGCCTCTAACCTTAATAGGAAACTGAGCAGTGCTTTTTACTCAAATAATCTTTCGTTCTTCTTGACTAGAACTATAAGACTGAGCCGAACTAGCAGCAATTAAAGAGGACTATCGATCGTGAGTCTGTACCGATGCTAAAATAATATTAACCTGATCTGTATAGTGAAGGAAATGGTGGTGAGGAAACGGTAACTGATGGGGAGATAAGTATTGATATTAAAACAAGATGCAGCAGTAGATTTCTTTTGCCAAACAAGTTTAAATATGAGATTTCTTCACGATTTCCAAAATTTTTTGTTCAATCCTTGACTTCGATAGCAGAGCTCAGAAAAGAACAATGTAATAAGTTACTTAATTTCCACCACTAAAACAACCTCTCTGCGAAAGATACACATATGTATGTATTTGGGAATTAAAAACAGAAAAAAAAACGCATTCCTAATATTTCCGAGCATTGATTTAGTCACTGTAGGCATGTGCTTGAACAAAGCCCGTCTTATACATATATGATCTTCGGTAATGGTGCTTTGTGTGAAGTTCAGGGACTTTCAAAGAAACTTGTAACTGTATGGTTGGTGCATTTGAGGTGTTCGTTTTTTTTTTTTTTTTTTTTTTTTTGGTGTAAAGGAAGGAACACTAGTTGCAGGCGACCAGTAGCCAACAGCCAATCCTTAGCCAATATCTTATAGCTCATTGATGCATTCTTTGTTCTTCACCCTTTTATGAAAGTATAACTAGACTGGGTCTGTCTGTGGCAAACATATGCTCACATTCTAGTCATCGAACAGTAGACCTGCTAAAATGCCAATTCCAACAGATAAATCAATCATGGTTAAAAAAAACTCTGAGGCCAAATTTTTAAAGTTACTCCAATCGACTGCTGTGCCACATTTCCCTTCGGACTTAAATAATCCAACTGACAGTTTCTCCAGGTAACAGTATACAGCGTGGTATATAAGGTTTTAATCCTAAAATAATTTGACATAACCAAGAGCGAAGTCTACTCCTTCAAGGTCTAGCTAAAACATCTGTCGAATTCAGATATGAAACGTCAAAAGATTTACCACCATTTCGGACTAGAGGAGTAAAGCTTGAACTCTTCTACATCAGTAACTCTATATTAAGCCTTAAACACTGGGTTTTGAAAATCCTAACCGAACTATTTTAGAGTAAGCTTGAATGCGGTCGATCTGTTGTCTGCTCTTGAACCGGACTTTGGCTCTTGTAGGGTAACTACATATATTCTTCTGGGTGGAGTTGGATAACGAGCGATCAGCAGAACTCATGGGGTTTACTAAAGCTCATTTATCACTGGGTATTGGCATTCTAGTGACTCACCCTCTATTTGGTGTCTCATCCCTTTTCCCATCTACAGAGATAGAGACATCTCTTGATTTGGCTTTTGAAAATGAAGTTTTGGTTTGTTACGCTCGCTGGCGGATTAGCGTGTTGGCTTACATGGTCGGCGAAATTCTACATAAATATATATTTTCATTGTTTTTTTTAGCACATTGTATTATAGTTGTTGTTTTTTTTTTTTCATTTCTATTGTGTTATGAACTATTTTGTTTGCTTAGTTTTTGGAATACCTCAGAGGTATTACATTTCTGTTTTGAGCTGCTCATCCCTTGCAGCGCGTTTCAAATATATACGAGTATTTCATAATCGATACATTTGTTTTCTTCTTTTTTTGTTTCTTTTTGCGCTATAAACAATTTAAATTTTGGTTTGCACATCGTCTAATCTATTCCTAAATACATTATGCGATATAAATTTGACCACTTTTTTTTTTTTTTTGTTTACAAATAAACGGAGAACATTGCCAGTATGTTGCTCATGATTTTGCCTACGTTTTTAATTTTTTTTTTTTACTAAAATTATTATTATTTTTGTTTTTCTATTTGCTTTATTTTTAATTTAATTCTTACTAATTTTTATCTTTCGATACGTAAAAACTGTAAAAAATCGAAAAAATCATTTAAAAAATCTAATAATCAATTCGGCATCTCAAAAAAATTTGCATTGTCAATTAAATACATATATATACTATGTATACATACAGTATTGGACGATACTATAGCACCCCCTATATAACATCGAGCTATAACAACAACGTCTTTCATATGCGATTTCGATTTATTTTATTTTCAAACATCGTTTATGTTGTAATGAATACCACTAAAGCCATTCTTGATCATTTTGTACAAAATTCAGAATAACTCTGCAAATTTTGACCTAATTTTTCAACTTTTTTCCTCGGCACTTTAGAAAAATTCTGAGTACGCAGTTTTGTAGCCCATTCAATTTGACTCTGACAAAGTGCAAGTATTAAGTAGCTTCGAAAGCGCGTTGATTTTTAATAATTTTTTATGTGTATTTTTTCTCCATACAACGAAATCACAACATTATTTTTTATATGGAGAAAATACATAACTTAGTTCGGAAAAAAATTTATTAAAAATCAAGGCGCTGTCGGAGCTACTTAATACTTGCACTTTGTCAGAGTCAAATTGAATGGGCTACAAAACTGCGTACTCAGAATTTTTCTAAAGTGCCGAGGAAAAAAGTTGAAAAATTAGGTCAAAATTTGCTAAATTATTTTGAATTTGGTGCAAAGCTTTTAGTAAAACCTTGAACGAAGTTTGCTACAACATAAGTCAAACTTTTATACGAAATTATCTGAAACTTTATTCGTAGGACGTCTTTGTTTTAGTTCGATGACAAAAAGGGGGTGCGATTGTATTGTCCAATACTGTATATGTACGTACATACATAATGTATGTGTTTATGTTTATTAAATGTTGCTCGTGTTTCGAATTATTTGTATTATTTTATTTTTATTCTGCTGGTTGCTTTCTACTTGGTGGCGTTTCCTTGTGTACAACGATACCTTGTTTCACTTAGTGGGAGAAGGATTGCGAAACATTTTTCTTCAAAAAATAAGAAGCATGGAAATCATTGCAAGAAAAGATCAAACCGAGAGCAATTCTAGACTTAATAACTGGTCTCTTGTTCTATTAATTGCTCATTATACATAAATCTCAATCTATTGGGAAGCAAAGTTCGCTCTAGACGAACAATATTCATGACTCAATTATGTCAAAAAAAAGTAATGTGTCATAGTTCAAGGCTCAAGTCAAGGAAATCGCGAGTGTATTGTTGTAATAAAAAACAACTTTTTGGCAAAAAGTCATTACCTTGGAAGATGCAATTCGGAGTTGGTATGACAAAATCTGAAGCAACACATCAGAAATTGAAAATTAAACTCCACCTTAGGGTATACCTCTAAGAACCCGCGTTATAGTACTTTATTTTTATTACACTTTGTACTTGAAAAAAAAGCAGTAAACTGACTTATAAAGAAAAATGTATAAAAAGGCAACGCCACATTAGAGATTGGCTTGCTTTACGTTTGATATTTCCATGCACTAATTTCGCGCTTCTTTTCTTCTATAAGAAACACGTATTGCGCACCCATATTTCCCGCTGGGTATATATTATTTAAATTTTTTTTAATGTTTTTTTTATATCTTTGTTAATAGCTGCATACATTTCATAACTCTCAAAATAATTTGGCAGATTAAGAAGAACTTGGTTGTGTTCTTTTGTTGTTGTTGTTTTTTAACTTACATATACCACGTATTTTATTTTGTATTTAATATCTTTCGAAAATTGCACTATTTTATCTAAATTCATTGTGTTTCTCTTTTATTTGTTTTCTTTGTTTTTTTTTTTTTAACATACACGTACGCATAAAAATAAACGTGTCCTATTGGCTCAAATGCTAACATCTCTTAACCCAATTCTCTACATTTTTTTTTTTTGTTTTGTTTTTACATTTTTTCTTAATGCTTTTCATTTATGCTTTTGTTTTTATTTGCATTTCGCTTTTTGGGTTACATAGGTCTTCGGGTCATTTATTTTTTTTTTATTTCTTTAATTTTTCTTTTTGTGAAATCTTTTATTTTTTTTATATATATTTTTTTTTTTTCAGTGTATGCTAAAGTTCAACTACATCTATGACGACGTCGTGTGTAAACATCCCTACATTATACACATAAGAAATACTAATTCCCATCTTAAATACCCCTTTTGCGGGTTGCTTTTGGCCCTTAAACAAGGGTTGGGTGTGCTCTCGTTTACTGCCTGCAGCCTTTGTTTTAATTTTTTTTTTTTTTTTTTGTTTGCGTCTTACAAATACAATATTTGGCATCTGTTGAAATCCATTGAAATACATTTATTAATTGTTTTCTATTTCTTTTTTTTTCGAACTGTTTTTTAATATGGCTAGTAAGTTCTGCTGCCTTCGCACGTGTTGCAAAACAAATATTGAAATTCTCTTCTTGTTCTCTTTTACAAAATGCAAAAAAAAAAAAGAATCGAAATTTTGACGCAGTTAAGTGCCCAACTGAAATTCGGTCTCGTTTTACCCGTAATTGTAGTTAACATTTAATTCAATATTTCTATATATATATAAATACATATGTATATATGTAAATATGTAATTTCTATTGCAGTACGGATCGATCTCGTCTCGGGTGCAGCGAAAATGTGAAAAATATTTCAAAGTAGCACAAAAATTACTTAAAATTTAAATTTTTTTATTTTCTTAATTTTCCCTCTTTATGTGTTGAGTCTTTACGAAAATTTCTAATTACTATGTATTTAAACTTATAAGCGTTCAAGTGCTTTTTACACTCGATTTTCTAGGGTGGGGTGGTTATAATTGTTTTCAGTTTTATTTGGTTTGTTCTTTTTTGTTAGCGTTTGTTGCTTCTGAAGTTTAGCCTCTCCTTTTTTGTCAATATTTGAAAATTTGTTATAATCGATTTGCTTGAGTTTGTTGTTGTTTTCTGTGTTTAATATGCCTTCTTTTACTTAAAATATAAAATCTCCACAATCCATAGCATAATCAAAGTCTTCGCCGCCCAGATCTTCCACTCCAGTTGAATGGAAATCGAAGCCACCTATGTCGGTGTGATATACAGCGCCACTGCATGACATATCCACAAGATTGGTGCAGTGTGTGGTGGGCAGTGCGTGTAGGGTAAAAGTGTCCTCACACTGCGACCAAGTAAGGCCTGCCAAAGAGAAAGATATTCATTAAAAATTTGGAATGATATCTATATATATGTTAAGCTTTGTCTGAATGTTGGTGCGGTCCCTCAACAACTACAACTAAACTCTAACTCGTGGCGATGAAGAAGCTCTTTCGAAACACTAGTTCAGAGCATTCTCATTAGAAATTTGCACTTTCTTTTTGTATCTGTCAACAAAACTATCTCAAGCTTGCTTCCACTTACCGCCGCTCCAAACACCATTCGGCAAAGTAGCCCAGCCCCAGCCATGACCCCAGGGTAATGCACAAGCCAGTGCAGGTTTCGAGTCGGGCTTTTTACTCAATATAGCCACAGCGGCATCACTTTTCACCAGTGGATTTTGTGAATAAAAAGTGCGATGATGTGCCAATGCTGGATGTGCGCTACTGCTACTGCCGCTTCCGCTGCTATTTCTTCTATGTGCCAAAACCTTTCGCTGTTTTACCTCAGAGGAAGTGGCCGCTAAAATAAATAAATATTAGACTGGAATCATTTTTCATTTTATGGGCAACTTACGTCGTATGCGCACCAATGGTCGACGCAAGACATTCATAAGATGCGGCTTGTCAACTACAAGTTCGATTTGAGGCGGCGGAGGCAGCTAAATATGGTAAAAAGGAATAAACAAAATGGTGATTTTAATATTGCATTTTCTTAGAGTTTGCAAAACAATTGCACTCACCGTCTTAGTAATGGCATCAACCCATTCGCTATAAAAATTAAATAAAAATTAATTGTTTTAGGAATTGTCAAAACCAAAGAGGCATTTTGTAACAAGTTTATGTACCTGACTTCATGCTCCGATTTGGCCAACATCCAATAAACTTTTGAACGTTTTCTTCTTGAGCCCAACGCAATCAACTGTGACACACTGCAACCTTCAGGCAGTGGAGGACGGCGCGGTATTTGTCCAGTCCAATGAGCAATGGCCAGCATTTCGGGTGCTTCTTTGACTAGTATTTTACCGGCCGGTGATGATCTCCCAGGTTCCTGTACCAAACAAAAAAATATATATTATAGGCCTGTTATAGGGTAATCCAAACAAATAAAGACATCAGAGTCCGAGTGAAACAGAACTCTATATTCCTAGTTGTGAGCTTTTGTATGCTGCAAGATCTTATATACAAAGGAGCAGCTGAAAAAATTTCGCGGGAGGTTTGCTGTTGTAAGGAATTCACATTGAAGACGAAATATCGATAAATTAAAAATATAGGTAAATAAATTAGTTGAAATAAAAGTTGAATTAATATGCCTTCAAGCTCATCAAAAACACCACTATAATAAAATAAAATAAAATAAAATAAAATAAAATAAAATAAAATAAAATAAAATAAAATAAAATAAAATAAAATAAAATAAAATAAAATAAAATAAAATAAAATAAAATAAAATAAAATAAAATAAAATAAAATAAAATAAAATAAAATAAAATAAAATAAAATAAAATAAAATAAAATAAAATAAAATAAAATAAAATAAAATAAAATAAAATAAAATAAAATAATATAAAATAGAATAAAATAAAATAAAATAAAATAAAATAAAATAAAATAAAATAAAATAAAATAAAATAAAATGTAATAAAATAAAATAAAACAAAATAAAATAAAATAAAATAAAATAAAATAAAATAAAATAAAATAAAATAAAATAAAATAAAATAAAATAAAATAAAATAAAATGAAATGAAATAAAATAAAATAAAATAAAATAAAATAAAATAAATGGGTTCATATCCCAGTGTCCGAAAAGGGATCTGATGATAAGTGGGGACACTTTGAAACATGTAATCCTATCCATCGCTGTGACTAGCTTTGTAATTTTTTCTCCAAATATCAATTTTTCCACAAAATCGAATATAATAATTGAAACCAATTATTATTGTTCACTGGGTCTCGAGCTTGCAAATGTTACAAATATATGTAAAATAGAAAGACCGTAAAAAAAAAAAAAAAAAAACCAAAAACAAAATACACTAAACCAGAGCACGGGTTAAGTACAATAACAATGTACAAACAAACAAGCCCAACACACGCATTGACATACAGACTGATAGTCTAAGCAATGTGTGTATACTGTTGGCAAGACTAAAAACAACAAAACCAAAGGAAAAATTGAAGTGGGGATGAATGCATCGTGACGTCACAGGGCATCATAGCTGAGTTGTTAGATTTCTAACAGCGGCGTTGGTGCAGACACGGGTTCATATCCCAGTGTCCGAAAAGGGATCTGATGATAAGTGGGGACACTTTGAAACATGTAATCCTATCCATCGCTGTGACTAGCTTTGTAATTTTTTCTCCAAATATCAATTTTTCCACAAAATCGAATATAATAATTGAAACCAATTATTATTGTTCACTGGGTCTCGACCTTGCAAATGTTACAAATATATGTAAAATAGAAAGACCGTAAAAACCAAAAACAAAATAAAATAAAATAAAACAAATAGAAATGAAATGAAATGAAATAAAATAAAATAAAATAAAGTAAAATAAAATAAAAGAGAATAAAATAAAATAAAATAAAATAAAATAAAATAAAATAAAATAAAAATAAAATAAAATGAAATAAAGCAAAATAAAATAAAATAAAATGAAATGAAATGAAATGAAATGAAATAAAATACAATACAATTAAATTAAAAAGTTATATTAAAATAAAACAATAAAATTAAATTTAACAAAATTAAGTAAAATAAGACAAAATTAAATAAATTTAAGCTAAACAAAAAATTTGAAATAAAGAAAAATACAAGTGGCCGTTGAGCTGACTAGGCTCTTTCATGTCTCAGAAGCCAAGGGCATCCTTGCACTTCTGGGACTTTACTTACATCAAGTAGAAGAAAGCTTTCAAAAACCCCCGAAACATAATTGATTACCATCGATAGTATTGCATGTATTCTAGGACAACTGGGTATACAAATTGTTTAAAGGCCAATAGTAAATTCTATTTGAAATCTCGACGTTGACCATGAAATAACCTTACAAGGCATCATCTGGATAACAATCGAGTTCATCCTTGATTTTAACGTTGAAGGATTCTATCCTTGAAATATATTCTATCTGAGAAAATATTGCAAAGATTCACAAAGTGGTCACACTCATGTGTATTACCATCACACATGATTGTCGCACTACTAACACAATACATTCACTTACCGTAAACCAAGCCATTGTTGAATCATCATACAGCACAACCCACTCTTCAGCCCATCGATTCCACAGCAATTGTTCTGTAAAAATATGGAGAAAAAAAGTTAAAAAAAGTACATTACAAAAAAGAATGGATCGAATTTTTAAAATATTGTTAGTGACTGCAAATTTAGAAGGTCAGAAGTGCAGTCTTCGTAATAAAAAAAAAAGTGGTGGGCAAATATATGAATTTATGACTAATCTTGATTTGGTGGATCTGAAATATTTTACCATTAGTTTGTCGTCACTTTAACGCAAATAACGTCTTGTCTTTATGAAGACACTGAAAGGTCGTCAAAGCTTTGGGGAGATGTGAAATCACGAAATTACAGTAGTGAGTACTTTCCCGCGCGCTCCAACGTATACATACATATGTACATACATATGTGGTAGCATATTTTTTGTTGACACTTAAGTACATTAGACTGGACCAAAAAAAATTTCAAATTATTTTATTATTTCTTATAGCTTGAAATTACTTTAAAGTTCTTTCATTGCTAATTTAAATTTATTAGGACTAATTTGAGTTTTGCTTTACAACTGCTAAAGCAAAGTCGGCACAAAAATACAAATTTTAACCAGCTGTGTCGTTCTTTAGTAATCAAACTTAAACATCGGTATACATTTTTAGGTTTCATGTTTTTACTTTGGAACGATTACTTAGGAACATCCGTCCCAAAAGAAAATGTTTATTCAGTGCTTTTTTGTGAGCAATTTAATATCCTACAAAACTGCATACTAAGTATTCTTATTTGAACAGCTTGGCTATCTTAGAGCAAATATTAAGTGTGGTCTAAAAAGTCTAAAATAGTCTTCTCCAAACTCAAAAATTAACATATGTACATAAGAGCTTTTACAAAATTTTTTTCTTTCTCTGTCTAATGCATACCCATACATACATATTCGTCTGCAAATATGTGTCTTTTGGCGGCAATAAAATGTTCAAAAATTTAAATACGCTTACAATTGTAATCTGCGGAAACATCGCCACCATCAGCAGCGGCGTTGGGAGCAGCGTCATTATCAGCATTTACGACGACAACATTGGCACCAAGAGTATTGTTATGAGCAAACTGAATCTAATTTTTCACTTACATGTAGTATCTATGTGGTCTCCGAACCCACAGAAACATAAATCGCCAAATTGAGAAAAGACTGCATCTAGTGTTTTGAGGACGCGTCAACCGAGTAACTACATACATATGTATGTACGTATAAGTGGTACGTTCCTTTTCGTCTTATCGATAACTGGTTTTGTACTTGACTAAAATGGGGGCCGTCAATTTTTCACACCTCTTCTACTCTTCTCTTTGCAATCTTATGGTGCATATGTCCTAAAATTTACTTGCCTATATTTGAAAGATTTTCAGTCGGTTAATTGGGCCATAATTAATCATAGAAGGCTAAGGAAAGTATATATATCAGTAAATCTTCTGCAGTGAAGAAAGGAGGAAAATTTTGTATATGATCTACCAGCAGAAAAAAAATGTTATCAACAAAATCGACTATGTTGGCATATGCTTTCGAAACAGTGAGTACCAAATTTTCTACAATCGAAACTAGATAAATCAAATCCTAACTCGAACAACGAATGAATTCTAATTGAAAATTCCTTACAGAATACGAACCGTTCGAAAGCGAACTAAATTTCTTTTGAATAGAACTATGTATAGAGTAAGGGCCCTGAGTTTCTATGATCATGTACAAATATAAATATTGATCAGCTGTTCAAAAGCTCATTAGTCGTTAAAAAGAGTGAGAGAGAGTTGGTAAGGATGAAGAAGTGGACGGGGTAGAGGTTATTTGTAGAAGAATAGCAATAGAAGAGAAAACTGGAAAGAGCCAAAGCAGTAGGGAAGTGGTTGAAGGAGCTAAATGTTCTAGAGCCAGAATGTGTTGGTCGTGATAAGCGACTTAAATCCACTTCCACTCCGATTTCGGCAAGATAGGTATATAACCCTGTTTCATCCTGCCATGTGGATAGCGGGAGGAGGGGGATTGTGATAATGAGGACGGAAAAGGAGTGGTCGCTTTTAAATGTATATAATTAAGTTCATGTCTCCCTTGCTTGCTGCCATCCCATGCCATCAATAATGACTATAATAAGTTAGCTAAAAAAAAATTATAATCATCAAATTGCAAACTCCACGAAAGACATCAATGAAAACCACATTCAATTCTACTTAGCGTCTTTTTTTTGGTTCATACATAATGAGCTTTAGATTTACAATATTGCCCATTCCCATCATCACCTTTAATAGAAATGTAATAAAGTCCCACTGTTCAACGTTTTACCCCCTATGGGGCTGCAGAAAGCCACGCCATTGTATCCTTTAAAAATAGGTTTTATGTTACATTATATTGTCTGTAAGCGTCTAAGTTAGAAATTGCTGCGTCATGTCAATGTGACTTACATATTCATATGCATTCATACATATACATACATACATATATGCATGTGTGTATGTACACTCGATATTACTGCGGATTTAGCAAGTTCTCACAATTTTTTTTTTTTTTTTTTTGCAACAGCAGCAAATTATCTGACTGGTAACTTTAGTTTGTTAAGGAGGTCTTAAATTGAAAAGCAATACGACCAAGACCTTCAAAGAATATTCATATATTTATCATAAATTATCTGGTTATATGTAATAGACACAGCGGGTATCCTATTGCTACTCAAATACTCGATAAAAATAAATGTGTTGCAGTTTGTCCTGCCTACACATACATACTCGTATGTAGATCCAGCTGTTTTTTGACTATATCCTCTAAGTTTGCGCAAGTAATCCGAAACCAGACCTTTTAAATAAAGATTACATACTAATCGTAATGATTACCGGTTTAATTAATTACTTTTCTGAGAATCCATTTAATTATTGATTACCATTTCTTCAAATTTGTATGACTTTTTTCCAAGTAATTAAAAAATAATCAAAAGTAATCACTTATATAAAAATTATTTTTTATAACTTTTTGATTTGTTTTAATAATCGTAAAAAATCATAATATTTTATTTTTTTTATTTTTTTTATCGTTATCAATTAATATCGGCGTTTTTTTGAAAACTATTAAAATAATCATTACCATTAAAAAAAACTGTCTGGCCAATGGATTACTAATTACTAATCAAACTTGACTGCTCTGTTCGAGACCGCGTTTTGGTAGCATTTGCCTTATTCATTCAGTCATTGGCACCCATTGGTGGGCGATTTTGGAATCGGCACGTTGCTTCTTACTTATACCTAGGACCAACGGGAAAAGGCAATCTATGTGCCCCTTTTCTCTTTTGTTCTTGTTGTTTAGAGTGCTTTCCCGTGCTTAATTGGAGATTTCACTCTGAGAATTGTCATCAAACCTTCTAAATCCATAAATTCCAGGGAAACTTAAAAAGAGTTGGATGTGGGTGACCGCCTACTTAGTCTGTTTAGTAATTCTTAGTGCTCTCTGACATCGAGCCTATCTTTTTGTCTCTTGATGTGGGTGACACTCACAAGACTTTCCCAGTTAAGGTAGCGATGTTTTAGCAGACTTGCAACTTCTTCCAGTTGCTGTCAGCAAGATTAGGCGAACATGCCGGTACCTCCTAAGCAATGACCTGCCTGTCAATAACCGGTGCAGTGAAATAAAGCCCATAGGTGTTATCACCTTTTGCTGATGGGTGTTATTTCCCTTTTCGAAGAGAAATAAAGCCCACGGACGTTAAAAACTAATTAAAACAAGCTGATTCAAGGATTAAGTGTGCGTACCGTGGCACGTTGCCACATTTCAGGCAACCACCCGGAGTTGACATGGCGTAGCCCAGGGTTTTTTTTAAGTGCGCCAATGCGGAAAGGTGTTCTGCACATAAATACCATGGACCACTTCCCGAATTGGGGATCTGACCTGAGTCAATTTTCTGTTTTTCACTAATACACTTTTCCTAATCAACAGTTCGTGTTGCTCGCGTAAAATCCTCTGGGCGTTATTTCTCTTTTAAAAAGGTAATAAGAGCCATGGGCTTTATTTATTTTGCAGATGGGCGATATTTCCATTTCAGAATGAAATAAGGCCCATGAACGTTATTTCCTTGGGCTTTATTTAAGTGACTCTCAATAACCTTATATGTGGACTGACAACGTTTATTTGTATTTCCGCCAAGAGCTAACGGGAAGCAATACCAGTCGTATATCTTCGGTGCTATTGCTGTGACAAGATTGAAGATGGGCTGTAGTCATATGTCAAACCGAAGCCTTAAAAGCCGTCAACTTGGACGTTTCGCTCTTTCTCATGTGCGTAATTATAGGTCGTAAAGACTGTTGTCATCGATGGGAAGACCTTTTGAGCCCGATCCTCCCTAATATAGTATAGTATATGTATATTTTTGCTACTTATGTATATCAATCAATATAATCGATTTCTTATTACACATAGTTATTAACACACAATAAATGTTCAAATACCTATTCACACAATAAGGACTCCACCTTTAGTTACTCACTTTTATATCGCAATAAGTAGCCGCCTTTGATCTGTTTCCCAATGGAGCCTACAACGAAAAAAGTATACGTTTGTGTTAACGCACTTTAATAGAAATCATAATGGAAGTTTTGTTTTTATTATTTATTTAAATGCTAGATAAATGTTTTATGTTTGCTTAAACACACTTTGAAGCCAGTAAATAAGCGGATTTTCTTTTTCTCTTCACTCGTGATTTTGAACTTAAAACTATGAATGAGAAAAAAAATAATTTCAAGAAAAATGTATGTGTATGTAGCTGCCCCACCACATGTATTATTCCGGCATGATTAAAAGCAACAAAAGAGTGTCTTCATCAATGGAAATTCATATTTCTCTACAAAGCAATATATCGACAGCCACACTGCAAAACCCCGTAAGTCATTATTTTTCCCAAAAATAAGGTTCTGAGCCGTTCCCATAGATCGTGATATTTCGCGCATTAAAATGCAGTCAATATCGGGTTACAACTTCCCATTTCTTTCCAGTGGTGAAATGTAATAACCGTCGCTCATATGCATATGTTATAATTATCACAGTTTTTTCCCTCTCCTGAAAACTTTTTGGTTTTGAACATACAGGGTTTTGCAGTGTGGCTGTCGATATGTACATAAATTAAGGAAATTTATATTTCTTTTTTTTTTATAAAAGACCGTAAAAAGTTCTCAATTACAACTTTTTTTTCATTTTCTTATTTTTTTTTTTTTTTCAAAAAGTTACCTCCAAATACTGACAACTCTTCGTGCACTTACACGATCTGTTTCCCTCAACTCAAGCAGGCACATCTGTATGAATTCTGCAAACTTTTTGGAAGAATTTTTGAACAATTTTCGACTATGCAGTCCAGACCAATCAATTTTAGTACTATTACTGCAAGTACTAAATAAATAAATAAATAAAAGTCAGAACTTGTTCAAAAATATCCCTGACTTTCTAGAATTTTTAATGTACAGGCGTTTGAAAGTTTTTCTTTTATATAAAATAAAATGTTGTTCATGCGTTGTATGGAAGATATCACCCTCGACGAAAAAAATTCTGAAAATTCAGGGAAATTCTAACTTTCACATTATTATACATATGTAATTTGATTGGGCTACAAAGCAGGGCACTCAAAAATTTTCTAGAAATTATGCTAATAAATTTTGTAGATTTTAATGGCCGATTTCGAAAGTTTTATTAACTTTCTTCGACTTTGTGTAAACTTTGAAGCACAGCTTAGTTTGTTTTCGTTGAGCGATATACAATTTAATTTCACTACAATAGTATTGAACACAGCTGTACATATGTATACGTATATTCGTTAACAACATTTCTAAGCTTTTACAGCCAGCGCTGCATATATGTACATACATATGTATGTATACAAAAATAAAAACGATTTCTGAACATTGGTTAGACGCGGCGTATGAACAACATTCTCACTGCATGCATACATGGCGACAAAGAAAACTTTTTTTATTGGTATCATAGAGCTTTGGTCCTATGCTTGTAAGAATGATTTCAAGAAGAGATGAATCTCGTAATCAGAAGGCTATGTGCGGAGTCAAATTATCCATATCCGCTTGTGCGTCGGTTCCTTAATATTCCTTTTTCCTTTATTTTATAATATTTATATTTAAAATCAGTAAGATTGGACCAATCTAGCGTATAGCCCCAATGCAATGGAATATTTAGGCTATATATCTTCGTTTATTATTAATACTTAAAAGTCGTAGAAAAAGTAGAACATAACAAATTGGTGGAGCTGTTAGCTTAAATGCACTCAAGGCCAAGCACACCGTCGACTCACACGTTAAAGCTGCAAACTCATGGAAAAAAAAGTATAGCCGACAAAAAATATGACAAGCTTTAAAAGTCCACTCAATACTTAGTTAGTTCACTGTTTGCTTATATTAAACAAAGATTAATAAATAGGTTGGTCGAATGAATAAATTGTTTATGCTTTACAAGGTCACCCTGTGTCAACTATTTTATTCACAAACCATATCATAGCTGTGGCAATAAGCGAAAAAAAGCCAAACTCAAGTTTGGAGTAATTTATGTCACAGGGTTATTCGCAAAATGTTAAAATGGCATTCTCTTCATTTTTAATTTTAAAACTCCGCCTTGGACATAAAATTTATTTTAAGTTTTCTGTGACACACATGAAATAGTGTGAAAATGCATGTCAAAATGTCTTGTATTTCATGTTTAGTCATGTTTGCATTTTACTTACCACTATTTTACTAAAAATTATGCTTGTAAATGTTTGGAATAAAATTGAGGTTAATTTTGAGTCAAGTGGGTTGGCTTCGCTTAAAAAAAATTCACTTCTGAAATTTAGAAAATTTGTTATCGTAAACAAAATTTCAGTTTGAAAAGCATTCGTCTTTCAAATTTCTAGGTATGCAACGGTGAGTACATGTATCTCCGCGTTGATACCGTGTTTTTCGAATTCAGACTTCTGGTGACTTATTTGGTAAAAGGTGTGCTAGAATGAAATTCAATCATTATTTCTTGCTTTTTCTACCCTAAGTAACTGCATGAAAAAGCATAATGCATGTTAATACTGCACACAAGTCGATAAGATAGTTTCACTTTACTCTATCCTGCTTAGTGGCTCATTTTCGGCTACTCTAACGACTTAGAGCATCATTCGCAAGAAAGAAAATAGTAGCTACATACATGTATCCCTTGTGGTAAATTCAGTATTTAAATATTTTTGATTGACGATGTTTACCCAA
This sequence comes from Sphenella marginata, assembly GCA_951509765.1. NCBI lineage: Eukaryota > Metazoa > Arthropoda > Insecta > Diptera > Tephritidae > Sphenella > Sphenella marginata. Next base: position 92,529,444 of record OX608079.1, on the reverse strand, counting down.
AAATTTTGCATGCCTAACTGCCTTTTCAGAAAAATTCTATATTAAAGTTTTCGGTGCTCTGTAATCCATTAACAGCTTTAAGGTCTTTACAACAATGGTACCTTCATATGTATATTCTCAGTTTTTCAGGTAACTAATGTTTTTTTTGACAACCAACACAAGTGAGTGTGTGTTATATATACATACATACATATATGTATGCTTGTTTGCACATAGATATATACATACATATATAAATGCATTTGTATGTAGTAAAGTTAATTTAGATTTAATGGATGTTTGTTATTCGTCCTCGTGGTAAACAACATCGCAAATCCTATTTCATCAGATTATTGCCATGAAATGCAATTATTGTTGCTTTCGACTTCTTCCACAAAGACGCGCATGTAGGATGGAGGTACACATCATCATTTGTTTGAGCTTAATCACCTAGGCGTATTTTGACGTTGCTTGCCAAAGCACATCACTGTACAATTTTTAGTGATAACTGACGCTAATGGGCCTTTGCTGAAGCACTCTTTTCAGCAACAACGTGATCTTTTTTTTTCTGAAGAAGATAATTTAATTCTCAGGTGCCATCTCTGTGCCAAGTAGCGCAAGTTGATAATTGTGCTACTCCGTTCAATTTCTTAGCTGATAATATTTTCAGTTTTAAAGCTATCTCGGTACGTACATATTTCCTTATCTTGTTGGAGCTATTGGTATTACTCAACAAATTTCGTTGAGCCGCATAAGCTTATGGAATATGCAACCCGACTACTAAAGGTCGAGTCTCCATTGTTTGATAAAACTCTAACTCCTATCAGAATCCAACCTTTAAAATATAAGCCCCCTGGTCAAATAAGATAAGCGTTTTATAAGCTACACATTTGTGTTTGTATTTGCATGCATACAAACATACATAAATACATACATCCATATTTGCATATAATACCAAGCAATTTCAATTCAATTAATATGCGCCCACATAATAATCGCATATCCTTGTAAATGTATCAATTTTAAAAGCACACAAATACAAATACAGAGCGTCACACAACGGATAACGGTTACGTTCGAAGCTTCCTTTCAGCCATTTCAATCAAGCGGATAGCGTTAGTTATGTAGTATTTATGTGCGTACTATCATTACATTTATCACAAGTGTAAAAAGGCTTTGTAGGGCTAAAATGCTATCCCAAAGCGAGGCAGAGAAAACTTAATACTATACGTATGTTTGTATGGATGTATGTATGTGTGTATATTCATGTATGTTTGTTTGTATGAAAGACATTGACTTATACTTCACTGTTACGCACCACTAGCGTTACCCAATATCGTTTATGGTAAAATTTATCTACCAATAATTGCATCCTCTTGATCTGTGAAAAGTTTTTTTTTGGTTCAATGCAAATCAACGTATTCACACATACTTACACATATGTAGACACATACACACAAATACATACATGTGCTACAAAAACGCTTTATCCAAAAAGAAATAAATTAAGTAAGAAAGTGCAAATTCGGGCGCAGCTTAGCATTAAATACCCAGCTGCGGTTGTAGGGGCAAATAGGCGTGATTGCTAGATGCTCTCCATAAGCCTGTAAAATCCTCATGCCTAGTTGTGCCATTCTTTCGTAAACGCTTCTAAAGGTATGAATTGTAGAAATTTTAAAATTTTGAATACTTATGTATGTATGTATGTATATGTGGGGTGACACTCAGATTTTCGAAACGTTTTTAAAAATATTTCCTATACGTTGATTGTTGTTGGATGTCGAAAATAAGTGCGTAACTATCATCCGTTCTTTTAAATTTTCTAGAGGTTCTCGGTTTTCCCTTTCTAGTTGCATCATTTATTCGACCAAATTTTACCATTTTAGTTGCATGACACAATAAGTTACCTAATTTTATAGGTTTTTCGAAATACTCGTTTTCGAAAATAGAAGCATGGTTATAATACGATGCCTTCAATTTTGAATATCTACCAAATGTTAACATTTTAGCTGGCACAATTAATATCAACTATGTTTTTATGTTTTTCGAAATTTTCGATATCGAATATTGGGGCGTGGTTTCGAAATTGTATCGAAAATTCAAACAATTTGATATGTTCAACTACATATATATAGGTCTCATTTCATTCAGGCTGGTATCTCCCATATTTAATCAAAGTTCTAATAGATTGTGTAATAGTGCAGATGGGTATAAGAAAGTAAGAAAGTACAAATGCGAACCCAAGATAATACAATTGTAATATTTAAAAACTTACACATTATACACTTACATTTATTAAAGAAAAATGCATACCTAGAGTTTATATTAGAACAATAAAAATCAAAATAAGAGTTTTTAGAATTTTTGTTTATCTATCTGGATTTTTGTTCGCGCATCACTCGAGCCCCTCTTAATATAATTTAATGCAATTTGCACCATCGTATTGCTAGATGTCGAATTTAAATTACAATTACCAATATTTTAGTCCGCCTTTAAACAGTGGTGACGATAAAATTTGGCTCAAACTATCTTCATGAAAATAGTTGATTTGTTCTGTTAAATTGAAGCTAATAGCAAGTTGCCACAACAAACAAACTAACAATATTAAAAAAAAGAAGAAGTGTTTGTTTTTGATCAAAAAAGTCACGCCTGCACCACAGTGCAATATATGCAAAAGCAATTACAAAAAAAAATACGAAATAAAAAGATCGCTTTTAACCAAACGTTTTCACATCGCTGCACTCACTTTCAACAATATTTCTTAGTCCGTTTGCTCAATCGTTCAGCATTCAGCTTAGCATTACGCCAACTATACCACCCCCAACATCCCACTAATCTCCTCTTGCTACACGCCTACGCATTCAACACTTTGTCTGGCATCATAAATGCGAAGCCACTATGTATCTAGTACACCGTGACCCACACCAGCGTCTGACTTTTTGCAAAGCTTACATGACACTCAAATGGATGCATGTAGAGCGCAAAGCTTCGAGCTTCCTCTTTTCAACGCCATACCCTTGCAACCCCATCCAGCATCGCGCATACACGAATACAACCAAAGACTAAAGCCACATTCATAGTTTATATGAAGACGACGAATTTGCAAAAATACGAAGAATGTGTAGATGTTGGGGTGATATGAGCTTGAATGATTCAACTGCAGACAGATTACAAGTGTCGTTGCGACTTTTACTGAAGGACGACGCTAGGGAAATGCTGATGAAGAAAATTGCAACTGAAACATCTTCATACATATGTATGTATAAAGTAAAAAGTGAATATGAGAATGTGTATGTGTGTTTAGCAAAGTACATTCATAAAACACTATAGTGCACTTGTCTAGGAATGCAAATTTACCCTGCAATCAAGCCAACTGGTCATATCTTAGCACATGCAGGCTAAGCTCTCTACTATTTAGTCTTTTACTAAGACTAAGAAACTCCTAATGGTGTCCTACGTTCACGACCGCACCTCGTTCGATAACTGGATATGCAAAAATCCTCTAGCTAATGTTAAGACACTGCCGACTCTTGGTTTATTTGATACAAGTCTGGTCCAATGGGCTCTAGTTGAGGTTCGCTCTTTAAATTCTAGTCTCAAACTAGTATACTTTTTTACTGTTTGGCCAACTACGAGTACATACATCCACGAATCGTTAAAAGAAGGCGCTGACGATTACGCTTAAGTGGTGTGCCCTTTCGTCCGTTCACCCGCTAGTGAGTATAAGCTCATACATACATATGTACATGCATATAACAACAACATCTAACAAATTTAATGCATTTATGACTTTATGTGGCTGTAGTTAGTTAAGTAAGGTGGCTAAATACTTAGGTTTTCACTTCAGTGACCTCGAAAAAATCAAGCTAAGACTTTGCAAATCAAATGTCAAAAACTTGAAGTATTCGCCATTAGAAGCTCTTGGAAAATTGCAATGCTTAAGTAATCCCCCACTTTAAATACACACACACACATACATCAAAGAACTTGCACACATACAAACATTGAGGTATGAGCCCAGAAATATGTACATACATACATACATATATACGTGAGATAATCCAGCTGAGTATATACCAGAGAGGTCCATAGGCTCCATACATAACAATAAAAAGTTGTTTCTAAATCGGTCGACGAACTCAACAATTATATTTTTTGTGATACATTTTTTACTTGTGTTTGATTGAGTAGCTTACTCAGCCTGCAGCTTAGATCTCTGCGCTTAACAAATCTTCGCTTTTAAAACAAAAGTAAAATTGAATTCGCGCGTTACGGAGAAGTGACCGTCTTGTCGTTTAGGTTTATTACCATAAAAAGGACTACCTAAAGCTTAGAGGAGTGCTACCGATGTAGACAGTGTTTTGCTGACGGAGGTGATGAATGAACTTATCTTCTTTTTCATACTCTAGAAAGTTTTAGTGGTAGTGCAAGTGGTTAAAGCAATAGAACCTTTACTTTTTAGATTGACCAATGAGGTACTAAGCTTGCGCAAGGAGATGAATTTGTTGAAAACAGTAAAAGCAAAAATTAAAGAAACGGCAATGCCCATAAAATCCTTTGATCATATAGAAGACTTCCATCCCTTCAAAAAAATGGCGAGCTGTTTGCAGCTTTTGTAAGGCGATATATACAGACATATTCAGTAGTTAAGTTCGACCTTTTAGCTAAACTTATATATGTACTTATGCTACTTTTAAATTTTTAATTTAGGAGGCGGAGTTATCATTGGTTTCTTAGGTACCAAGCTTTGTTAGAAACTGCTGGAGTAAGATTTGTATACATGATATGGCAGTAAACATGCGCTGGAAAGGAACGGAAGTGAAAATAAGTGTGCCCAATCTTAGTTCAACAAAAGCTATTTGAAGTAGATAAATTTAAATAATGATAATTACAAAGAACAATATTTAATATCTAACAGATGTGGCCATTTCAAATGGTATAACTAGAGATCATATCATAAAAGATGCCGTGTTGATTTATCTATATTTCCATGGGTAGTCTTTTTATACCCAGCGTACAAGGGTATTATAATTTTGTCCACATAACGGTACTATGTAACGGCGCAAAATAATCGAGTTAGATATAGAGTTCCATATATGAAAGTTCTTACGTTGAAAAGAGGGATTGATTAAGGCATGTCCGTCCGTCTGTCCGTTCGAGTACACGATAACTTGAATAAAAATTTAGATATTTGCATTTAAGGCATGTCCGTCCGTCTGTCCGTTCGTGTACACGATAACTTGAATAAAAATTTAGATATTTGCATGAAATTTTGCATACAGGCCCCCTTTTTCGATATCGAAAATTTCGAAAATCACATAAATTGACATAACTTGGGTAAAAACTGAGATATTTGCATGGAATTTGTTATGCAGGCTACTTTCTGGCTGAGCTGCTATGAAAATTTTCGAAATCGGATGATAACATCGCCCACTTTTTCGATATCGAAAATCACATAAATTAACATAAGTTGAGTAAAACTTGAGATATGTATTCGCATGAAATTTGGTACACAGGTTACTTTCTGGCCAAGGCAGGTTGGTGTTTAAAATGGGCGAAATCGGATGATAACCACGCCTTCTTTTTTGATATAGAAAATTTCAAATAAGATTCTAGGGCCTATATCATTGCCAAGTCATGGTATTTGTATCTCGTTCTGAAAACTAACGCTGGGTATTTAATGTTTGGTTCACCCGAACTTAGACTTTCTTACTTGTTTAATAGTAGACTTAAGCCTTATCGAGCTTAACACTTATATAAGAAAGCTTGTTATAACATTTCTCTCAAAACTTTTGGTTTGTTGGGTTACTTCAAAGTAACTTGTTAGTAAATGCCATGGTCCGTACATCGGAGCTACAGCTCGGTATCTATTCTGAGCACAAATTTGTTTAGTTTGAAGTTTAAATCAAATAAGATCACACATTTCTTCCCATCTGATCAGAGATCACATTACCTTTAATATTGATTTGCAATTTGTGATTTTATAATTTTTGAATGTTATGTCCGGGACCTGGAAATTGTTTAATCATTGCAGAACTTTTGACAATAACAGGAAATATTTGTAAAAACTCGTTTTAATTCAGACGTGGAAAATTCTACTTGCGAAACATATGTACTTGCTGGGCCAGAAGTGCTATTGCAACAACAACTGAGTCATCATCTTTCAATCATTCAAATTGGCTGTGTTTGTGGACTTTTCACTTTTATGCGAAAACCCCTTAGTATGTTTATTTCTATGAACTATCAATTCGCTTTCTGCATAGAAGTATATTCCACGCAAGCCAATAAATTATGCATGAATAGCTTTTCAATGGAATAAAGAATTATGTATGTCCATTCATCAGTCAAGGGCCAGTACTTATGGTTAAATGGCGAGCTTTTCATTTGTGCAGCTTTTCTAATTTCATAATAATTTCCTACTAATAAATTTAATTGAAAATGCCAATTAAAATAGTTAAAAATTATTTTTCAAATAAATAAGTTGCGAAATCATTTGTAAATTACATACACAACTGCAAAAAATGTTATTTATTATCATTACAGGAACTTTAGATCAAATATACATATTCTCGAAATTTTATGCCACTTCAAATAAAACTGTTACATTGATAATGTGCAATTTAAATTTATTCATGGGTATTTAGTTATTGTGATTTGCAGACAAGATGAGGTCATTTACTCCAAAAAAAAGATAAAGATTCATCAATTAAACTGTTCTTGAGGGGATTACTTCAAAAAGAATAAGCAAATGGCCAAAAAGAGAGGCTCAACTGGATACACAAGAAATGTATGGGAAGGTTTCCAGAAGTGTAAGAAAAGTGTGTAAAGTAACAAAAGTTGTTGGGTTTTCTAGAAGAGGAATGTGAAACGCAATACAGTTCAGCCAAAAACACCGCAAGTTAACAAGAAACACGACCCGAAGAACGATCACCTAATAGTACACTCGGGTATGCTGGATGCTTTGAAGACATACACTGAAAAACGGGAATATATAGAACAGTGTTATAATATAAAAATATCACCCAAAAAAGTCCTTTGGAGACAGGCGAAGAAATCCCTGAATAGACGTATAGCACTACGTTGCCCAAATGTTTCCAAAAAAAACTTCAACCGGAGGCTAAGTTTCATGTGTTTGGAAATGATAGTAGATGTTATGGCAGACGTTCGCCTTTAAACATGGTTGCCCATCCGTGAATACATGGGGATGCTTCACCCCATCTGGGGTAGGTCCGATCGCACCAATTGAAGGAAAAGCTACGAGCGAAATGTACAAAGATATTATAGGGAACCACTCAAAAGGAAATCACTCTTTAAATCTCTCGCTTTCTTTGATTTTCCAGTAAGATAACTACTCCCAACAGTGTTCTAGGGTTGGTTAGAGCTGGATTGTACCCAACAGTATCAAATTTCTCGAGCGTCCTGCCCAAAGTCGCGAAATAGGACAAGTCTACGGAAAATCATAAAGACAGAATAGAAGAAATTATTTGGGCCCAAAGTAGCCCACTCGTGGATACCATGAATAATCACAGAAATTAAGTAATCTGCAAAAATCGTTCTCCAACTAAGCATTAGTTGAAATAAGTTTTGTATATTTTGAAAAAAAAAAAACCTCAATTTGTGGTGTATAGCTGGTTAAAACTTTGAATGATATTGAATATTTGTGGCGAGTATTGAGGCAGGTTTGGTAAACTAAAAAGAAATTATTCTTAGTCGAATGGCTGCCAGCCCCTAGCAAGGGACTGAGACGTTTTTGGAAACCTATTTTGAACCACTTTTTCTCTGACTTCACAGGTATCTGAAACAGTGATCGACCACTATGGCAAGGCAAATATACAAAATTTTACAGAAACATAGTGTATACTTTTACATACCAACAACAACTTTTACCTGTCCGATAGTTTATTTTTATTTTCTCTCAAAAAGGCTAAGTTATTACAATTTACAGCTAAACGAATAAAACTTAATTGAGAAAAAAAAATCTGAATTAACTGCGAGTACGTTTAAAGCACATGTACATAATAATGTATGTAAGTATGTATAGGCCAGTCTATGCTACAAATACTCCGTCATAGTTCTGCATAACGTGCTACATAAATATGTATGTATGTACGTGAGTGTGGGTGTATAGTGTTAGCACAAAAGGTTTTTAACCAAGGACTTGAAATACCAAAAACAAAAACAAAAACACACTTTCACTTTTTGCGCTACTCACCAGTTGGTTGTTGTTGTTGCTGTTGTAGCTGTAGTTGTTGTGTATTTTCTGCTGAGTTTCGTGGCTTCACTTTCGAACACATAGAAAACATCTTTGGCAGCTTTAAATGTCTACTTACAGGCGTTCGTAGCGTTTTTATTGTTGTTAGTCAGACTTCTTTTATTTCAGAAAAGAAGAACGAGGAAGGAAAGACCCGCACACACATACACATACAAATCGTGCTTGCCACACACACGCGCGCACACTTTGAAATGTTCTTTTCAGCTCAGAAATTGGCACATTTTTTCTATATTTTCTTCTTTTTTTGTTGTTGTTGTTGTTTCTACCTATTATATTTTGTGAGTTTTTGATATTGTTTTTATGGTGTGCAGTTTGGTTTTAATTATTTTCAATTTAGTATAATATAAAAAAATAAATATGTATTTAAATCAAATGAAAATTTTCTTATTTTTCTTTTGGTATCAAGTTTTTTTATCACTTGATTAATGTTTCGCGTGTGTCTGTGTGTTTTCTTGCTTTTTAATTATGCGCAAATGATGTCACTACCCTGTAAAAAACGTTGGAGTATGGGAGTACTCCAACATTTATCCTCATTCATACAAAAAGGTGGTCCAATTTATAAGCCCATGTCCGGTGATTGGATCACCTAATCCATATCGGAGCACCCTGCTGAATAGTCTATGGAACACCTACGTGAGAGTACTTTGAAAATGCTGCCAAAATATTACTCTATAGAGTACTTTGCAGTAAAGCGAGAGAGGGAGTATGTGTTCTTTTTGAGGACCACCTACTCCCTCTCTCGCTTTGCTGTTGAATAGTCCATAGAGTAATCCAATAGGAGTATTTTGGGAGTACTCTCATGTAGGTGGTCTATAGAGTATTCAAAAGCAAAGAAATGGAGTACTTCGAGTCGGATTAGGTGATCCAATTACCGGCCATCGCCATGTAAATTGGACCACCTTTTTTATATGAGCGAGGATAAGTATTGGAGTACTCCGATACTCCTTAAGGAGTACTCTATGGAGTATGGAACGGAGTATTTCGGTTTTTTGCAGGGTATTAGAGCAGCTTCTCATCAGCATATGTACGAAGATGTGTTGGGGAAGATCCCTAAATATTGCTGCTTTGGTGCTGGGTGCTGGGTGGTTGACTAGTTGACTGCGTGTTTGATTGAGCTAATGTAAGTTGAAGACAAATTTAATTTTATGTTCTTTCTTTAGTGGAAATTTTTAATTAAAAACTTTCAACTGCGTACACTGCGAAGATTCATATAGCGTACATATTTCTGAAAATGAAGCAAGCAATTAGGCGGTTAATCAAATACACTTTAATAAGCAAATTACAAAATGAAACTTAATACGAGTACGCGCTTAATTGGAATATTTTTTTTTTTAACACTTTCTCTCTTTCACTCTTTGTGTTTCTGATTTTAATTATTTTTTCTACCTCTTACTTTTCCTTTTGTTTTAAAATATATTCTTTAATTATCTGCCACTGACTAATAGTGCACGTTTCGTTGCGTGATAACTCTCTGATAATAACTAAGGCGCCTATTATGATGAAAATTCGATCTTCGACTGTGATCGAAAGAGTTGATCGAACGAATTTTCATTTGGTATTACCACAACCATTCGACAAGAACTGGCGTCATTATGAATTTCGATGTTTTTATGTGTTCACAATAACAAATTTCTGTCAGCTGTTATTAGTAAAAGAAAATAAGCAAAGCAAAACAAATCAAGTGCGGCATTATTCATCTATTTTTATGAAAACAAACCAAAAAGTTGTATATATTTAAATACAAAATATGACTACGACGGAAATGTGGTTCGATAGTTCATCAGACCAAGAGGATAGCTTACTGGAACTAGCCAGAAGTAGAAAACGTTTGAGGGATGCCTCCAATCCTTTGGAAATGAATACAGCTGCGTACGTATATCTTTAAAAAGGTTAATCAGTTTGTAAAAATATTAAATTATATTCGATCAAATAATAGGTACACGAATTTGAAATTCGATGTTCGATAGCCAGCGAAGATCGAACACCGAAAAATTCTCATAATAAGGGCCTAAATATACATATGTATGTATGTATGTTCGTGTGTTTGTAGTTGTTAGTTGTTATGCGATGCTTCCTTTTGGTATGTGCTGCTAACTGCGCGCTCGTTGCTATGCCTCGTCGTCGTCGTTCTCTCTTATCAGTGGTCACAATCACAATGGTCTTCGCCTAGCCTCAACTGCTCTTCACTAAGCGCCACATACCTTATGTGTACCTACCACACTGTCACGCTTTTTTGTTGTCTGTTAGTTGTTGGTAGTTACTTAAGTTCGTTTACTAAATTTTTTTTTTGTGCTTCTTAAAAATTTATTTATTTATGTAGCTTTTATTTGAAAAAAAAAAAACACTTTTTTATTAACGTTGCTCTGTGTGTTCTTGGCACTTTGACTGTCTCGCATTGAGTGTGGCATGAATGGTGACGCCTTTTCTGCAAACTGTGTTCGTATCAAACTTTCGTCCACTATGTTACTTTTTTCACGTCGTCGTTTATTATTGTTGTTTGAGCACATATATACATACATACATATATTCTCCGACCGCTGTTAGTCGATTAAAGGCTTTGCCCTAACGTCGTCGATTGTTGTTATTGTTTTAGCAGCACAACGTACAGCGTCGTCATCATCGCTGTCGTTGTCGTAGACACTAGTGCTTCGTAACGTTTACACTAGTCAAAAAAATAACCTTGTGAATATGTTCCATATCAAATATTGCAACGAGTCACTATTTCTAGTTTAAACAAAAAATTGTAGAATGTGCCCATAGACACGACCGACCAAGCAGAGTGATACTGACATTGGCAGCTCCCTGTCAGATATGAACTCAGTACGTGGGAAAGATTTCATTGACACCGAAACCGGAATCGATAATTAATAGCAGTCACAGGTGGCTGAATCCTTTCAAAGTTTCCGCTGAAATGGTAAAAAAAGTCAACCCTATGTTGGACAAACACATCGAGGGCAAGTGCAGAAAAGCTACAAAGGTCTCAAATTCTTCATCGGATTAAGAGCTAACAATGTATCTTCGTTACGATATGCATCGTAGGAGGCGACTTAAATACTCGGCTCGCAGGTTCGATGGGCTAATCCCAGTAGTTATACGTACCGGAACGTACTGAACTTAGTCCGGAAAAAGCACTGTCGACATCTTTTACACTCTTGTAAACCTCCATGGCGTTAATAACAGGAATGTTTCTTTCGACCCCACCAATAAATCTGGTCATGGATTTTAATGGCCTCTTAATGCGCTAATGGCAAAAATATCATACATCGGATAAATTATAATCCCGTAATCCTCTGGGATGAACCATCTTAACTAACTTCACCGGTTTTTTAGTTATGAAACAGCGTGTGACAGTCATTCCTTGTAATTATAAACACCAAGGAAGTTCACAAGTTAGTCCTTTTCTGCGAAAATCTAATGTCAATAAAACCTTATCTTAACCATTTATTACGATTAAGCTGCCTATGGTACATGGAAGCACATTTTATCAATTAGACAACTTTTTTCTAGAATACTCCAAGGACCATCGAATCTTCTTTCGATGTTGTTTAGGCTATTTTCAGAGCCATATATCAGGCCAGGGATGATAAGAGATCAAACAAAATGTATCTTTACTCAATCGAGAGAGCGCTTTCATTCTACTTCTAGAGCACAAGGTATCAAAAATCGGCTTTACCAATCATTTTATCAGTTATTGTTCTCTTCATTGAAACATGCAGTACTTTTCGTATCATAGGAACGGCTGGGTCTGAATGGCTCGCCTTTAGATAATTACCACACATACATACATATGTACATATGTTGCATAGTGTTATAGAAGCAGAAAGACCAATTTTGGTTATTTTGTCTCGACAGCATAGTGCTCGGTAGAAATTGAGAAGAAATAAGTAAAATCCACTGGTACGGTGTTGTGGAAACAGTGAGGAGTAGAGCAATCTAATTAATAGAAAAAAGCATTATTTTAGACAAGTAATATCCCAGTTTACGGTACATTGGCTTGAGAGTACAGATATGTGTATGTATGTACATACGTATGTACCACGACAGAAGCGATAAGGCATTGATTTGACAGTTGATTGCTTGGTTGGGTTCCCAAAAAAAAAAAAAACACAAAGAAGCCATCAAAAAACGTTTAATTTGATCTACTCTTTTATTTCATTAGGGACTTTAACTAACGTGATCTTAAAGCCGCTGAAAATTGTTTCTTGTTTTTGTTTGTGTAGTTGCAATTTAATTCGTTTCTCCTCTTAGAACATTAGGTAGTTTTTAACTAGAATTTTTCTTCACGCACGCATAGCCAAAAACCACCACAGCATGACTTACTAGAACGGCGTTGTTTGTGCAAAAAAGCAGTAGATGGAAATTATTCAAAAAAGTTTTGCAGTGTACGAGACCGAGTAAACATATAAAAAGACGCACAAATTTCAATTGAATGCAATAGTTTTAATTATCTATTAATTTTTTATTTTTTTTTTTTTTGTTTTTCGTATCCACCTCAACGATTAACGCACCTCAGCATACGCGTACTGTCGAAACTCAACTGACAACACACAGCCAGCTAAAGAAACCAAGAAGTCATTCGACTAACAGTAGTAACAGCAAGCACTTCAGTCCTGCTGTTGTAGACAGAGAGCTAGCAAGCACCCGAATATTACCGAATGCTGTGAGCCATACGCCGTGTAGCACTTACATACATACGAGTACATACATATATCAGCTGTTAACAGCTTGTAATTGTTAGGCACCCGCATAGTCGTCTCACCTTGATGTCTGACCTCTTTAACTTGTCTCGCGCACTGTTTGCTGTTGTAGTTTATATGTACATATGTATGTATGTATGTACGCTCTCTCGTAGTCTCTTACGCTTTCTAACACCAGCTACCCTATTCACCTCTCTCCCCTCAGCCCTCTAACTCATACTCAAACCCCTTACCACCCATTTCTCTTTCCTCTCTCTCAAATTTTTGAACGCGACTTTCCCGTTTATCTTTTGCTTTTGCCTGACTGCGTAACTACCAGTAAATTTGCTTCACTGAACCTATTACAAAACTAAAAAAACACTCTCCCCACCCTCAAACCACACCTGCTGTCAGTCTGTGTGTTAATCAAAATCAGTAACCATAACCGATTGTTGTGACCATGATGCTGAATCACCACTCAGCTGTAAGAGATCTACTCGTAATTGGTATGGTCTGGCGTCCATGTGTTTGTACTTTGCACTTTTGTTAGTTATGATACAAACGTATAACCGCGAACTTCCTGTCAACTACAATGTCTGTATATCTTTTTATCCCTTTATCTGTTGTACAATTCATCAGTCAATGGTTTTCCAGTGAATTAGACAGACTGCAAACAGTCGAACAAATAAATGAACTAAAGACAAACAAACAAAAAGTAAATGATATGCTTGCATAACGACAACCACAGACGGGCTCTATTCGCCTCTTAGTTTGCCTAAACTGCCCATTCATCTAAATGGTTCCGTTCGTTTGTCAAGCTGGCACAGGCATCTCTTACACCTAACCCTTGAGTTACTAAATGCTCCACATTTATAAGACAGGCTGGTTGATGTGCTGCTACTCGTCCTTCAATGTCCTCACTGTTACGGATGGCGGCAACGACCCGAAAACATGTGATGACAGCTTCCTTCTCTCTACCTACCAGCAAAATAGATACTACATACTACATTTTAGCCTGTACATATACAACTAACTTAAAGTACAGTATTGTACAAGAAAAATGCAATCAAAAGTTTCTTAACAAATGCAAATGTTGATCGATTAAAATATCACTAAAGCCTGATTGCACATTATCTCGGGGAGTGGTGATCAACTTTTCCGCTGTACTTTTCTGCTACCTTTTCAACCAGTCCTATTTATTATACACGACCAGAGACTCACAAAATATCGGTAAATCGATAATGCGCAACCAGAGCTCGCCCTAAGATACCCGAAACATAACATGTTGAAAACTCGCCGAATTGAAACTACCTTAAAACAGCTGAAAAAACCACCAACGACAACTTAAAGTCTAAGTAAATAATTGAAATCACTTCCAGAACTATTTAGTTGTGCTATCAAATCGCTTAGTTCTAGGTTAGTTTGAGAGTTTTGGGAAAAAATTTAAAATGATTTAGACTACTCGTACCGCTGCTATTTTGCGCATATCTGTAGACCTGTTCTGATATTTGCACATGTGTTTGTGTGTGAATAGTATGTAACGCAGTTACCTCTATCATCAGCCTCTCAAAAGCTTCACCACTATTAAAATAATATTGTTTTTGCTGTCATGGGAGCGACATTTATCCTGCATCATCATTCGTGCTGGGAATGTCCTTTCGTTTATGTTAAACAACAGCAGAGCACTGCCAACCCACACTTGTCACACTCGTTGGTAGAAAGCACGCTTGTAACATTGTACATTATGCTGAGAAACAACAAAACATACACAAATATATGTATGTATGTATATATGCATGTACGTGTGTGCTGGAACGCGCGAAAAAGCCCGAAAATGAATGAAATGGAACGATATGAATGGAAACAAGGCAAATACGAAAAAGCTTCACAATCGTTTAAGCTTTACTAAGACTTGTTATTGTATACCAGAAAGAAATGTTATTATTGTATTCAATGTGTGTCACGGTGTGTGTGTGTGTGTGTGTATGTACACATACAATGGAATGTTTGTACGTATTAGTAGGTTATGATACGCCCACATGCTTGCAGATTTCTTGTCCCTTTAATTGTTGTTATTGTTGTTTATACTGCCTCTATTTGCATGTGTTATTGTTGTTACGGATGTTGTTTGTCTTTGCACTTGTTTCTATTTTTTTTGTATAAAATATTTGTAGTTGTTTATTTTTGCATTTTGCGCCTTTCTTTGTTTTGTTTGTACTTTTTTGTTTGCAGTCTTCATTGTCCCTCCTTCGCCAGCTTGTATCAGCACATCCTTACGCCAGTTGTTCCCCACCAGCTGTGTTGTTGTTTGTTACGGGCAATAGTTTTTACAAAGGCAAGTTTTATATCATAAAAGAAGGGGGTTTTCTAAACAGACTGGTTTGGTACGCTAGTTTGGCATGCCATTTGAAGGAAGTGCACTGGCCAAAATTATGTTATAGTGAATTTCTTCAAGGTGTGCCATTAGACGATTTGAAGTTTTGGCTGTCTTCTACTTTGTTACTACGGTGGCTTTCCGATACCGAGCAGGCGTGAAAAGTAATTGATCGGATAGGTTCGAGGAGGGGAGATCACCTGCTCTTAAAAGCGGAAACGGCACTAGAGATGACTGCAACCACTTGAGCAACTCTAGAACTTCAAAAAAAGCAGAGGTAAAATTTTGATTAGTGACAGAACTCGAGTATACCAACACGGGATTGAAATATACTCCACGTTTTTCGGGCTCAGGCTCAGCATTCTTAAAATCAACAAGGAGGCGGGAGATAGGCTATATCTATACCAAAAATAGATGGCCTATGGGCTACAAGCAAAAGACGCTATGTAGACGCAGGCGATGAGAAAAGACGCCTCGAATGTCATTATGACACGTCTCCGATAGTTAAGAGCCTGACATCCATGTCTACCGCCTGGAACTATTTTAAGATAAATAAGAATATGTCCTCAGAGTACAGCAACATCTTGGACAACGTTGACTAAATAGATTGGTTAATGACTGCTCGGTTATCTCTTCAAGTGCACAGAGGTACATATGTGCGAATCTCGGCTGCAAAATGATAACATTCAGAGCCAATATTGCCCGACTGGCTTAATGTGAAACATTCTAGGATCTTAAGGAAGGTAAGATAGGTAATGAGGGGTGAGAGGCCTCATATTGGTTGATCAACCATAGTACAATTTTCGATCTCTGAAGTACATTTTACCAATTCTGAAGTACAATTTACGGCTTCTGAAGTACAATTGACTATTCTGAAAATCATTTTACAGTTTCTGAAATACAATTGACTATTCTGAAATTCATTTTACCATTTCTGAAGTACATTTTACGGTTTCTGAAAATCATTTTACGCATTCTCAAGTACACTTGGAAAAGGTGTAGTCCCTTTTTATTGTGGCTTGCTGACTAGAGGTTACCAACTTCAGTAAAAAACCATTCGAGGGTGTCGTAGTGTCTCCTAAAGCTCACTGTCGTCCTGACTTGGTGGAGTTGTGCCCATGGGCAGTTTACCCCATATCGCACCTCACTTGAACACGTTGAATGTAGGAATCAGGATTGAGTATGTTACTCAAAAGTACAACCACACCCCCGTACACTTTAGCTGTAACTTCGATTAGCTTGATCTGAATTTAAATAAATAACTTTTCAAGTTGTCTTAAGAAACGTTTTGATATACAAACCCTTCTTTGTTCCCTTTCATTCAATAGCACAACAACACAACAAATGCATGTCGATGGAGCTGTATTATATTTCTTTGAGATACGCTTATCTTGAATTTACGACGACCATGAACGGTGGTGTGTTCCAATTTAATTTTTAAAAGTGGTTTCCAATTACACACCAAATGCACAAGTTCTAGATTACTTTCATTGAATGTTTTATGTGTCTATGCATGTTTGTATGTATGTATGTATGTGTTTACAATTTAAAGGTTTTCTTTCACTAAAGCGCTCTACCTTTAAGCATCTTCCATACTCATGCGTCTATACATATGTATGTATGTACATACAAACTCTGTCTGAATAAAAGTCACGAGTTCACCAAAAAATGACAACTTTTCTAAGGCTTACTTCATTTAGTTAAAGTGCTTATAAGATGAGGTCTGACATCTAGAAGCTCACAACCACTTTTTTTTATAACACTTAAAGTTTGGAAATAGCCCCTCCGTATTGTACGAGACCCAAAGGAAGGCAACATGATATCTTGCAATTTTTTAGCGTATCGCTGGAGCAGATAGTCTGAGCAGAGGAGCTAAGCCGCTGAACCAACTTTTATTACAAAAGCTGGGAATCGCTGGTTAAAGAATCGAATATTGCTAAAAAGGACTGGTGTCGATTGGTGTAAAGAAATGTTGAAGAAATTTCGGCGCTGTGGATCAAAGCACGTCTATGACATCTTAACAGGTGACGAATCTTGGATATATGCATATAAGCCAGAAACAAATCAACAATCGACTGTATGGGTGTTCCAAGACGTGCCTATTCCAACAAAAGTTGTTAGCGCTAGATGCACCGCAAAGCAAATGGTCGCCTATTTTTTCGGAAAATCTGGCCATATCGCAACTCTTCCACTAGATAAACTTACAACGATCAATTCTGAGTGTTATACCCCCCTTTGTTTGCCAAAAGTTGGTTGGAGAGTTGAAGGATAACCAACCGCCGAATCATTCTTCACCAAGACAATGCGAGCTCTCACGTATCGATTCACACAAGAGAGTTTTGGAGGAATCAAAAGGTCGTACAGATGGCTCATCCGCCTTACATTATTTTGTTTATTCTTCTTTGTCTATATGTATCCCTTTAAAGTAGTTAAAAGCGGTTTTTTACTATTTAGATAAAGTCGGAATCGAAGAGAAAAAAGTTCAAAGTTTTTTTTCCTTTTTTCGCTTGTACCCTACGTTTCGCCAAACTCCTTGGCATCCTCAGTAGTGAAATTCACTAACTTCGATTACGACATTCGCAATCGACATTTTGTCATACCGATATTTATCACGATATTTGGGATTCACTAACTATTTTTTCTCGATTTTCGCTTATTCGCAATCTGCTGGTTCGCAAACTAAACGACACACGATTTGCAGTTGTTTTCTATGTCGTTAAATAAAATGCACATAATTTGATTTTTTATTAAAAATTGAAATAATAATACCTACTATATCCATATTATTATCATTGAAAAATGGCATTTGAGAACATAGAGTATGTTATATAGCGAGATGAGAAATCCTTTGCCCGCATCGTTATAGATAAGTTAGTGAATCGCATATTCGATAGTGCAAGCGACCGAATCGCTATTGAAAATCTCGAAAAATCGAGCCGAATCGAGTCGCTATAAGTTACTGAATTCCACTACAGGGGTCTCAATATTGAAGTGGTTTGTTATTAAACATCCAAAAATATATTTATATGTATGCAAAACAATGTTTCTTTACTCTGTTGTCAATTGCGGTTGAATAAACACGGGAATGTTATCAAACGTCACACCACAGATTTTAGGGTGGTTCATAGTCGGTAACATGATCGAAATGGGTGTCTATTAGCATGTAAATCCATGCGCTCCATTTCTTGAGCAGTGGAAACAAAAAATGAATCTTCCGTTAACTTGAGGTTTCTTTCATGAACTTTAGCGTGATATATTCACTGCCACAACCACTTCCAACATTTTTTTGCCGAATACTTTTTCTAAATAAATCATAGATGTATGTAGATGCATACGTACATATCTATATGAATATGTATATAAGTATATGTATGTATGCATCTGCAAGCTTAGAACCCCTTTACCCACCATTTTATTCTGTGATGCTTTTTCATACGAGTATACATATGTATATGTATGTATGAATGTATGTATGTATATCTTATATTATTTATTTTGCATTTTCTATAACATTCACATGCATCTATGCACTAATATGTTTTTCAACTTTTTATGCATCGGTTTTCGGTAACCGACGTCGATGCTACGCCTGAACAGATGCAATACCTCAGCTGAGTTCAATTTTGCTATCTACGATGCCTCATACATTTTGCTAGTGCATTACTGTTGTTCTGTGTGTGTGTGTGCTTGTATATGGCTATGTATGTATGTTAGTATCGACCTATCCTGACCCTGACACACTTTACATTTTTTACCACTGATAATTCCTGCAAGAAACGATGGTCAATAAGACGACGACGTTGACAACAACGTATGTATGTATGTATATAACAACCAACCCGAACAGGAAACAAAAACAAAGCCTGTAATTGGAACACTTAAATGGGTACATTGAGCACGTTTGTATGTATGTACATGTGCTGTCTATTGAGCTAGAAAGTAATGATTTGGGGTGCAGTGAAATAACTCCCAAATGAAATAACTCCCATGAAATAACTCCCAATGAAATAAGTCCCAATAAAAATGAAATAATTCCCAACTTTAATAAATGAAATAACTCCCAAAGAAGGAAATGAAATAACTCCCAATATTTGGCAGTTATTTCACAATGAAACCACAAGTCCCCAAAAAAATGAAATAACTCCCAAATGAAATAAGTCCCAAAAAAATGAAATAAATCCCAAAATTAAATTTGGAATGGTATATTTTTACAATATAATCAGTTACAATGAAATTTGAAAAATACAGGACAGCTTTGGACATGCAAATTAATGTCATTGAGGCATTTGGGTTTGAGATTCGACGACGTAGTGCCGCAGGCGAAAATTTTACTTAGGTCAGATCCTCAATTCGGGGCGTGGTCCATGGTATTTATGTGCAGAACTCCTTTGCGCATTGGCGGCCTTCGGCCGCGCTTCAAAAAATAACCCTGGGCTACGCCATTCCAACTCCGGGTGTGTGCCATAGCCGTGGCTACCGCCACGGTGATGTCTTTCCGCGTGCCACGTTTCCCACTTTTTCACTTTTTGGGCTCAGCCTAATGTGCCATTACAACAACCACATGAAAATGACAGAAAATTGTGAACTTTAACTGCAAATAACTTTTGAACGGTTGAAAAAAATCTCATTTCAGATTCTAAATCTAGACGTGGTTAATCGTTTACGTGGGGTACCGAGCGCTAATACACAACCAAAAATGTTGAGATATGTATCAGGAGACGCGCTTTGGTCCCAGGAGCATGAATATAACTCCGCTGAACCAATATTTTTAGTAGTTTGCGAGATATTTGCAGTTAAAGTCATTTTCATGTGGTTGTTGTAATCACATTACCCTGTGAGAAAAGAATGGCACGCGGAAGGACATCACCGTGGCGGTAGCCACGGCTATGGCAACCACCCGGAGTTGGAATGGCGTAGCCCAGGGTTATTTTTTGAAGCGCGGCCGAAGGCCGCCAATGCGGAAAGGAGTTCTGCACATAAATACCATTGATCACGCCCCGAATCGGGGATCTGACCTAAGCCAATCTCAGATTCATGATCATAAGTCGAAGGTGATAATGAAAAATGAAAATTTGGAATATAAAAAAAATGTACTGACTTTAGTTCGCTTTCTTAATGCGAATTAATGTCAATGACGTTAGTTCGCTAAAAATATGCCCAACAAAAATGAAATAACTCCCATTAAAAATGAAATAACTTCCAATGACTGGATTACAAGCAATGAAGTAAGTCCCAAAAAATGAAATAACTCCCAATTTCCAAAAATTATGAAATAACTCCCAAAGATATTTTATTGGGGATTATTTCATTTGGGAGTTATTTCATTATGAAATAATTCCCAGTTAAAATTATGAAATAAGTCCCAATGAATTGGGAGCTATTTCATAATGAAATAAGTCCCAACTTGCATGGAAAATATTTGGGAGTTATTTCATTTTTTTGTTGGGAGTTATTTCATTTGGGAGTTATTTCACTGCACCATGATTTGGCCTAGGTGGTAGAGGCATGGCGGCATTAAGGGCGTTGGTGTTGCTTCTCGTCATCAGCAGCAGCAACGCCAGGTTTTTTAATGGCAGCAATAAAAAATTCAATTCATGTTGATTATTACAGGTGATTTAGCAAAAATATTAGACGTTGTAATAAGCGCTCCAATGTTGGGTAAAGTGAATGGGCACTCTTGTTTTGATAGAAATCATCATCCACAAATTGGTAATTTATCAGAATATTAACCAAAGTCATTTCTGTGTAAGTACATACATATGTATGTATGTATGTAAACATCTTTCAATAGGATTATACTGGATTTCAGCTTTAGTTTCCCTTTCAATCTTTAACAGCCCCTCCCCCTCTACCACTTCTTAACCACTAAGTTTACTTTGAAATTTCTTAATATGTAACAAGTTTCTTGGAAACCCGAGTTATCATCATATTTTATTGTTGCTTACCGCCTTTACGATTTTGGCCGTTACTTGTCATCCTGTTGAAGGAATAACTGAAACCAATTGGAAGCACCAAGGTAAGCCAAATCAACCGTCATCAGTTTATTTCAATTCAGTGGAAGCCCGCCACGAAGCCATTGAAATTAAATTCGCTGGTCACTTCACGCTTGCATAATTATTTACATACATATTTTATTTGTTTTCGTTCACCGTAAAACCGACTTACCTAACTTCTTGAGGTCTGACCAGCTATTTTCTTAACATGAATCTTCTCCAGGATTAGGTATCGTGAAGACTAGATCGTTGGTAAACGTATCAAGACTGTAGCCGCTTTAAAAATGTACAGTCATCTTGTGGACAATGGGCTGAGCCTAGGCAGAATCCAAAGTTTATTTTGTAGAAAGGCCTCGCCTTTCCAAAACCGCGCTATTAAAAGCTAATCTTCGCAATTGTTGCAAACAGCACAGCACCAATTTGGTCCAAGCCCTTGCTTCCGTTAGAAGATATTTCCGAATAATATGCGTCGGGAGACTAGATGTTACTGTAGACGTGCGGCATGGATGAAGCTGTGAGTCTGCCAAAACATCGCTATCAGAAATGCAACTATCACCTCCATGAAAATTTAATGATGCTTACCAAAAGCCTATGTAGACATCTGTTGGGACAGGTTCATTAGGAGTCGGTAGATATCCAACCCGGTTCAAACTACCATTTACCTTTTGCTACGATTAGAAGTAACCGATTTTCAGCATGTTCGTACCCACTAGACACTAGACAGAGCGAAGCGAATGCGTGTTTTATTTTTTATTTTTTTGATTAGGGGACAGCTAGATGGCTTGGTGGACTTTATGTTACAATCTTGTACTTAGCCGTAAAGGCCTTAAAGCGGGAAATACCGGTAAGTATCGTGTGTTTGTCCGTTATCGTCGTTGCTTGGGCCCTTGTACCGCCTTACATCGGTCCACATTTTACATATACCTGTTGCATTTCTTTAAAGTAGTTAATCTTCTTCTGATTGTTCTTCGGAAATGTGTTCCAAAGCCTAGTATTTAAAGGAGGAGCACAGCGAATGCATTCTCACAACGGGAAATCCACATCGCTAGGAAACCGCCGTACATTCCGGTTGTTTTGTGGTAATTGCAAGAAAATAATATCTCCAAATATAACCTACAAACTCTGATTGACCTAGCGAGTCCCCTAATTAGACTCCTTAAGATGCTGATTTAAAAAAAAAAAAAAAAAACATCTTATAACTGTGTCTCTTCGATTCGTCTATTTGGTTGGTTGAAGTGGCAAGACTCATATGACTCCGATACCGCATCTCGTGAATTACTCAATCAAAACCTATTTAAAAAAAACTGCGAATAACACAGAGCGGGAGGCAACTCCCGTCGAACTAGATCCTATCACTAAGCAAGTATAGTGCATAAAGTTCAAATAAAAACCATTGAATTAACTACTTCAAAATAATATTCTTTTATTATGAATTTTGTTTTGTTTTTCCATTTGTAAGGCTTCATCTCGCACGAAATGTCGAACAATAATTCCGTTTGAGTGTACAAGGTACATTTTACATTACGCTAATTCAAATCTATGTATGGAATATACTAAATGTACAACTCTAATATACTCTCAATACTAGATACAGTTTAATTATGTACACTAAAATATATACATGTGCATATGTACACTTGATGTATGTATATGTAAAGGTTGGTATACGAAAATGTATAAAAACTATACGATATTATCCTAGTTAAAGGAAATATATAGGATTTTTAAGTATGAATGTAGGTAGGTATGCGTGTAAAGTAGGTGGTAATTTGTGACACATATGTATGTAGGTACTACTAAATATACTTGATTATACATAATATAAACTAAGTAATAAATATATTATATAAAACATTAATTATATTTAATTTTGAAGTGCTGATCGTAACAAACTATCACGATATTTTAGTTTGTCATCGCGCAGACGTTCCAACATTGTTACGCGTTTACGAGGTGTTGGCGGCGGAGCAATAGCACGTGGAATAGATGGAGGCGGGGAAACGTGTAGGCTTTTGATGACTGTATCAGCACTACATAAAGTGGTGCTGGGCGAGGATTTGCCATTTAAAGATGAATCAACCTTTTCGAGCAGCCAATTTAAAGTGCTTGTATGTAACGAGAGTGATGGTTTTATTTTGAAGGAGGTTGTCGAAGTTTTAGTTACTTTTTCAAGAAAGGTGTCTTCGAATAATGTAGATTGTAGACGAGCAGCTTCTAATTGACTGGATCCAATCACAGGCACTGGGTTTGTTTCTGGACGCTGTGCAGCGATTAAGCGCGAACGCATTTGTGGTCTTTCTGTAGGTAATTCAGGCTGTGTTGAAGATGCTGCCGTACCGCTACTTATCATCTTTGTCACTAAACGTTGTGCCGCACCACGTATATGATCTCTACTGTCAGCGGGACCAAGAAGCGATTCAATGCATTGATGAATAGCTACCACTGAGCCATTACTCATTGTATTGCGTCGCCTTAAGGTACGTGTTGTCACTTCGTTTTGACCGACAGCAACACTATTTTCCTTCTTAACCAAACTGGAGAGATCATATACAAAGTCTTTATTCTCTGCCTTAATACGATTACGTATAGGCCGCCTTGTCGGCGTTTTACCACTACTATTAATACATGCTTCAATTTGTGAGCTTTTTAGCTTCTGCCTTGTTATCTTACCGATTGCGATTGTGGGTGCAGCAGCGAGAGCAGTCGTTTTGCTACGTTTTATACGTTTTACCGTTTGCACATTTTCATGGCTGTTCTCCAGCTCGTCAGTTGTTGCACTAGACGCATTTGGCTCATTGTCACCATCCAACACAACAATATCGCCATCAACATCTTGTTTTGTATAGTTAACTTCATGCTCTGAGACAAACTCAACAGACATCTTTTCAGGGTCACCGGACATGCCGTGTGAATTTCCTAAATGATTAACAATGTCATATCGTCGGAAGGCGCGGTATTCGCACAAAGTGCATCCGAAACGCTGTGCTCGGTAATGAAACATAGAAATGTGACGACGTACGTTACTTAGAGCAGTAAATTGTTTACTACATATTTTACATCGACACAATAAACGTTTCTCTGGTGGCATAGATCGCATGCGACGACCCGATTTTTTATCGGTGTCCTCTTCGTTTGCTTCTGTTGCTAAATCGTCCACCTTATCCTCATTTTCCACATTTTCAGCAATTTTGTTTTCTGTATTTACAATGTGCCCCTCCTCCTCCTCCTCTCCATCCTCTTTGGCGTCATCAGTGCCCGAGCCAGACAAATCATCTTGGTCTATTTCAACAGTTTTCAAGCCTACGCCAAAGCTTTGTCTCCCAAGATTGGCAAACATTTCATTCAAGAGTTCGGTATCGGGATCTTCAATAGGAGTCGAAGTAAAACTTGGTGGCCGTGTGTTGTCTTTGCATGATTTATCCAAAGATGAAAATAGCTTCGTTCGTTTTGCACTTGAGCTCATGCCATAAATTGTTGTTCTGTCAATGACGCTATTTTTTACTTCGCAATGTTGCAAATGTGTTGATAGAGCGGCACGTCGCTCAAATGATTGGCTGCAGTATGTGCAAGTTGAGAGAAGTTTTTTAGGCTCCGATTCGCTGACATCACTGGTAGCGTTATATTCAGATTTTACTTTAGCAATGTTGCGCACCACTTCATTGTTGTGTTCTTCTTTGATTTGTGACATCAATTCATTATGGGAAGATCCATCCACTCTCGTGTTACTTTTAGCTATAGGGGTGTAATGAAAATTGATTTAATTTTAAAACTAGCAATTGATAAAAAAAAAAGTTGAATTTTCTAAATCTAAAATCTTACTTAGCCTTACTAAATGACGTCCTAATACATACATGCTCAACAGCAAGCTAACTATTATTTAACACTGGTGATAGTTTCCTTTAAGATCTGTTTAAAGAGACTAAAGACTGTACTAATCTAACAAGTGATTTTTCAACTGTAACTCTCTAATTGGTTCCCGCTCTTTTTGTTCGTCTTAAAGGCAGGTTTCGACTAAAACCTCTTCTAGGGAAAAACGTCTTCTATCAGGCATCTACCATTCCCAAACCTTGCAAGACTGTTTTGTGGTTACATAAACAACAACAGCCCAGGTTGCGAAAATATTTGAATTTAATTCATTGAATAATGTATATGCGTATAAATGGGGGCGGCATTACATTCCGTGATTCGCAATAGTCAAAGTCTTTCGATGTTTGGAACAGGCCTGACATAACAGTTTCACCCAGTTTGTATAAGGAAGAAGTGCAGATCTGAATTTAGTTGTCATGCGTTAAAACCCAGTCCTTCAGTTCAAGTTTAAACTACATATTAAGTTGAGCCCAGATTCATATTTATTGGGACTCAAAAAATGGTGATGGGACGTAAATAATTGCTAAAAAACTTACCAATAAATGTTCTTCGATTTTTAATTTTCTTCCTCTTAACAATAGTGCTCGTGGTATTTGTTGATGGTACGCTACTTTCTTGTGGTACATATTCTTGCTTAATGTGTATATTATGTTTTAAAACTGAAGCATTTTCGGGAGCTACTTCCTTCAGCTTTTGTTGCTGTGGTATCACTTCAGAATTATCCACCTCGTTCTCTTTGCATTCATTAGTACTTTCTATGCATGGTTTTGTTTTTTCAACAGTAACTTCTGAGTTTATTTGTAATTTTTTACGTTTTGCAAGCATAGAATCACTTATTCCTGCTGCCAGAGTTTTACTTAAAATGTTATGTTTTACTGGACAATGCATAAGATGTGATGTTAGAGCCTCTTTACGTTCAAAAACTTTCAAACAGTGTTCACATTTTTGGTATGTATGCGAAAAGATGCGTTTTGCTCTGGTTTGCCCGGTTGCGAGCTCAGTGGTAGTTTGGAGCTGCGGTTCCGGCGTTTGTTCGACTGGCGATGGGAATACTATTGCATTTCTGTATGAGGTGGACAAAATTGTTTTTGGGTTAATTCGGAATTATTACTCTATTGAATTCTTAATACATACGTGTGATCCTCGCTGAAATGCTTTTCTAGTTCTTTAGTGTTGGAGAAACTCAAAGTACAACGTTCCTGAGGGCAAGAGAGAATTTTTTGTATTTTCTCGGCTTCATTTTGTTCTGTTGGCGGCGGCACAGGCATAGCGCTTTCAACTTAATGAGAAAGAGTTCATAAGTATTTTAAGATTAGTTAGTTAGAAAGTAGCTTTTAGTTAAAAACGTATACTTATAGCAATAAAAATATAAAAGTGAGAATATCAACAATATTACTTTTCGGAAAAAAGTTAGTTCGCGTTCTTCCTCGGCATCAGGTTGAGCGTGTAACTAGAGGGCAGCGTTCACTGGAAGAGAGCTGACAAAGAAGTTGAGGTTGAAGATGAGGTTGAGGGCTTGCCTGTGTATCAAACGGTGAAAACATGTGAAGACCGATTTCAGGGCTTACGGAGGTATGCCCTTATTTTCCTGGGAGGTGGTTTTACATCGAGCAGTCGCCTGCCCGGAAGTTGTGTCTTATGACAATTAAACAAGAATTGCCTAGTCAACATTTCATTGTGCTCTTTGATTCTGAGTATCTTTGATTCACTATGCAGGAGGTGTTCAGGTGACATAAGGAGTACGGTATGTCTCTGTTCTCGCTGTTCTTCTCCAATGTGTGTCTGTAGCCCCGGCAAACATATAGGCGACGCGTAGCTTAGAACCGTCTGGCCAATTGGCTTCTACGTTTAGTTATTGGTATTTTCCCAAAGTGCTGTCAGCTAGGAACTTGAGGATTTTGTTTCGGCTTTGTACATTTGTATTTTGTTTAGTGGCAGTCACGGCTGCGTGAGCACGTTATCAAACGTGATCCCCAAGGTTTTGAGATGAGTGGCAGTCGGGTGTAACCCTGTCTAAGCCCTGACCGCAGTTATCTGCTTAGGCAGTTAGAAGCCAGTCTGTGTATATATTGTAACAGATTAACTTCAATAGCGGTCTACCAAATGTATGCCTCGCATGCTCAACGGCTCAACATAGTTCAGATAATAAACAAAATATGATACAATCATTCATATTGTAAAAGGTTGTTCCTTTGAACTGACCTCTACTTTCCATACAGTTCTCGGAGTTTTTGTTGTTGCTGTTTTAGCAACACAATCACTCCCCGAATGTTTTGGGGAATGTTGTCGCACTAACAGTTCTTGGACAGATATGAATCCGGTACGCTCCGGTACTCCCTTGCGGTTCTGCCCGACTGTCGTGGTAGTGATTTGGTTTGACCAGTGTAACCTTCTAGGTCATGACATCCCTCCTTCCGAAAGGAAAGAAAAGATGGGTAATGAGAGATGAGAGGTATCATATCGGTAGATCAACCATCGAGTTGCACATCATTACCTTTGTGCATAGTAGTCGCCTCTTACGATAAGTATGCCTACCGCGGGCATATTCTAAACCCCTAACCCGCAGGGTGAGTGTTTTTGTTAAAATAGCCATGCGGCCCCCGTGGCATAGTGTTAGTGTTGCAAATTTGGAAAGTTATTTAAAAAATGGGGATGCGTCTCGGCAGTGGTCGGCAAATAAAAGCGTCGTGGCAAAAATTCATCTGCATTTGCATGTAGGTCCATTCACTTTATAGAAAAAATTGAAAGCAGCTCCGCACAAATTGGAGATTCGGCCTTAATCTTTTAAGAGGAATTTATTCTTTATTTTTATTTAGAGCAAAGATTTTCGAATGGGTTAGAAACAACAATTCGAAAAGGTACCTTACATATATCGGTAACAACACTAAAATCAAATGTATCTCTTGAATCGTATGAGCTATTATAGGACTGATTTTAGCTTAATGAAGAACAAAAATCAAATGTGAGCAACATTAAAAGTATATGGAAAATCAATATTGACGATAAATGTTTTGTTGTTGTTTACAGTGCCTCGACCTGCCTAAGGGGCACGATCACTCTGAAAATAATAATGTGTTCATAAAATACCTACACCTCATGCAAGATTTAAAGACATTGGACGATTAGGTACCTACATATGTATAATAATTGCATAAATCACACTTGTAATGCAATACAAAATAAACCATTAAAAAGATAAGTAAATGCATGCACATTTGTAGGTATGTAGGTTAGGTTCGTAAATTGTATGTACCTATAATTGAAAGTACTAGTCGATATAGATATAATTACCTGCTATTTTTTCATCCCGAAGTTTATTACTTTCGCATAGTGTTCTGGTCTGTCTCACAGACGCATTATCATCAGCTTTTTCCAAAACGGATTCACATTTTTTATTCGGTTCGTTAGGGACTTTTTTGGTTGTTACATGATTGTTCTGCACCGATAAAATTAAGATTTATACAGAAAGAAACGAGCATTAGGAATTTGGGACCAACGCCATTTTATGCATACGAAGTATATATCATACATATATGTAATAAAACAATGAACCTATCACTTACACTGTATCCATTAAAATTATCGCCACCAGCAATGTCACCATCGTTGTTGAAAACTAAACTGCGGCAAAAAACTCTTTTATGACCGATGAACTGCGTCAGGCTACGAAACATATTGCGACACTTTTTGCACTCATATATTAGACTACATTCTTTCAGCAATAATTGCCGCACCTAAAGAAAAAAGTAAAGCATTAATATTTTTCCTGTACGAAAGGTTTAGATAAAATCTAGCTTTAAATAGCCTCAAAAGAAAAACATATAATTGACCCACTTTTCACTAACTCACAATCACATAAATCTACTACGCCAGCCGACCATAACTAGCCCTAGTTTTCTAAGCATCATGCAACCAGCAGAAAAGATTTTATTATTACCTCATCATCACCATTATCGTAAAGCTGTTTTGCCTCTTTAAAGCTACCACCAATATTTGTCTGCATTTGGGGACGCATCACAAATATATCCTGAAAGTCCACAGACATTTTAGCGTTTACATCAATATCTTCAGACGTTACTTGTTCCGTATCGGAGCTATAGTAATCGGACGTACGCTGCTTTCTCATATTTGCAGCCAGCAGGTCACGTAGACCCCTTTATAACTATATGTACACACACTTTTTTCGCGCTGCCGACTGTCGCTAACTCTGCCACTGAGCTGCAAACTGCTCTTAATCTGTTTTTACACGATTTGTTTTTTTATTCTTGTTTTGTTGGGTGTAAAAGCGCAACTCTACAATGCGTTTTAGAATCTGCATTCACATTTGATAAATTTGTTTAAACTCCAATCACTGGTACAAACAACCAAGATAAATGGAACTCAAAGGAGCTGCTGCTGGTAGAATGCACTTGCGGGGCCGGTACAGTGCCTTCGCCTAGACACTTTGTTTTTTCACGCACCCGTTTCACTTTTCTCCGAATTTTTTGCTTGGAAAATGCATTTTACACAGCTTGAAACTGCAAAGCAAAATAAATGCAGAAACGCTCTATTTTCCTCTATCTAGCTGCATTTTCCGATGCTTTTCCATATTTACATTTTCTCTTCTCATTGCTTTTGGTGTATGCACATTGACGATGCCAGATGTTTCAAAATTTAATAAAGTTACGAAATGAAATGAAAAAAATCAGTGGTACAGTGGGATTTTCTGCTTAACAAGTTGGTTAAACTGAAAAGCAGTAAATAAAGGCTGAAACAGAGGTGCTACAGTAATGTGTAGATTTTGCCTCTACATCGATTAATTTGATCAGTTCATAGCTGCATTGGTACAACTCACCTAAACGGGCACATATGGGATAGAAAAAGCCCTGACAGCATCCTTGTATAATAAGATACATAACTCCGAAGTATAAATTTGCAAATGAATAGAGTTTGTATAATTGCATGAGGCATAGCGTATCGGGCACTATCCGAGACATCTTATATTCAACAGTTGCCCGTTTTCTGCATGCAGCAACTTTTCTAATACCAGAAAAAAAAAAAACAAATAATTTATTTTGTTAGTTATAAGAGTTATGATTAGAAAAGAATTCGTTGCTCACGTTCCAACAACACAAATAACAAAACATGCAAGGTTGTGCGTGAAGCAACTACATGCCTGTTTCTTCCTTTATGATTGTGGAAGAAAAATCATCTGGCAGCATTTTGTTTGGTTCTCTGCCAAGGCGAATTAATACAAGGTGGAATTATCCCATCAGCTGATAGCTACTTTTTTCTCAAATTTTGACACTACACATTCAGCCGCCATACGATTTTGACATTAGTCCTACGAATTACAAAAACAAAGTACATTGAAAATGTATGGATGGGTGTTTGTAATTCGCCTGGCTTCCACCTTCTATTAATTCGCCTTGGTTCTCTGCTCTTATTCACTACGTTCTCTCCACAGCTCGTTGTAAACAGTGGTAGCCCAAAAATCACAAAGCATGTTCTTTTAATTCGTGAAAGTTGGGTGTTTGTAAAGTCATATTCAATTAAAGAAATTCTTTTATTCAGGTCAAAGAGCGCTTTCGCTTGATGGATTCTCTTGATCCTGGACTACTTACGCTAATTTCTCATGCTAACTCTAGTTACAAAAGAGCATAGCTTATACAATTATCTTCAGATAATGTTACAACTGAACTTGGACTGGGAAAATAACGAAAACTGAACAGGATTGGAAAAATTTTGAATACGTAAGATCATTGCAATTACTCTGTAGCTCTATTCGAAAGAAAATTTGGCACTCCCTAGCTGGAAAACATATACTAAAATGGGCGAAAACTTTCTAACTTCTATTCGACAGCACTTTCGCAAACGAAAATCCACAAAAATTATTTGGCTTATAATACCTACTATAACGCGGACACTTTCATAAAAGTCAGTTAAGCTTAACCGGCCGTTAATTTGGCAACTAATTGACGTTCACTTCGGTATTGCCATTCATATCATTTCAAATAAATTACTAAACAGTAAAAAATGAGAATATATACATGATTGACTATGGCTAAGTAAAAATATTTAACAATATCAAACGTTCGCGTTATAGTCGGTGAAATGCGAGAAAGGGTCTGCTGTTGAAACAACAATGAAGAAACGTTTCACCGTATATAGCGGTATCCACCTCACAAGAAAGTAAAAACTCTATGTAAAAAAACGCTCAAGAGATGCTCAAGTAAATTTTTTTAAAAAAGGACAAGAAAAAATGTGAACAAATATCGGGAGAGGTATGAAAAGATGAGTTTTGATCTCAGTATCAACAATTCGAAAGCAGAAAAAAAAATATGATTGATAAAAAGTTATTGTTAAAAAGCGTTTAAACCCAGGGACGATCTCATAAAAGTCCGTGGTTAAATCGCGTCCCTGAAGAAAACTATTAAATTTTCTGCCATCCCTGGACTTCTAGGATCAATATCCTGGCCACAAATAATTTTCCTGGCTTTTTTTAAAAAAGTCCGATAATAACTTAAAACCCCGGACTTTTATTTTTTCTCGCCAGCAATAAAAGTTATCTTTGTCTTTATATTTTTTAAGGACAGAATAAAAGTCCGAACCAAAATCTACTAAACCGTCAATCCTCGTTCATATGATAAGAAATTCATTAGATTTAGATTGGCAGGTTGGTAGACTTTGTCTCGGACTTTTATTCTGTCCTTAAAAAATATAAGGACAAAAATAACTTTTATTGCTGGCGAGAAAAAATAAAAGTCTGAATTTATGGATTATTTTTGTCCGGATAAGAATAAAAGTCCAGAAATAACTTTTTTCTTTGGACTTTTATTTTGAAAGGAATAAAAGTCCCCGTCCCTGTTTATAACAACAAAAACACTCCCGCAGGTTTTGGGGAGTGATGTTGAATTAGTCCTTGGTCGGATATGAATCCAGTACACTCCGGTACTACCTTGCGGTACTGCCCGACTGTCGTGGTAGCGTTTTGGTACGACCAGTGGAACCTTAAGAACGGTAAGAAAGGATAAGATGGGTAAAGAGAGGTATCATATCCGGAGGTCCACCATCGAGTTGCACGTCATTACCTTTGTGCATATTAGTCGTCTTTTACAACCGTTATGCCTACCTCCAAGCCCCTCAGACTTGTTTAACTATTCACCATGGTTTTTTAGACCTAACTACGAATTTGTATATAAGGTTAGGTTACGAGGGTTAGGCCGAAACACCAAAGTAACGGCCCGACACTCAGGCCACTAGTAGGCCCGTTGTGATACCTTATACGGACTCAAAAGCAAGAGAGTTTATGTCATTCTCTCTTTACTGACACTTCTTTGCAAGTTTTCTGGTCGAACACAATTCATGTCTAACTATTTTACACACACTGGCCATTGATAAAGCAACTTCATACGAAAAAATTTGAAACAACATATACTTTTTTCTTTTTCCTGTTTTTTTATTATCGAAATTTATTTGCTTCTTTTTATTTATTACAATTTTGAAGTAACTATGTATATAATTCTCAATTTTTGCATTTTTAAGAAAGCTTTCCTTATTGTTTATCTAAGTTGACTAATAAAATATAATTTATTCTTAATATAAATTTAATAATGTATGTGTATGTATTTATATGCATTTTTGTATGTATATATAGATTTTTTGTAAGAGTGTATGTATGTATATGAAATTTAGCGATAGATATTAATATTTTTTAGTGCTAAGCGTTTTAAGGTTAATGTTAAGGTAATTAGTTAAATATTAGTAAGGCACTAGTTACACGTTAATTTGCCCAATTTATTAAAGATAAATAAAGAAGAGATATCAACCTAACATACTTTCACCCTACATTATCTGACCATTGTGACTTTTTCAGTGTCATGTTTCACACAATCGGAAAATTACACAAGAAAAGATAACACTCATAAAATGTTTTTTAGGGATATGCTATTAATGGATTAAACAAATGATTTCATAAAAATTTTGAGAAAACATCAAATTCCGATTAGTCACCTGCAAATGGCCAAACTTCAAAAATTTCTGATTAAACCGACTGTGTTTACTCAATTTTTTTGAATAATAAGTTTAACCAGATTAATTAACCGCAAAATAATGGGTTCGATTAATCGAATATTCTCTGTTTAGTTGACTAATTGCACATACCTGATATTATGTTGAATATGCCTTTGTGATATATCGGTTATGATAATAATAATAATTTGTTATTTAATTCTGTAATTTTAACGTGTAACTACTGACTAAAGCAAACAAATTGTATACATACTTTGTTGTTATTCTTTTTCAATATTTTTTGGCTAATCATAATATTTTTTTGTAATTGCTTTCTTTCATTTTAGTTTACATTTCCTTATTATCTACATAAACATTTACCAGGCTTATTATTATTGTTTCCACGAAAATATATTCATTAGAAAATATCGCTTTATCCATTGCCATTTCGAAATTAGTATAGAATAATATTGAAATAATTCATCTGGAAATTTCTTTCCAAACCGCTCTATCTCAGGGAAAAAAATATTCAACTTACATTGAGATAAGGCAATTTTTAAACAACCCATATTGTTATTGGATGTTTTCATCTGATTATAGAAATTATAATATGTAGTGTTTTTGAAGAAATTGGAATCAATCCATTTTCAATAAATTGCTGAGATCGCAGGACTTTGAGTTAGAAGACCAGATAATATGATTGATCTGATCTGATCCAGACTATATGTAATATGAGTGTTCTTACCAAAGCTTTAGTAAACACCAGTTAAGTTTAACTGTATTAATTTAAAATTAAAATGTCAACAGTTCTGTAATATTTGATGTTTTTAATTGCTATTTTAAGCCCGGAGCTGATTACTTAGTATTAAAAATATATATGTAGTATGTATATGTTTACAGTTTGAAACACAGAAAAGCTTGCAGATTCTGATTTCGATTGTAACTTGAAGGTCCCATGGGCCAATTTATTGTAAAGCCTGCCAAACCTCTTAAAAAACAAACCATCACCAATTTTTTTGAAATTCGTACGAATTTTCAAGTGTTTTGTTACATATCCGAATTCCGCAATAAAGATTTATTTACTTTTTAAACAAAAAAAAAAATTAAAACATTTTTCCATAATCCATTTTAAATATGTTACTTAAATTCTATTGAGATTTTAAAATGTTTTTGATGCTTCATAGTGCATCGTAAAGAAACTAATTAATTGGCTGCTGCAATTAAGTTCTTTCTCCATTATTAAACACCCTCGATGGAACACTTACCTTGTGAGGTTTTTTAAATAGGCAGTGAATTTTTTCGACACTAAACAATCATCTGAACAGTGGTTTTTTTCTCTTTTAAGCCAGGATGGGTAGGGAAGATTTTTCTGATTTCCCCTTATAAAATCTCAGCAGGTTGTAATTTGTGAAAACATGTCTAGCATCGAAAGATCCATCAAGCTGCTTGTCTGTTTCCCGAACAGAAAAAGCAATACCAAATTCTAAGGTAAAGAAGTGGAGCGTTTCCGAAAATGAGTGCCAGAAAATTCGGCTGATGACGGTAATTGATATTTTACTGTTACTGGTATGGTCCAGACCAAACTTAAGTTATCGAGGCGGAACACTTTGTCGGTTACCCCACTGTCTGACAATTCAAAATAAATTCCTTCACATTGATGTACCGGAATGAGATTGACAATATTATGGCTAAAAATTAATAAGAACTTGTCGAGGAATAGGTAAAAAGCTTTTGAAAATCCTTAAATATACATATGTATACCCCAGCTCTTCTGAAGCGTTTGCCCTTTATCTCATCTGAGGTATATTGCACCAAATTATTATATTTTTATTACTTTCACTATAACTATGAATAAATAATGCTCTGAATATTGTGAGTTCATTTAGATTTGGCCAGCATCTAGTTCTGGGAAATACGGATAGGGGTCCTTTCAAAACAGCTGAAAATTTACTTATAAAGCATTTTCATTAATCAGCACAGCGTGGGAAAAGTCAAATCATTTATCTGTTTAATGTTTTTATTTTGACGCCTTTGTACTGAGAGTACTTACATTTGCCCTCATAAACTGCTTAGAGCTGCGGCATAAGTACTTACATATGCCCTTATAAACTGCTCATTATAATTTTTATTCATTTGTGCCCAATAAAGAAAGCGTAAAAATGTTGAAATATGGTAAGGACGCGCTAGTTAAAAACAAAAATAAATATTTATGTATGTATGTTTATGTGTTTACAAATGTTGCATTTATTTCACAAGCTTACTTGATATTTCCATTACATAAAATATTTTATTTAGCCTACAATGCTTTAGTCTACAGCAAATTTTGATGCACACCACATTCATGTAAACATGTATGTATATGTAGCTACTTATGTATTGGTAATTTTAATTGCAATTGCTTTAGCTAATCATAATTAATTTTATTTGATTTATTTGCATTATTTATTTATTCTTAACTACAAAATAATTCAATGAAGTTATTACATACATACATACGTGTTTTTAAATTTATTGTTTTTTTTTGTTGTCAATTAAAAATTTTTTAAAATTCATTTTGAACAATTATCTGTTATATCAACTTCAATTAAATACCATTACTACTTATTTGTTTGTTAATTTAGTTGAATAATCATTTTCAAAAATCGTAAACGCTAAAACGTCATTAATAACAAATGTTGAACAGTTTCGGGTTGTGAACTGAGTTAATTAATGGTACACACACATCTAGTAGATCTGCGGATTACCTACACATATGTGAGTGTGGAGTGTGTAGAAGTTGAAGGTTGCCTAGGTTTAAATGCCTAACCTATAAATATATAAGGTATATAGCATAATGTTGTTCATTATTGATCATTTAGTCTGATAAATTTGAGTGAAAAGATCTACAATTTTATTTTTTTTGGTTTTAATTTAATTTTGTTTTTTTGCTTTAATTATGGTCTTTAGTAGTTATTGAATGATGTGGCTTCTTATATATACATACATATATACACTGCGTTCATCAATTATAACACACTTTTTATACTTTGAATAGTTGTGGTAAACTATGTACACACTACAACGGAAAACGCTTAATTTCGTATCAATTATACTTGGTTCTTGATCTCACTTGACAGCAATCTATCAACCCTGTATAACTAGTCAATGAAAGCAGAGCTAAAATATGGATTTTTTTCTGAGATATATCATTTATGTTCACTTTATATTCATTGCAAAAGAGTCGTTCTATAAAAATAAAAAAGGTAGATATTGCCTGTTGAATGTTAAAGTATCTTCGATTGGAATAGCGTAATCATGCAGACACTTGTGAATAAAACAACAACGTGAAAATTTCTTTTAAAATTTTCAGTTTCCTTTGAATTTATGTGTATGTACATATGTATATGAACTTGTTGCTAGCAAGATAGATATCAACCAAAGTTAAGAACTCTTATAATTTTTTGTAGCTTTCAGTTCAAAAATATTTTTAATAACTATTTGAAAAGTTTTTCCAACAAAGCCAAACATTTTAAAGCTTAATTTTTCTCATTAATTGAAAAGAAAATCGGGATAATTTTAACCAAATCATGGTATCATCCACAAAATTAAGTTTTCAGTTTTTTTTAAAGAATTTCACAAATGAATATAAAAATTACGGTATCCTGTAGGAGAAAAAATTTATGTGCTATAATTTACGAACGCAATATATGTTGAAAGTCTGTTGTTGTATGTCGCTGTGTTAACTAAATTTATCTGAATGTTTTTATAGGCATTGTTGCAAGTGTGCTTTTATGTACTTTAACTACTTTTACATATATTACACTAATAGCTACAGTGTTTGCTAGTAAGTTTTGTTTATTTTACTTCATACAGGCAGGGCGAATTTTGTACAATGAATGCGGTTTTATGGTATGAAGGCTTATGGTGTTTCAGGTGCAGGAAGTGTAATCACCAGGGCTCGGATTTTGTTAGCCTAAATAGATATCTTAATAAAGAACTTTAATCAAGTAAGAGTACCCAGAAAGTTTTAACCCAGTTGTGATCACGAGATGCGGATAATTCAAAGAGTTGAAATTTTGTAATCACAAAATATTTTTAAATAGAATTTTCCCAACCGATCTGCTTAGCAAACTCTTATAGAATTAATTTGGAGTATTTTAGTTTTCATTTTAAGACATTATTGTTTCTAGAAAGAGTGTGAAAATATGTATGTACCATTTGAGAGGAAGAGTTAAGACGTTTTGTACTACATATATCAAGTGTGATATCTTAAGCAAACATATGTATGTAGATGCCAAAATTCTGAGAAAATTTAACACCTGCTTATTTTATATTCTATATTGGTTTCGTCCTGCATGTCTTACTATCATTGTGCCTTAGATGTAAACACGTCTAGCAGATAATTGATACACAATGACCTAAGGACTGAACTGATATTCATTTAGTTTGAAAATAAAAATAACATTAAAAACAAAAAACCTCAGAAAATTTAAAATTTTCCTATCGACAAAGAATTGACGAAAAAGTCAGAGAGAAGTTTTTCCATTTTCGAACAACCTAGCCCTGTTAATTACACTTACAAAGGTACGTATTGTGTACTGTTATATGTATGCAAATGAGAAGTTCCATACCAAAACGAAATCAGTGCTAAAGAAAGTGGAAAACAAATAAAAAAAATTGAGATTATTAAAGTTACGATACCCAGCACTTTGTTCACACAATTTTGGTTTCTAGCAACATAAAACATAAGACCAAATAAAATAGATTGATTCCTTGGTAACCGCTCCTATTTTTTCGAAAGTGTTGTTAAAAGCTGATGCAGCTAACAATTTGGTAGTTATGTGACCTGAAAAAGGCATTTTATAAAACAGTTTAGAGAAGAGGCGTGACTCCGAAATTCGGTATACGAAAAAATAATTAGGAAATTACAGCTGTTCCGCTGAGCTATTCAAAGCAAAAATTAAAGGGATATTGTATTGTAGATGAGACTTGCAGTTCTATTATTTTTTTCAAGGCCACAAAGCCTTCAGGAAATGTGTTTCACATAACAAACAACAACAACAGCGCACTTACGCCTTTTGCAGTCGCGTCGATGAAACTGGGACATACTTCGTATGTAGGCAACTGAGAATTAAAGTCCCCTCTCGCCGAACAAATATCACGCTCTATATGCCTTTTATTTTGACGGTACGGATATATGGCTTCGAATCATTTAAACTTTTGCAAAAATATGAGCTGACAGTATTCGAGAAAAAAGTTGTGAATATGAGATTAACGCAACGTCTCAGAGTTAAAATTTTAGAACTATAGAAGGTATTCAAAATGTTAGAACTATAGAAGGTTTAACTAAAGACAACTATTCCACAACATTTTAAATATTGCTTATTTTTTTTTTACTCACTTGTTTTGCCAAGTTTTAATAATATTTTCCAACATGTTATTTCCTGATTTCATAAACAATTTTAAGAAAAGAATTCAAAACATGTTTGATATACTAATATATGTATAAGTACCTACATAGATGATGTTCCTAAGTAATAGAGAAACTTCAAATTTTAATATCATTTTTGTTGTTGTTTTTTTATTCAAAAAGAAATCAATTCAAACTAAAAGCAATTTCTTTACAAATCAATTATAAATACATACAAATGAGGTTTACGTATGTATGTATGTATATAAATATACTGCGTTCAGATATTACAGCACAAAATCTATACATGTAAAATAGTCTTTTCCATGGCCTAACAAATTTTTTTAATTGAAACAAACAAAAATAACCAACATTTTAACCAAAAAATAAGCAAATAGCAAAAATAAGAACCTATCACAGTTTCGGTTGCTATCTCGCAAGCGACAAGTGCACATTTGAACAAAACTTCTTCTATACGGTTCCGAAATTGATTCAGAAAAATATCAGAGTCACAACATTTTGATTGCATTTAAATGAAAAATTTCCATCTGCATCTGGACCACGCCATTTTTTCATTATTTTCTTTAAATAAATTTCGTTAAGCTTTCACGTGTTTTTTTGTGTTGTTTTAAGAAATATGCTGGATATCAACTTGAGGACTAAAATCTTGTTCAAATGTTTCAAAAATTGTAGAAGGAGTCGAGAATGGCCTTAGAGATCAATTTGAGAACAATAAAGTGCTCAAAAGATAGGTA
The DNA here is from genome assembly GCA_951509765.1 of Sphenella marginata. Classification (NCBI taxonomy): domain Eukaryota; kingdom Metazoa; phylum Arthropoda; class Insecta; order Diptera; family Tephritidae; genus Sphenella; species Sphenella marginata. Next base: position 92,490,150 of record OX608079.1, on the reverse strand, counting down.
ATAATTGGACAAATGTGTTGAAAATCGAATGGAGAGCTATAACTTCCCTGCCGAAACTCGTGTGACTAATCTCTAAAGAGAGCGAACCGGGATCGATACCCTTAGCCTACAGTTGGCTATAATTCAATTTGTGTGCAATGATCATAGGGGTGTAAGTAAATTTTGGTTTTTGTAGCATACTTATAGGAGTTAAAATATACATTTCAATGGAAAGTGATTTAATCTCTCCGTACGCGTTCGGGTATAAAAGGGTAAAATTAGTCCCTCCACAGGACATGTTCAAAAAAATGTGCACAGTTCAACTCATACAAAGTGATGAGAACAGGTATTGGTCGCATTCTCCTTTGCGACTCGTGTCGGACTGATGCTAGACTAATCAAATTTTTTGCAGGGTTCTTCAATTCGTTCATGCTATATTTCTGAACGCAGTGTATGTTACATAGGCATGCTTATAACTCAAATGATTTCGAATGTATGCGTGTATGTATGTATATATTTTTATATGATTCTTTATGTATAAATAGTAAATATACAAACTTATAATAGTTATATGATTAATAAACTTTCGCTAGCACATACTACAATACATTTTTCATTCATTGCTATTTTACAATAGTGTTTTCGCATAGCGCAGAAGGCATTGCATATTTAAAGGCGTTCTATGATATAGTATGTATGTATATTTAAACGTATGTATGTATTTAAGACAATTACTACTTAAGTGAAACTTAAAAATACAGAAAAAAATACTAATAAAAAAGTAAAAAAAAAAAGCTTTAAACTAAAAAATTAAATAAAATCAAGAACAATAATATGTATAGTAGTTATTACACATACATATCTACTACAAACAAACTTAATGCGTAATTATTTAATTACATGTAGTAAGATGTAATGATGATGATGATGCGTTCAAAAAGTACGCAAAACGCAACTATGCAATTCTTTGGTCACAATTTATTTACATACATACATATTTGTTGAATGTTTGTGTTTTGTTGTTGTGTGACAATGTTATTTTGTTTTTTTCGTATGGATTTGGCTTAAATTTTTTTAACTCTTTTAAGCAAGAGATTTTTTTGTTTTGTTTTTTTTTTTTTCTGCTTTTGCTTAATACAATCATTACAATTAGTTATGCAATTAATTTTGGGCCGCATATACTACATACATACATATGTACATATGTAGGTAATGTTGAGGTGCGCATGCGCTTTGGTGAATTGCCGGCAGTCAAGATTTTTTTGATTGCGTTTTTTGCCAATTTGACAATTTGCTGATGAATGACGATGAATGAGCGCTGAATATCTGATTTATGTACATTTGTATGTACATATATACATATACATATGTATGCAAATGTTACATTAAGTATTTTATATGGTATTTATGTGGCAGGCAAATATGGTGATTGGATGTGTGATGGTCATTTAGCTGGCTATGAACTTTAATTTTAAATGTGTTATGTTAGTTCATTTGCTGGATGTTTTTGCTTTCTTTTGTTTTTTTTTTGCTTTTGTTTTTGTTTCTCTTTGCTGTTTCATTTCAAATGAGTTGTGTTTTTGTTGTTGCTCTGTTTTGTTTTTTTTTTTTTCAATTTTGCTTTTCTTTTTACACAATTAATTATTCATGAAAAGAAAATTCGCTATTGCTATGATGATGGTATTTGTGAAGAGAATGCACATACTAATCTCTATGCGATAACTACCTCCGTTGACGACCACATCGCGTTCCTCCAGCATTGGATAGTCAATGACGTGTATTATGCCATTGGTGCACTCAACATCGGGCCGATAGACGTTTATCTTTTTATAGTTCCATGTGATCACATAACCTGAAAATGGGAAATGTGTTATTATTTATTATTTTTGTATTTCAATGATGGTGTGTTTCTTTAGATGTTGTAGTTGTATGATTGTATGAAGCTGAGGTTAGGATTAGAACTTTATTGCGACTACAAGCAGGCAAGTTTAAAACGAAAGTCCAACCATAGCACCGTTACATTTTTCAAACCTAAAACCACAATTATAGTGTCTTGAAAACGTTTGAAATTTAAGAACCGAAAACATAACTATTTCGTAGTTTAAATTTGAAACTGTAACCCTTTAATTTCAGCAAACTGAAACCGAAACCCCTGCATTCTTCCCAACTGAAACCGAACCCCTAACAGTTTGATATAAGCCGCTTTTCTATCGAATTTTAAAAACCACGGTTTTGAGAAAAGTTTTGAACCAGAAGCCTAACTAAAAGTTTTTTTCAATCTATTTTTTGTAACCATCTAGTGACTTATTAAAGAATGACTCTAGATTTTGCAAGCGTGATTATATACATATCTACATATGTACATATGTATGTGCATATATGTATACTTTTACTATTATTATTTTTTCCGTATAATCCAACTAATTTGAATATTGAATGCAATGCAAAATAAATCCGTATGTGATTATGAGGAGAAATGAACGAAAATGTACTAATGCATGGGAACTTTCTATTGTTCCACCACTCACCAGTCCATTCATGTGAAGCATATTCATCGTGAAGATCTTCACGGAAGCAAATAAAGTAATTAAGATTATTGTTATTATTATTAGATATTTTTGTTTTGGAAATGAAATTAAAAGGCGTGAAATATTAGTAACTAATTTTAGCAATCTAAACTACTTTCCTACATTTATAAATCAATTATTTAAACAGCATTCTTCTTCAGCGCAAACAGGAATAAATTTTAAAAATTACAAGCAAAATTATTTACGCCTTTTTTTTATTATTAAACATGCAATTTGTAATTCTTGTGATATTTTAATACTTACGTCCAGCTTCTTCCTCAACTTTCAATTTCAATGAATCTCTATAAGTTGGCAGTAAAACGGAGTCACCGGCTGCAGCTGTCATTGCTACTAAATCCTTCATTGTGTACACATTATCGGCTATTACTAAGTGACGTTCCAAAATTGATTTTGACTAAAATGATTAATTATTAGGATTTAAAATAAAATTTAATGCACCGCGTATAAATAATTATAATCACAAAAACTTCACATACGTGATAGGAGAAGCCTTCCATGAAAAGTTTCTTATGTGTGGAGGGATAGTCCAAATTGATCTTTTGCCAGCCCTTATCACGAGTCACGAAATAGGTGAAGCGTCTTTGGGTATTATTTAGCTGACTATTGAATGAAGAGAATTGCCCCAATACAAATGTATCACTAGAAGAGAGAATAAAAGAATTATGTAAGTACGTGAATTATTGGTACTTCGTAGCAAACGACATTTTCACCATGTCCGGCTCAACCAGATCGGTCCGTTCGGTGACATAATATTTTATTTTTTAGCATGTCATATTATGCAATTTTTTGCTATGTCATGTAATTGTCTATCTACATATCTACAAGTAAAATATTATGTTATAACTACATTGTGTGTTTTGTTATGTCATATTTGCTACTTCATATCGTTGAATTCTAAAATATGATATTTGATGTTGCGCTATGTCATAGTATGCTATGAAATGATATGTTGACAAGTTGTTTTATGTTGAAAGGTTTTGTTGTGTCAAGTCATTTTATAATATGTTACGCTAGGCTATGGTTACATTTTAATGTTAATGGTAGAGTTATGCTATATACTATGTCATGTTATATTTTGTTATGTTATGTTACGAGCATAACTATTCTCTATTCGAAAATAAAGTTAGCCGGACATTGTGAAAATGGCACCTTCTACTCAATTCATAATTCATTGTAATAATTTTACTTCAACATGGGATCCGTTTCCAGTTTGCCAAGTATGGTGGTATATGGTACGCCCAACACCTTATCTATGATGTGTACGTAACCGTTAGTTTGTGCAACGTCTGCTTGTAAAACTGTTGCATTAACGCCACCGCCTTCCACAGTTATGACTTCTGTATTGTTTATATCTTTGATGTTGAAATACAAAAAGGTGTGATTGTTGACAGTTGGCACCTGTGCAATCTGTAAGGGTAGTATAAACAAATTAGTTAAATTAAGGTGTTTAAATTTAGTCGACAAAAAATGTGTATCTATGTGTGCATGTATGTGTGCACTGTATGTATGGAAGTGTAATTTAATTTGCCAAAGCAATTATTTCACTTTTCAAAATTGATAAGTTTTCAAAGTTATTGAAAATAAAATGAAATGAAATAAAATAAAATAAGATAACTTTTTTGTTATGCCGCCTCGAGGTCACTTTGATTTGAAAATTTAGATACACAGTCTCCTCCAGATTGTTCTTTCTCAGTACAATACGTCTGTGGAACTCACTTCCCTACAGTACAAAAGCTATTCATAAAGCAAGATGATTTGTGCTGGCACTATTATCTTTTCCTAACTCATTACTATCTTTTCAAATTACAGTCCTATCTTTACTTTACCGATCTATGTTGTATCGAAATTGCTTAACTGTATAATTTTTACGTTATTTTTTAGTTATTGGCTTTGTTAATATTTATAATAGGTTAAGTTACATTTCCTTTGTCAGATTAATGTTCTTCCAAAAGACAATGTCTTAATTGTACAAATAACAAATAAATGAAATGAAACCACACTTGATTTAACTTTTAAAAAACCCCGCGTCAAACAGGAAAGACATAAAAATAAATTTAATTCTAACGACGGTTACCGACGAGTAATCGAAATATATTGGTTTTAAAAAGGAAAAACATTTGGGTTTTGCTTTACATCAAATTGACCTCTAGTCGGCACAATAAAAAAGTTAAGAGAAATAAAGGTCGAGAAAATACTCAATTAAAATAAAATAAAATTGCAAACACGAAATGCGAAAATAAATTAAATCAATTACTAAATTAAATTGGGTAAAAAATGAATAATAAAATTAATAAAATAAGGAAATCCAAAATAAACTAAGCTCAAATTTGTAACTAAGACTTATTACACCAGTAGTTAAGTTGAATAAATAAATTAATAAAATAAAATTATTTTTAACGAAAGTAATTAAAAAGGAAATCAAATAAAATAATAAATAACGTATACAGAATAAAATAATATAAAATAAAAATGGGCAAAGCTTAAAAAAGGAACTAAATTAAATTAAAAACTAATATTTAAACAATAAAAAATGAATGAATGTGAGTGTGAACGTACATTACTGTTTGGCATAACAAAGAATGATTTGCTTACAATATTCGTGTTCTTCTGACGAATTCGATCCACATTTAATTTATCCTTAATTATGTGCATATTAAGGATGTTGCGTAACTTCTCGCGATTCCTAAAATGATAAAATAAAAATACTAAATTGATTAATATATATTATTATCATATATGTATACATATACACATGTATTCATGAAGTTTTGTCAGCCGAAGCTAGAGAGTGGCTGGGCGTAACAAGACTGCGTAAGTTTGTTAAAAGCCAGAAATACTTGCTTTGCCCATCACTGTCCTAAATATTCAAAATAGATATCAAAGGAATAAAATCCGCATATTTCCGGAATCATAACTATGCACCATAAGTTGGTTTAAGTGTATGGTCTAAGACTAAAACAAACTTTATATAAATCAGTTTTTTTTATAGAGCAGTTTTTCGAAAATATTTACAATTACAATTTCAAAGAAAAAACTAAATCATCATTGAAAATTGCATTAACAAATTTAAATGTTTCAAAAAATTACCTGATAATATTTTGAACTTCTTTTGCTTCCCAAGCGTCATTGCTGGGTGCCAAAATAGTGATCTCACCCAAATTGCTAATATCAGTTAGTACCTCGCCACCGTTATCCATAATAACATCATAAAATTTGCGTAGAGCGCCATTATCATTGTCCTGTGCGGTAAATGGTAATTGTTATTGTTAATATTGTTGTGACCTTGATATACAGCTTTCAAGTCATATGTAGTCGCTTAAATATTAATCAATATACACATTTGTTTATATATGTAATAAGTTGAGGTCGGATTTATCTGCAAAATTATGCGGCTAAAAATAATTGCTTTTTTAAGTTTGATCATTGGTAGGTTTAGCATTTTACTAGAAAGTCGATTCGTCGCATCATTTTCATTATTTTAATATCTCCCTAACGAGTATTCCTTATTAGTAATCAATTGATCTCATTGGTAATGTATTATTAAATAAGTTTTATTTAATAACAAAGTTAACTTTTGAAAACTATTATTGCTATTGGACTCAGTGTATCCGAATTATATAGAAATGACGTCTATCGGATGGAAAAAGTTGTAAAAACCACAATATAGCCTTTCCAAATTAACCAACCATTTTATATATGTATCCAAAAAGCATAAAAGGATTGTGGATCCAAAACCGGAGAAAACTGAAAAAAGGGTTTTTCGACCGTAGCAAAGATTTTGGGGGTGTTAGGAATTTTTTGAACGTGGTTTCTTGTTTTATTCGACCAAATGAACAATCTCTAATGGGTCGCTTTCAAAGTATATTCACTTTCTATGTAAATTAAATACTTTTTTTTAAGACAATTTTTTTATTTTTAGATAATTATTTTATGTATTATATCTTTATTGAAATGAGCAATAAAAATAATATAGCCTCAACGGGATGATGAAGACTGAAGACATACTGTTTTTAATTATAAATATTATGCGGCATAAATTTAAGCGTTCTTTTTTGCATATAATCCGAACTCTACTCGTAATTATAAAGCAGCATATTTGTTTGTATTCTATGAATGATAAGAACATGGATAGGCTAGAGCAAGCTTATAGACATATATTTGGTATTAATATAGGGTTGGGTGATTATCTACAAGTAAACTATGTATATGCTAATATAGGGAAGAATGAATGTTATTAATTTACATATTTTTAAATATGGACATACATTTCTGTAATGAATTAGACATTTTAAAATCAAAAATGAAAAAGGCAGATGATGGTAGTAAAAATGCCATTTTGGATTGTATTCAACTATTTTTTATTGCACTAGAAAGTTTGGTTATTTGCACTAATTATGACGTGGGATTGGATAAGTAAAGATAGGTTTTCATTTATGAAGTCAGGAAATGGCATGATCATTAGGTCAGCGTGCTGTGGCTTTTGTGAAGGTTTTGATGCAGTGCGACGTTTTTATTTTAATATTTTTAACATTTGTAGCTATTTTATAAAAAAAAATTTATATAGATATGTACATATATGTTTTTTGACAAGCAGGAAAAGTTTTGCAAAATTCTTCGAAATTGCCTACATGTGCCACTTTGCACTGATTAGACAATTTAAGTGGTGTAGAAAATCATTTGCGGCACTGTACATGATCAATGTGTAACACTAAATGTTTTTTTTTATTAATAACATTTATTTTATATCTTGTTAGTATATAAATATGTAAATAAGTTTACCCAACTAGCACATTTGGTAGCTGGAAAAGAGCTTCGACTAAATGTGTGACTTTAGAGTGACTTCAACAAAACATTTATTTAGCTTTTTAAAGCATCTTAAACTTTAAGATAGCGACTGTAGTATGGAATTCTGTGACTGTAGATATTTTATTATTCATGTAGAGCTTACTTTTTAAAACATACTACAATCAAATTAGAATAGGAACTTATTCATTTGCGTGTATGTTACTTAACGACAACAGAACAGTGAGGAAAAAATTAACGTTGCTGAAACTTTGAATTTTCTTTCATCGTTGTCGCAATTCATAACCTTAAAGTCAGAGAACTTTTTAGAAAGGCGCATAGATAACAATGAATTCTTTGATACCGGTAATACAACTTCTAGTTGGGTATATAGAAAAAGTAGTCTTTACACATATTAACAATAGTAATTTAGTGGCCTGAGCACCATGCTTTTGGACTATATTTGCATTCAATTTCGTTTTCATTCTTATGTTACAGCAGATTTCAAACACAAATTTCTTTTGTTTTTTTTTTTTTTGATTTAACTTTTTGTTTTGCTAATATACTTACATTCATTAACTACCCATTTATTGTTGTGATAATGTGAATGCGATTTTGGTAGTGTTTTTTTTTTTTATTGGTTTGGTTTGGATTTTGTGTCAAACGACAGAGCAGGCAGAGCAGCGTTAGAAACATTTAGAGATTTTTGCACGTTGTGGTTGCCATCAGCGCATGAATTGCCGATAACGTTATGATAAAAGACAAAATCAATTGAAATTCAATTAATTTGTTGTACAATTTTTTTTGAGCATTTTTATAGTACTATGTATGTATATCGAGTATGAGTATAACGTGCAATGTTTTGATGTTTTGAGACATTTGCATTTGGTTTCCCTAAATGTTTCTTAGATATTTTTTGCCTATGAATGTACGAGTTTGTGTTTTTTTTTCGTTTTGGTAACAAGCTTGGCGGAAATAAGATAACATACAACAAAAGGATATGCTTTGAAAATGTATATATGTAGATGTATAAGTATCTTTTTATAAGGATGTATGTATGTATGTATGTACACACATGCATAGAGTATAGATCATCATGCAAAGCAATCCAATTGAAATATTTTAAAAAAGTGTGCTATACGCACTTATGTACATATGTATGTATGTCGTGCAACATTATATGTATGTAAATTTGTAGGTATGTATATAAAATCATTACCATCAATAAGGCATTTGGAAATATTTAACATATTTTGCAAGTTTGACGAATTTACATTTAATTTTATTCAGACCGTGGGTAAAACCTAATATGTTTAATTTTTACACTTCGAACACCTCGGTGTAAATTTTGAAAGTGCTCCCTATTTGTTCGCGATCCCTGCTAAAGTGCTTGCATTTACTCTTATAAACTGCTTAATATTCAGCGTCAAAGTTTTTTATATCTGCTTTAAAATTTACTTAGTGCTCGGGGCAGTATTAATGTATGTATACTTGCCCTTATTAACTGCTTAGTGATCATTGTCAAATTCCCTTATATACTGCTTAGTAAATTTAATTGTGTATTAAAAAAAAGTTTTACCACTTTTTTGTCATATGTTGAGCAGTTTTTTTGCTTTAAAAATAAGTAGTGACCATCAATTAATCAAACACAAATAGCTTATCGACAATAAAATTGAGAAAACAATGAACAGACAAGAACTATGTGAGGCAAATCGAACCTAAAGAAACAAACAGATGCCAGGGCGTATGAGTAATATTTTCATGTGAAATCTTTACATGCATGGTGAGAAAACTATATGTATGTATGTACAATGTATGTTGTACATAGATTAGTGTAATAGAGGCCAAAACAGCTGTTTTTATCATTTGCATTTATTTGTCTACATGTTTGTTAGCGCATCACTCAAGAACCACTTTACATAATTGAATGCAATTTCTGCCGTTGTATTGATAGATATCGAACTAAAAGTTTAGAATTTAATTTCATCTAAAAAAATATTTCTTTCGCGCTGTATACAGTGGTGGCAATAAAAGTTGGTACAAAATATTTTAATACTTATAGTGAGACTGAAACAGAGTGATGTCTGTAGCTATAGAAGCCGAAGGGAGAATTCTTAATTTGGGTTTGTATGTTTCTAAGTGTATCTCAAAATAAGTACTACACGAAATTTGATGATTTCTTCTCCGATGCTTTATTGATAGTTTATCGTGAAATGCAGCACACATTTTTCCAAATTTGCTATAAAGATGTATGGAGAAGTCTCGTACGTGTGCTCGTATTTGGTTAATTAATAAATGAGTGAATATCCTTTGTCTAGTTATAAATTAATTCAAAACAAGGATCTCCCTCAAAAGTGTTTCGGAGTTGAAAAGTATAAGAACATGATCGAAATGATGAACTCGCTTTAATAAAATGGTTTTTGGAAAGAAAAATGAAAACCCCACTTTTGTATTTGATTATTATTATTATTTAAGTTTTTTCACTTATTCGAGTTTAGTTTTGCATTGCATGCCTTGAAAAGCGTTAGATAGAATTGCTTATATTTCTATTTATGGCATATGTAAGTACTTTTATGGATGTGTTTGAACGTGATTGAATTCAAAATATATGTATGTATGTATATATGTTTTTCATTCACATATGTATTTCTGTACTAATGTATACACACAATTTGAATTATTTACCTTAAAGGACTAATATATTTGCGAGTTGTCATGTGCGTTTCCGGAGCGTTGCATATAACAAAAACAAAAATGGTCAACACAAATAAAAAAACCAAAACAAACAAACAAAAAAAAAACATTCGCAGAGAAAAGTACAAAGAAAATACAATTTTCATTACCATTTTCTGCTCTAACACAGCAATCACATCAAACAAATGAGAAACTAAATATTTAAGTGAAATTGATTGGAATGAATTCGTGATTTTATGTTGGTATGTGTGTGTGTGCCAATGATTGATTTGTAACTGTACAATTGAACAGGTATGATGTGAAACCAATTTTTGTCAATACACAACAACTAAAATAATAATAGAAAATATAGTTTAAATTAAAATTTGAAGTGAATCTTAAAGCCTTTTTGCCAATTAGGAAGCAAGTGAAAAGTGAGAACGCAATATAATAAAAAATAATAATAATTTAAAGGCGAGCTATATTATTAGCAAAACGTACACATTAAAAGTGCTTAAAAATTTAAATTTGAAATGAAAACAAAGTAAAAACTGTGCATTTAATTTTATTTCTTCAATCGCTTTTTTATGTTTAACTTCTGAGGCGGTGATGGGTTGTGTAAATGGATAGTGAATTTTAACGAAACGTTGTATTGGTAAGAAGAATGTGACGTAAGGCTATATATGTACTTGAGTTCAGATTGTAAAAGATGCTCGGTTTTTGGCTCAATTGAGATTGTAATACTAGATGACATACACAACTTTAGAAATTTAACAAAGGGGTTCTTTGAAAAAAATCAAGTTCAAACTATTTTTTATTCACTGCTCTTCTTTTTAAATATTTAAAGTTTTCTTTAATTATGAATACCTTGTATTAGGGTGGGCCCAAAAAAAAAATGTCAGTACTTTTTGTAAAGGGCAGAATTGCCCTATGGAAAGGAACGACACAGGGAAGCCGTCTCTCTATGTAATGGTCCTAAACAATCTGCTCTAGTTTATGCAGTATATATATACTTGAATGGCTACTTATGTAATGGGTAAAGATAAAAGTGAGTGAGGACTACTCTTAAAGTGATTTGTGTGCACAAGATGTCTCATGAAAGGAACAAAGCTTTTTGCTATGACACTAACAGTTGGTACATATTTAGGAGTGCGTTGTATATTTTTCGCTCCATATCTCTGTAGAATTTTTTATAAGAAATAGCAATTTTGAAAAAAGCCAAAAAGTTTTGAATGGTTTTTAAGCTTTTTGGCAAAAAAAAATATTTCTTCTGGCATTATTATTTTTTGGTCGTGAGGATCCGAAACTGGTTTGTCTTCAAAACCAAAACTTACAAGGAATAACGGAAAATCGTTCCAGAAGAAATCATACTCTTACCCTGTCGGAAACAGCCACGATAAAAACGTTTTTTTTTTTGTAATTTTTTTCACTCTACAGAACAATAATTTTGGTTTGATATTATTTATGGTCTGGGATCGTGTATACAAATGGTATGTCTAGGTGAAATCAATGACATGGGCGAATTATGACATGCACCGCTTTCACTTCACATTTGTATTTAATAATTTTGATACGCATTTCGTTTATGTTAAATCCAATTCAGTTTGTATTGTTTCGTGACATAGCGTTACATTTTGACTGTTAAACTAACGACTAATGGACCAATGTCTACTTCGAAATGACATTTGAGTGGTGATCGATGTACAAATTTGTTTATTCATAACAAAAATACAACGTTTATTTGTTGGTATACTTACATCGCACCCAAAATTTTTTTAAAATAAAATTTATATTTTAAAAATTATTTTAAAATAAAATTTTTGCTTATGATTTTACATCAAACCGAAAACGAATTACAAAATCGTAACAATTTTTCTAATTCAAGTTCGAGGTAAAATCAGACTATTGGGTTGTTATTTATTTCATTCTTCTTGTTTTGATATATTTATATTTTGTTTTGTTTCATTTTTTATGTTTCTTGCATATTTTTTGTATTTGTTGTTGTTTTGTATGTTTTTTGTTATGCCTTGAAGTTGAAATTACACTTTAAGCAAATAAAATTCAAAAAATTTAAACTAAAAACAACAATGTGCATCGAATTATTGAAGTGTGCAATTTGCTTTGATCTTACGAGAAATATCTCTTTAATTTTCATAAAATTTTTCAAATACTTTTTTCGTCAAGAATATCCAAGTCAGACCAAAACTGCATACCACTAAAACAATTTCGTAAAAAAACACTTAATGCATAAATAAAAAAAAAAAAAAACAAAATTATGAAAAGCTAATTTCGTTATTTGATAGCACAGCTTTATTTATTTTTTTTAAATCTTAGTTCATGAAACTTTCGGCACCACTAAAAATCAACAATTACTGAACACGAATTTGTTTCTTAAAAAATCTCAGCAGATCGTTAATAATGAACATATCATTGTTTATCTTTTTTTTTTTTAATTTTTTCATCAATTTCCTTTGCAAATCTACGGTTTCTTTACTGATTTGGGTGCAGTGAAATTTAATTGGTTTCGCTAATTAATGAAAATCCATATTTAATAGCGCAATGCTAATTTCAAGGCACAGCCTTACTTTACTTGCTTGAAGCGCTTTAAAGCTTCGAATAACAGAAATCCCTATTTAAGGTCGCTTTATAAGCTTTAATTTTACTTTTGACATTTAAGTTGTTGGTCCAATGCACGCTTGCTTTCTTGATTTTATTTGTTTATTTGATCGAATTGCTAGCTCCGATTCATTACTGTGAAAGCTTTCGTAGCTTTTATTTAGACATAGAAGCTTTCAAAGAAACCCAAAGTAGGCAAATCCAGCAAATTAAGCGTGCATTAGGCCAAAGCGTTGAAGTAATAGCAATATTTGTTAAATATGAACCATGCTATTCACCTAATCAAATTAGAATTATCATAGCAAAATTAAACAAATTTGTTTCTTATGCTATGTTTAATATGAATGCAAATAGGAAAGCATAATATTTTTTGGTATTGCAAAGCAAAAGTGCAGCAAATAAAAAATAAAAACAAACTACGATAAGTTAACCCTTCAATCCATGTAGCTAAAATATTTAAAAGTCACAACTTGTTATCGATTTTTTTTTCTTAAATTTAGCTTCAGGGATTTCAAACGCAAATTGAATAAATTAGCGCGCGTTGTTTGATTGTTTGTAATCAAGCACCTGATTTAAAGTGAAGAACAGTGAGCAAGGTGTCAGAGCTTCAAAAGCTTCCAAAGAGCACTTTAGTGATAAGCTTTCCAGTTTTAAAAGAAGAATCTGTAGTCAATTATCACATGTATGTGTATGTATGTATATGAAATAATCAAGAATATTATTTTTAAAATAAATGTGACTAAACGCGAAAATAATCATTTTAGCAAAGGTCAATATCATAGCTTCGGAATAACTCTGATTCCACGGTTAACATACGAATATAATTTGTTAGCAAGTTTTTGAAACATTGCTCACGCTATTCACTTTGGTGCTAACTTTTTACACGGCTTCAAACCGTTTTGGATTCCTTTAAGTCATTGAAAATTTTTCCATAAACTTCATGGATTTTCCAAATGGTTTGCAAACCTGCATTTTAATTTCGTGCTTTAAAACATAAAATTATATTATTTTAAGTTCAATAATTACAATGTTGTGAGTCGTGTTATGTCATATGTTAACATGTATCTACACACACACTCACACTTAGACCAAAAGAGGTGTATTTGAAGTACGAAAATGTGTGTAAGTAAACAGAAACTAATAATTTTATTACTTTTTATATTGAAAAAGTATTAATTAAATTTCTACACCGCACACTCGCACACACAGGCACACATCAAACACACAGCCTCCACCCTTCAACTATAGTATATTGGATTGTATTTATATTTTTGTAATCGAACACCTACCTGTAAGAATTGCGTCACTGTCGAGTCGATAATCATTAATGGCCGATGAATCAGATGTACCACACCGTTACGCACCGGTATATTGCCTTTGACAATTTCTGCAAGCACAACCCCAGTGGAGTGTTTCGAATCGCCTAAAATCGTATTGGACTTGACGTACACTAGAACATGCGTGCGAGATAGAAAGAGATAGAAAACATTAAATGCGACGCTATAAAACTTGATTTTAATTGCGTTTTATGAGCATACTTTTGCCGTCCTTTTGTTTGAAGAAACTAACGGTAACTTTGAGATTGTCCTCAAATGCAGCTGTGGTTTGGGGTACCTCAATTTGTGCGGCAGCCGTAAAAATCACATTATTTGGTATGACGTGTCCATCGATGACTTTGTTGTCCACCAAACTGCTGCGTGTGGTTTGCTATTGTAACAGTTAATTGACATTTAATTGATTAGTGGTTTCGAAATTTTAAATGCTACTATTAAATGACACTTTTATATTCATAGATTAATAGTTTATATATTTGTACATATGTAATTATTTATATAGATGTTTATTTGTAGAATACTCAGACGAAGCGCGATAGCTGAAAGACACTTTGAGGAATCGAATATCGATAATCACTCGTGTACAGAGGTACAGGGTTGGTTGAGAAGTAGCCGAAGCGAGTTGGTAGAAGTTGGCCTACTAAAAAATTTACTTGCTTGTTACAGTAACTTACATACATAATCAGCCCCTTAAAGGGAATTTCTTAAGAGCAAAAAAAAACAGCCAATCTTTTAGGATGGTTTATAGAGGTATTTTAGCGAGTGTTTGAGACTATAATAGCCAGAGGCGGAGGAAGGAAAGGACGGAAAAGGGAAGTAATGAGTAGAGGAATATCAAGATGTAGAAGAACAAATGTAGTAAGTAGAAATTAAAAGGAGGCGGTCAACGTGTTTGGAACAATGTCGAATAGAAAGTCGGGGAGGAAACTAAAACGAAGTATTGTCAAGAATTTCAATTTAAATGAAAGCCAAACTGCATTCATGGTGATCTCAATTCTTGTCGGTTGAGAAAAATTATATAATGTTCGCTACAGAAGAATTGCATGTTTAACAAAGAATAGTGGACGGCAACTGAAGAGCATATCCTAATGGAACGCCAGGCATGCGCCCATACTCGTACAAGACGAAAGAAGTACTAAGATTCCGAGAGTAAGCTACATACATACATATCTGAGGCACTCGAGTTTATTTCACTTACCTTGAATCCTTCATCGATGGGTATTAAGAAAGTATGCCCTCCAGGTGACTGATAGAGATTTTCCTTACGCATTAAAGTCACTTGCGAACGATATGATCTAAAAAAAAAAACAAATGAAATCAAATAAGTTTTAAGTATGAGCTCAGTATTATATAAGAAAACGAACGTACCTTAAACGAGTATCGCCTATGTCCATAAGGTCAGCTTGTTGCAAGAATTGAAACGCATCCAAATTACTGAACTCAATTTTGGCAGTTGGCAGTGGAGTAAGTGGCACCAAAACTTCATCAATTATATGCATTACCTGAAAAAAAACAAAATTAATATGGTTAGTAACACTTTCATTTTTTTGGAAAATAAAATAAAAATATGAGAACTTTTAAGATTTTATTTTAAAAAATTCTTTGGGCTATTAAGGGTTAATATTACATAAATGTTCACTTATGGTGCTCACCTGACGCATTCCCAGGCTGTTAGTCATTTCAACCGTCAACGATGGTATTATTCTAGCGTTATTCACATAAACATCGCCATTGCGATTCTTTGTTATATACAATGATGGATTACCGCCCATATCCGATGGTATGACCTTTATAAGTTGATCCTGCGTCATGGGCGTTGTTGCTGAAATTATGTAGGTTTGTATTTATTTATTTCTTAGTTTACGTAATTTGTTTGAAAGTAAATAATCAAGTTGAATCTATTTTATTTACACACACTCAAATATATGCACATTAGGGTGCCCGTTTTTCATTACTTGTTGTACCTTGCATGAACATGAAATGGTATTATACCTTTGGTTCGATTTTTGTAAGTATTAGAAGACGAAGAGATAGACCGATTTATTCTGTCTATTTGAGCGCAACCAGTCTATAGGACCGCCATTTTGTAAAGCATTAATCATTTGTCGGAACCAGCAAGATCGGACCTATACAACGCATAGCTCCCATACAATCGATTGTTCCAATAAACGGGCTTTGGCCTATAACTCTTGTAATTAAAAGGCTGGGAACGTAAAATTATGCAGGTTTGGTAAGTATTATATATATGTACATATATAATGTGCTCGGTGAAAATCAGGCAAATCGGACTAACATGACATATAGCTGACATATAATCGATAGTTACGGTAAATGGGTTTTTTGGCTATAAATGTTTCACTTAAAAAGCTACTTTGTTTAGATTCAAAAAGTTTCTGGAAAAAATCTTGCAAAATAACGTTTTCGAAGGTTGTGAGTAAATCCAAATTCTAGGCTTAACAGTAAAGATTTCAAACTTCCATTTTATTATACGAAATATGCTGAAAAAAGTTTCGATATATTTTTTGGCACAGAATTTAGGAGATATTAATATACGGCAAATATTAAATAAATATTAAATATTAAAGATGTGTGGTAATATAGACAAAACTACCTCATTTAAGCCTTATTGTGAACATAGATTTACGATTTCGCTTTCATTTTTCCAGTGGCTATAGAAATTTAAACGTATCATATATAAGTAGATACAAGTTCAAAAAAAGGCGGACACCCTGCTATTCATACATAAATACAATTCAATTAATTTATATAATATGATATAATCAACAGCTAAATATATAGTTACTCACTTATGTGATAAAGCACATGTGTTGGTCCATGATGACGCTGGAATGCAGCATTTGTGGGCACAAACACCGTACATGGACGCAGTGTTAAAGTGGAATTTGCAATAATATTTTGCTCTAGTAAACTATAAAACTGTAATGGATAAAAAGAAGAAGAAAAAAATACAAAAATATCAATTAATGTCGGTCAAATGTGGGTTAGAGTATGTTTGTAGTTAAAATGTATAAACAAATTAATTTATTCTAAATACAAGAGAGTGTGTTAAATTGAAAAATGTGCGCTACATTAAAGCATACAATTTCAGTGTAATCTGATTGAACATAGACTTACACACATATGTACATATATACGTAATTATATAGCATATCTTATGAACATGAAAAAACTAAACATCACCTAGAAGAGGGCTGAATCAGGCTTTTGTTCAGGCCGAGGTCGTAACCTAAGCAAGCAAACTCATTAGGGGTATTCGCATTCGATTGAATTGGAGTTGAAGAAGCAAGAATGGGAGGGAATAGAAAAGTGAAAGATATAGAGGAGGACAATGGAAGAGGAGATAGAAACTGAGATAAAGACAGAGAGTGAAAGTGAGAGAGGAAGTGGGGAGAGCTTGTGGGAGAGGTATATAGAAGAGTAAAATTTAGGCGGAAAAAGAGACAGCGAGAAAAATCGAATAGTCAAATAGGCAAAAACTTTACTAACAGTTCCACTTAAAATCCTACCTGATGAGGTATCTCGATGCTTATTGCGCTTTCTCGCAGAAGGACACTAAAAACTGAGAAGTAGAAAACAGAAGACAGGTTTTTGGCAAAACTTACTCAGTCGGTTGCCGAAGCCACTGTACGAAGCTGTGCATAACCACTCTTTCCCAAGATTTTTTTATGTTGCTCAAGATAACTTATTTGCTCAATATATTTTCCTTATAAGCTCCTTCATCGTCTTTGTCTTTACAGAAAATAAAATCCTGGCATACCGATGTGTACTATTCATATTGAATACAATTTTTATAGCATCTTTTTTAGGATAATAGAAGCCAAAACAAACAGATTTTTAAATGTTGGTCCGTCTGTATGTGTGTTTGTTCGCACATCACTCTAGAACTTCTGTATCGAATTGAATGCTATTTTCAACAATATACTATTTCTAGATGTTCAAGTTAATGATTCATTTTACAGCGCGGAAACCTTCCAATCCAGTATAAATGAAAAAAATTAATAGAGCCTCTGATAAGAACTTTGTTGTTATTATTGGTTAAAGCAGTCTAGTGGTAGGTGTGATTGTATATGTGCATACATCCTTTTTTTGTATAACTATACATCTGCTCCCTCACTGTCTGCCTGCTACAGTAGCTATGACAACAAAATGCAAAAAAAAAAGTTGTAAGCGAAAAACTGTACACAAAAACATTCACCATGTACAAGTTTGCATAAACCAAAAAGGCGCCCCATTGTTGCCAAAAGTTTATTGAACCAACCATTACATCACGTTTGTACCAACTATTTACTACAATAGAGAAGACAAAAAAAGCGAATAACACAGCGGCGGCTAAAAGCATTTGTACAGTGTTTGTCAGCTAAGCATATTAGGGTGGGTTGAAAATATTTGGATATAATATTAAAAAAAAAAAATTATGAAACAAAAATTCCTAACCTGTTAGGTAAATAAAAGCGTAAATTAATTTAAAATTTTTGAGCACCGATTTAAAAAAAAAATTATTTCCACTATATACATACCTCTACAGAAACTAATACCGACCTCCTCTACCAATTTTACCTACAAATTGGAGGGTCCTACATGTTTGATTCCGAAAGGCATCTGCGGAATGTTTATGAATTTTAGCTGAGAAGCTTGTTCATCCGAGAAATATACTTGGAGGGTTGCCGCCTGCTACCGAAAGGCGACTACGTCTTTGAAAAAAAAAAATACTTTTGCTAATATTTTTAAGGTCAACTGTGTTCACAAAGAAGAGTCAGTGAGAAGGACGTAAAAGACTCCGGAAATGCAAAAAGTAAAAAGTTTCAACCAAACTGGAGTCATTAAAAACTTGCAACAAAAGTAGCTGTTGCCATTTTGATTGGTTAATAGCTCAAATTTTTATTTTGTTTTTGCTTTACTCTGCTACGATCAGCTGTTTTTCACTTGCAAATTTTACTGGGTGAAATTCCCACTGCAAAAACTTGTAGCTCTCTCTCTGTCTAAATGCGCTCTCTCGCCGCAAGTGTTTTGTGTAAGCGAACACTTTTTCAGTAAAAAATTTATACAATTTTAAAAATATGTTAATGTACCCCAACAAAGATATTTAATTTATAAAATGTTATCACCTGTCACTTAAACCGAGCACCTTCGGTGGGCGTATTTGATTTTTTTTTTTTATTTGCTTTTCAATTACGTCGACAAGAATAATACGCAAAGTAGTACAAAAACAAATCCAAGCGCATAAAAATGTATTTCATTTCACCCTAATGCGCACAGTAAATACCTCTCCAAACAACTATTTTAATCACACAAACGAAAAAAGTTATAAAAACATACTCGTACATATGCACGAAGTTAAAATTGATATCAACAAACTTTTTGTGTTTGCATCTTTTAGATCGATTTTATTATTTTTTTCTTTTTGGTTTTGCTTACGCATATTCGCATCTTCTAGTCAAATGGTGCTTACTACTTAGAGCTTTTTATTGTTTATCAACTTATGTATTTTTGGGCAAACAAACTACTAAGCAAGCGACTTTATTCATTCTATTAAAACTTATTTATTTAGAACATTGTCTGGGTCGAAAAACACTTCAGACGCTGCACAGACAACATTTAAAAAAGGACAAAAAATGTTTGCTTAGCTGCTTGGCCAGTTGTGGCTGTACGAAGGCAGGCAGGACATCGACCACCATAATGACTAATCATTTGCAACACGACGAAGCGACTTATGAAATTGGCAATTGCTGCTTTACTCGTAGTTGTTGTTGTTAGTTTGTGTTAGCCAACTAACTACCAGCTGTATGAGCGCTTTTGGTCGATGGGCGTTGTACGTTTGGCGTCGTGGTATCAGTTGCACGCAACATACGAATATTTCAGACCAACACACCTTTCCCGTAACCCCTAAACCTGTAACGAACACAAGGTCCTTTGTTTTGTTATGTACTGCTGCTCGTTCCGTACTTTCCCATGTAGTCAAATCACAAACTAGTTGGGAAGCACTAGTGTACAACTAGAGTTTTCTGACTCGAATCGAACTAGTCCCAAAAGAGTCAAGCAGATTAATTTGTATTTGACTATTGCCTCCCCACGAGCACAGATAAAGTTTGTTCATTTATACTAAAAAAGTTTCAGATCTACTTTTTTGGAACATTCTCAAATTCGATTTTCTTAGGTGATACGCCTAGCAAAATATAAAATGGGCAACTTTCCAAATTTTCTCACTAACTGACTTATTTGACATTAGTATCAAAAGTGGGTGTGGATGTCAACCGATGTCAATATTGAAGTAATATTAGTTCAACCTTCACAAGCAGTTGGCTATATAGAAAAAAGCCAGTTTGCTAATTAGTTGGGTTTAGTCTGCATACTAGTTACTAGGTAATTAACAACGAGTTTGACTACAGGGTCCTACATGCCTGCTTTCGCCTTTCCCAGCTGCACTTTGCATATGCTAATAAAAGTGTATTTTGGTATATGTACAGCTGTGTTCAATATAATAGTAGTGAAATTAAATTTTATATGGTTCGGCGAAAAAATGAGAAGCTCTGTTTTTAATAGTTTTAATTTAAAATATAAAAAATTCCATAACAGAAGAAATTCAAAGTTTGCACAAAGTTCAGGAAAGTTAATTAAACTTAAAAAATTGTGCATCAAAATATTCAAATTTTTTTCCCGAATTTCTAGAAAATATTTGAACAGTTTTGTGGACCACTCAATTTTAGTATAACATGGTGCGAGTTAGAACTTGCTCAAAAATTTCCCTGAGTTTTCAGGAAAAATATATCATTTGTATGGAAAAATATACACAATATCCTTGACAAAAAAGAATTCTCAAAATTCAAGGGGAATTTTGTACTTTTAACATGCACATTAGTGCGGATCAGTTCCCATACAAAAAAAAAGTTTTTCCAGTCCACCCTTAGGATTAAAGATATTTTGAAGGCGATCCCAAAAAAAATTTTTTTTTTTTTGCCACGCCCCCCCGAAGGGCTATTTACTTTTTAAGTCCGATTTTAATGAGCCGTACACCGTTGTTCATGGCTTGGAAGCCGCCACAATTCTTACCTTAATCATTTTTTATTCCGAGTTCAAATTCTAGTAGTGACTGTCGGTATCTCGTTTCACATCATACCTTAATTCCATTTTTTTTAGTCTGTCGAAAAGGCCTTTAAATTCTGTGAAACTTTTTCTTTAACAGTAACGACTTTTGTTTATAACTAAAAAAGTTATAAAGGTTTCAAAAATTCAAATATAACCCTGTCTTCTCCATGATACCAGTACTTACAGGGTAGAACTTTTCTCTCTCCTGGTCGGCCATGATTTTTTTTTAATTTTCCAAATTATTTCAAAAATTTAAAAATGAAATGCCATGTACAACGGTGTACGGCTCATTAAAATCGGACTTAAAATGGCGACGTAGTGTCAAAAAAAGTAAATAGCCCATCGGGGGGGCGTGGCAAAAAAAAAAAAATTTTTTGCGATCGCCTTCAAAATATCTTTAATCCATGTGCATTGCACATTAACTTAACCAAATTGAATAAGCGATACCACCTCGTACTCAAAAATTAACTAAAAATTATCTATTGAAATTTTGGTGGAAATTTTTAAAAATTTAATTAACTTTTCTGAACTTTGCGAAAATTTAAACATTTCTTTTTATATGGTTTCTGTTATAGAATTTGCTATATTTTAAATACAATATCTTTTTATTTCGGCGAACGATATCCATTTAAATTGCACTAGTATTATATTGAACACAACTGTATACGTATATATGCGTGTGTGTGTGTTATACTAAGCCATGTGACATGCACATGGCAACTGTTTTACCATTTTTTGTTATTCCTTTTTTGGGTATGCGTACCAACTGCCAATTGGCGCAGGACTCTTTAGCAGAAAGCTTGAGTGAAATTTCATAAAGAAAATTTAGTTATTTGCCATTGCCATTAAAAGGTAGGTAGTATATGGAAAGTTTTGATAGCAAGCGATATAGTTTAATGGATTGAATTTGGTGTCATGGTCTTGTCGTCAATTTTTAGCGTGCGTTGTTGTAGTCTCATTTCGTGCTGTTCCATAAGCACAAAAATATTTTTCTGTTACTTTTTGTTGCCTCAATTATGGTCGCATTTTACGTCCATGGCTGATATTCTAATTTTTGTGAGGGTAGGTTAGCTCTTTGTTTTTGCCACACGAGTAAGAGGACACGTTTCCGGCTGACTGTGTTGGTTTAATTCTATTTGCTTGCTTTGTGACTCAGCTCATTTTTCACTCCAATTTTATTAATAATTTTACCTTGGGTTTTATTGCTCGCCAACATTTCTTTTATTAGCTCCTCGCTAAATAACAGTCATCGACTCGATCGATATCAACGTAGTTTCAGGTTCTAGCTCGGATATTGTGCAAATTATTCGGTTAGGTCAAATAAAAATAAACTGTATTTAAAATATTTCAAATTCTATAACAGAAACCACATACAAAGAAATTTCAAAAATTACACATAGTTCAAGAAAGTTAATTAAACTTTTCAGAATTTACACCAAAATTTCAATGGGCAGAATTTTTAGAAAATTTAATTTGAGTATGCTAATGTGCAAGTTAGAAGTACCTCAAAATTCCCGCTGGATGTTGGGTATATTTTTCCATACAAAGTTAATTTTTCTTCATGCGATGTATGGTAGAAGTCACTCAACACCCTTCACAAAAAAAATTCTGAAAGTTCAGAGTAATTTTTTAGCGAATTTTTACTTGCACAATGTTATCCTAAAATTGATTTTTCTACAAAATTTCATACTCATAAATTTTCTATAAGCTCGGCCAAAAAATTTGAAGATTTTGATGAACAACTTTTAAAGTTTAATTAAATTTTCTAAACTTTGTGTAAACTTCGCGATTTCTTTGAATGTGGGTTCGGTTATGGAATATGTTGTGTTTCAAAGAGTCTCCAATCTGTTTATCTATGGTTAACTCGTCAAAATAATGTTTAAATTGTTAATAAAATTAACGTCATTGTGCGGCCTTGGTTTTTTATTTACAGAACATGCTATATTTAAAACCTGTTAAAATGTATTTCTTATGCAGATCTTGAAGGCAGGTTACATGTGCAGTACACACACCACATAGTAAAACTGCCATACAACATCTAAAACCAACGGTCTAAGGAACGCTTTCATAAAGACCGGCAATCACTAACCGGCGTTTAATTGACGTATTTTGAACAGCAAGCTGTCAAATTAAAAGCCGGATTTTATAAAAGTGGCCCAAAGGGCTAGACAATATGTATCTAGTTCTCTAACGCCTATATAACCGATAGATAGAAGGTTATTTTGTGCATGTATCATGTATCGATAATCACTCGTACACAACCAGAACTTGACACCGGTGGAGAACTAGTTTTCAGAGAGAACCAGTTGAGAACGAGTGGCCATATAATGCTTTAGGTGACATTGAAATCGCCTTTTAGAAGTGGATAGTTGACAGCTATGCTGGGGTATTGAGCTGGAACTAGTGCTGTCTTAAAATGGTTGAGCTCTATGCTAGCTGTTAGCTAGTCGCATTTTATGTAATGTGCATTTGCTTATTCATTTAGAATGTGCATTCATTTATGTTTCATTTAAATATGATTACATATTTAGCGAACTACTATGGAAGCCACATACAAGTTTGTCTGCCATTTTTAGAGCGTTACACCTCGATAATTAAAAAATCGATAGTTTGAAAAAACAATGCTGGTATTTTGTACGAACATATGTACATATGTATGTCTGTAAGCTTAAGTCTTGCGTTTACGTAATTGCATACACATGTACGTATGTACGCATATGCCACAAAGAATACGCATTAAAATCTAAGATTTAGATAAATACACATACATAAATAAATAGAGGGTAGAAGGTAATGACAGACGTTCAATCAACATCCTGGCAGCTTAACGTATTCGACTTTTGTATGAAATACGACCAAAGTAAATAATCAAACAATGACTAATAGAACTATCAACCCGCTCGAAATGCGCTCGTAATAGCCACACCCAATTTCGAAATGAAAAAGGTAGACGAGAAAGCAGCTGGAATGGAATTTAAAAAGAAAGGAAAACCAATTATCTAATCGGCTCACTTTGTGGCATGTTTCATGAAAACAAATTTCCGCTTTTACAATGACCAAAGGCCACTGTACTCGTACAAACATATACATATATTGATGCATGTGCGAGCAGTTATGTAAACTTGTAGCCCATAGCCAACCCCCGGTAAGGATAAAGCCATGCCTTATTTTTTGCTGCAAAACAGAAAACAACTACACGGCCCAATGCAAACAATCAGTCAACCGCAAAGCAAATACACAAACACTTATAAATATATATAGACAATAAAGTTTACTTGCATGAAATGCATTTACATATGTATCAAAAGAGTTTATGTATGCATGTGTGTATGTATGTATAATAAATGTAAGTAAATGGTATAATGTAATCAAATCCAAGGAACATAACGCAACGCAAACCAAGCGTCTAATTCAAAATAATTAAAACTCAACGCAACTTGAAGTACTAACTAAATTGTAGAAAAAGGTAATACATACACATCCTGCAGTCACACCAACTAGTTCTAAACTACTTCAAAACTTGCCATTCGTCAGCCTACTACCCTATTGCTGAATTGTTGACAGCAAGCTAGATACAAATAAAAGTTGTGATCCAGTATGAATCAAAAACAGTTAGAAATAGTCAAAATCAGTTAATCTCGTAGTCGGTTCTCTGTCCTCTGAGAACATGAAATTGAGAGTTGTGATATGATTCTGTTCTGTCAAACGATCAGCTGTTGTTCCCATGAAAAAAAAAATTGGAAACAAAAACGGTTCATTTGACTGCTAACCAAACGATTCGCGTCAATTCAAACCTGTAGCGGAATTCACTAACTTATAGCGATTCGATTTTTCGAAATTTTCATTAGCGATTCGGTCGCTTGCACTATCGAATATGCGATTCACTAACTTATCTATAACGATGCGGGCAAAGGATTTCCCATCTCGCTATAAAACACACTCTATGTTCTCAAATGCCATTTTTTAATTATAATAATATGGATATAGTATTATTATTCCAATCTTTAATAAAAAATTCAAATTATGTGCATTTTATTTAACGACATAGCAAACAACTGCAATTTGTGTGTCGTTTAGTTTGCGAAACAGCTGATTGCGAATAAGCGAAAATCGAGAAAAAATAGTTAGTGAATACCAAATATCGTGATAAATATCGGTATGACAAAATGTCGATTGTGAATGTCGTAATCGAAGTTAGTGAATTCCACTACTGGTTCAAACTCTGATGCTGGGAACTTCACATTTTAAAAATTTTGCCAACTCTGTACACTTTAAAAAACGTAACTTACATTCCTTTTGAAACTTGTTCAGTAAGTTCTAGTCTAAAGCAAAGTCAAGTTCTGACTAGTTTGATGTTTCACTGCAGGGCATGTATGTATGTATGTATGTATGTAAAACTCAACGCAACGCAACAAAATGCAACTCTTTTTTTTTTTGTTTTAGGATATCTTACCCTAACAGGTATAAGGCGCCTCAGTGATTTTGCCTGAAAGAAAAGACGCGATAAAAAAACTAAATTTACTTGTCGTACACACACACTACATATAGCCAGGACATTTGATCCCTATGTATGGATGTATGTATATCAGGATAACAAAGGTGTTTAATGTATGCGTGTATATGGCTGGAGGAGCTTTACTAAAGGACATAGTTACTCGAGTCAACCATGGATTTATATGTATTTTGATCTTTGTAATCGTATATGTGTGTATAAAATCTAGTATAGCATCTATGGATATATGTATGCTTGTTTCTGTAGCGAAAAGTATGCTATTTTTTATGTGGTTTCAATTATATTTTGGAAAATTAAAAACTGTGATCGGCAACGAGCTAATTTCTTATATTTTAAAATTAATGAGATTAGTGTGAAAATGTTTTGTATTTTTAGAAACATACAGATAATGTCTGCCTATGTTGATAACACAGACTATTTGTCTGCGGTACCCTTATCAAGGTTATATTGAAAGATTCAAAATAGTTAGACTTTTTTCTCAGCTTCACCGAAATTATAACGAGTACAAGTTTCTGGGGATAACTGTCAACCTCCACCGAACTTTCACTTTTATTCAGTTAAAGTTAAGTGCGTCTAGGGATGTTCCACTACAAGTAACCGTGTTTGCTTTATTAGTTCCATAAGAAGTTTTGAAAAACTTGCCAAAATTTACACATTTTGCGTTCAACCAAAAAATTCTTAGAATTTGACGGGTGGTTTTTGTTAACATCGGGCGAGATCTTCAAAAAAAATGTGGGTGCATGTGTGTTTAAATTGCGAGAGAAAAATCTGTGGTAGTGGTAGCGTAGGCTTAAGATTAGTTTTCAGACGTTTTTAAAAGGCTACAATACCTTCAGTTATCTAGTATATTCCGTCTATATCTTTTTGTGATGGATTCCTTCTACCATGACCAAGAGAGGTTTATAACAAAAAAATTTAGTTTTTTGGATGTTTTTAAATTTTTTGACGTTTTTCCTATTCACATTAAAGTTATTTTATTTCTGTCTTCCGAGGCTGCACGAAACCTTGTATTCCTTTCTTATGCTGGACTTTCTTATGAGAACTACAAGCTCGTATTAACGATTAGACTAAAAGTTAGTTTCACTTTCCTATCCTAGGTTCCTGCGCTGGCTAGATTTTATGGTCTGAATTGAATATAAATTAAAGAGCACGCTGTTTGAATCTAATATTTCTTTTTTATATTACAACTTATTTTCTAGTGGTGATACAACGATTATCGATAAACAAAAGATGAGTATTTTATAAATGGTAGCTTTCTAAACTTTACCCTGCTTTAGCTTTCAACAGGTTTGAATTGCAGCATTAATTGGTTGGTATATTCTCTTAAATATTAGACATCAGAGTGCCGATATGAAAGAAATGGGGATGATTATAAAACAACCATCGAAAGCAAACATCGAACTTCTAATTGGCGTCAGTTGCAACCACTGATAGGTATAATCCATCAGTCACGACATGTCATACAATAATTTTAATTTGTTGGTCCATCATTTCCAAGTTAAGAAATTTCGTTTTTTTAATTATATTAAACAAGTGCGATATGAAGCTAATGAAATTAATTTCATTTTATTAGTTATATCCCACCAAAATGATGGAATATCGCTTTCATTCACATGCATTAATTTTCTATCAATTAAAATTATGATCATGACATTAGAAAAAGAAGAAAAATTTGTACATATGTACATACATACATACATACATATGGGCATCCGTAAACAATTCAAACGGCATCTTATCCAAATGATAATAAAATGCAATTAGAAATATTAGAAATGCAGAAACTTGGAGTGATGAAAATAATTTTCAATTAACACTTTTATAAATGACTTATGTATGTATGTATGTAGATGTATACGGATACATGTGTCATATTCAATACTCTTGCTAAACATTAAGCTTAGAAAACAAAACGGGAGCGGATATATCTTCCCCCACAAATTCAAGCACAGAAACATAAAGTATTTCACACGGCATATACGAGTAGTTGAATTGAAGTGAGCACAAACCATTTGCTAAGTTAGCTTTTTCAAGTCAATTCGATACGAAAGGACTCCCCGCAAGCAAATCATCTTGTTTCAAACTAGTATGATTCCTATAAGCTGCTGGTATTTTTAACTAGTTAAGAGTATACCAGGCTTCAACTAGTCCAAATTGTATTATACCATTTATATCATATTTTATTTTATTCATAGGAAAAATTAGCGAACAGATTTTCAATTAAGCCAAATCAAAAAGAAGAAACTTTGAAAAGTTTCGAAGAGTGTTTTTGTCTTAAAAACAACAAAAATAATAAGCATTAAAAAAAATTTGTTTGAAGAGGAAGTTCCAAGTTGCTGCTGCAGAAATTTTAGTTAGAAAAACAGCTGAAAGTGACTTAACAAAAGGACAACAAAAACGTCAGACTTTCAGTTATTAGCCCTAGCAAAAGGCAACAGCTGTAGTGGAATTCACTAGCTTCGACTACGACATTTGCAATCGACATTTTGTCATATCGATATTTATCACGATAACTAACTATTTTTTCTCGATTTTCGCTTATTCGCAATCAGCTGTTTCGCAAACTAAACGACACATAATTTGCAGTTGTTTTCTATGTTGTTAAATAAAATGCACATAATTCTAATTTTTTATTAAAAATTGGAATAATAATACTATATCCATATTATTATCATTAAAAAATGGCATTTGAGAACATAGAGTATGTTATATAGCGAGATGAGAAATCCTTTGCCCGCATCGTTATAGATAAGTTAGTGAATCGCATATTCGATAGTGCAAGCGACCGAATCGCTAATGAAAATCTCGAAAAATTGAACCGAATCGAATCGCTATAAGTTAGTGAATTCCACTACTGATTTGCTTTTAAGTTTTTACGAATTTCTGTGTAGGATATGAAAATTATATTAATTCGTATGGGGCATATATGTATGTACGGGAAATCACTCAACTTTGGATGGGTCCTAGGTTATTTTGTCTCCCATTTTAATTTAGAATTTCAACTCCCAATAATGCGGATCTTAGCTTTATTATGTCTTGAATTTTGGCTGGTAGAGAGTTAGTTTTACGAGTTTTTGTAAGCCTAGGCAATCCCATATTTCCAAAACTTTTAATTTATTTTTTAGTAAAACAACTTTGGCCCTATTTAGACTAGTTTGATATTAGTCAGAAAGTTATATTTGCAAACTACTATATTTTCCGACTAGTTCGCCGTTTCAGTTGTAGAGACTATCATCACTCCCCCTCATACATACATACATACATACATACATATATACAAAAGTCGGCACAATCCAAGTGGCTACATTAAGGTCATCGTCACGTTGTTGAGAGCAGTTTAAATCTTAATTAAATTTAATTGAAGTAGACGTTGAAGCATTTTTCTTCTTCTTCTCAGTATTCCTCTTCTTCTTAAACATACTATGTATACTTCATATAATCTTAGATATGGTTCTATATAAAGTTGATTCTCTTTTCATCATTCAGCACGTTCCACAAATATGGAGTTGGAGGCCAAAAGCAATTGCCCGATAAACAAAAAGGGGGCAACTTATCAGCTCGTCAAACTCATCAATCCCAGCTACTGAATATTCCACATGCGCCAGCACTTGTTTGACACACACACAGGCACAGAAATGGAAAAATTGTATGCAGTCTTAAGTACACACCCACACGTTGCCTCTGGGGTCACCGTTACATACATACTTATATACATATGTACATCTGTCCCAAGTGCATTTATGTTGCACGCGTGAATATGAAATTTTATGTACAGTAACTTACTGCCGCAATGGGAAAGTCGATTTTTACAATTATACAAAAAAATACTTCATAATAATTAATGTTTTCGATTTTCAAAAGTAGATTTAGGGAATACCAAAGGCTTTAAAGAAACTCTATAAATCGTACATTCTCCAGGGTATGCATTAAGTTGTCGCCAACGCCAGAAGGTGTTGTTGTTGTACACCCAAAGCACTCCTAACATTTTTTGAGGTTTTTTCTAGAACCCCTAATCCTTTATGTAGTGGTGTTTTGTCATTTTCTGTGCATCTCTGAAAGAGCTAATCCGCAAGCTCATTGCACGTTGATACCACGACAAAAAATTTACGTTGAAGTTACTTTTGTCCCATTTTAACTGTGTTTGACTGTAGATGCATATAATTTCTCTTTTATAAGTGTATAATTTGTTAATGGATAAAATACGCTTAAGGAATATATCAACGCCATGTTGGTGGGCGCGGAGGCGAAAGTAATATGCCAATGACGACAAATGGCAGACGATGCAACCTGTGATGACTGGAGGTTTCTTTCAATGCTCCAATCATACCGAAACGGACTTGACTTGTTGAGGACCGTCGTCACACACCCAGTACAAATGTGAATGGAGATGTGAATATGGAGATGTAGGTTGGTACGACAATTTTTTGTTTGTCAAACAAATATGTATGTATGTATGTAAGTAAGTAACGCCGATATAAAACAACACAAAAAACGTTAATTTATGATTATGGATGTGTGTGTGTGTAAGTTCATGCAATTTAAAGCTGCGAAGATGCTGACAGGAAGATGGGTCAACGCATTAAATTTAAAGGTCATTTACAATGCTAGAATGATTACATTACTAGTATTTAAAGAGCAGACAGCAAAATATTTTATTTAATTGAATATTTAAGTATAAATCTTATAAAGCTGCACTTATTGGGGACCCATGACTATTCAGCAAGCTGAACTGAGAATTTTTCAATTTTAGGGCACTCGGCGGTTCTACTTGCGTTCGATTGTCGTCCTGTCTCTGTCTGGTTTTAGCCAATAAATAAAATAATGCATGTACAATATCCATCTCCTATACAAATGATTGTTTTGTTGGGTTTTTAATTTTTCTTTAAAATAACATTAATATTTGAATAATAATTATTAGCAAAAAAATTTTAGGTCCCTATAATCCAAAAAAATATTTAAAAATGGGCGGACTGAAAGACAAATAAAATGAAAAATAATCATGTAACGATTTCTCAACAAATTTCTAAATTCAAGCAATAAGCATTACCAATAAAAATCAAAAATAATCATTACTTTTGTTTATTTTTAATTATGTTTATTGTTTTTGGTTGATTTTTTTTTGTTTTTTTTTTTAATAATCGTGAAACATAACTAATTTGTTTTAAATAAATTTCGTATGAATTTTTGTTTTCTCAAGGAACTAAACCGGTAATCATTAACAACCATTATGATATTTTCTCTTGAAAATTTGAGATGTTTCACCTCTACCGGAAGCATGCTTTTAGAAGTGGTTTTGGTATATTTTTAAATTACATTGAGGTGAACAAAATTATAAATCTACAACTAGAAATTATTTCGTGATAAATTGAGTTTAAGCGTTAAAAAGAAAGTTGAAAGTACAACATATTGTTTAAAAAGATATTAATGTAATTTTCGAATAATTTGAAAATTTCTTTTTGGTTTTCTTTTTCATTTGAAACCCGTTAGTGTTAGCAATTATGCTGTGCTCAGAAAACTCGTTGTCAACAAACATACTTTCTTCTAGTAACAAAATTGCATATATTTGTCTATTTGATATCAAATCATTCATTCTTTGTAAGCTTTTGTATGTTGGCATTAAACATGCAGGCGGCACACACCGAGTGCTACATCATGACTTTCATTAATTTACGAATTTCTTTTATTTTGTTATGTTTGTTTACCTTTTGTGCCCATTATCTAGTTAGACATTTTCTTTTTTTTTTGTAGGCAGATATACAATGTATCTATATATGTATCTACTACAAATGTGCATATCTTAATATGCTTGTGTAAGGGTTTGACAGCATGTAATTATGCTTTCTCACTGGTATATTACCAACAAAAATGGTGTAAGTTGTAATATTGCAATGGCAAATTGATAACAGGTAAATAACTACCGAGTATTGTAATGTGTTATAGTTTTACCAATAGCTGCGGTCGTGCCACCCTGTACAGCGAGAATAAAATATTGTAAAGCGGTAAAATGTATATCAGACGTTAAGTTTGACGTCTAGCAAAATAGCGGTAAAAATTGTATTGAACTATATGCGGCGGCTTTTAAGTGATGCGCGAACAAACATACAAACAGAAAGACAAAAAATTCTAAAAACTGTTATTTTGGCTTCTCGTGTTGTAATAAACACACGGCATACGTGTTTTTGTTCAATGTCTATTTTATACAAACATCTACCTCTTACAGTTTTATAATATTTATCGAAAGATACCTTAGAAATCTAAGCCCTTTCACCTTATATAAGGTATACATTTTTTTAAGTGTATAAATGCATGGTATGTGACGTGTTTTTTACGTTGACTTGCAGTTTTCTTTTGTTGCGCTACATGAAATTTCAAAAAAAAATACCAATTAAAAAAAAAAAAAACAAAAAAAAACAGAAAAACACGTTCACTATTGAAAAATTTAGTGTTAGTCACCTGGTTACCCTTTCTCACTAATTTCAATAGGCACTGACACGTCTCGTAACTCACACAACGAATTGTTTGGCGTTGATGATGTTTGTTTATGGTATGCGTCTGTTCGGTGGTTAATGTTAGAAATTTTGGCATTACTTGGCTAACAGAGCGCAACGTTCATTTCGGCTCATTACAAATAAATTAAATTCAGAGCCAAACAAAAAGTTTTATTATAATATATTATTTAAATAAAATATGTGGGTATGTAAATAAGGTGATTGTGTTGTTGGAACGTGTGAGCGTGCGATGGGTATTAATGTGTAAAATGTTATGGTAGCTTGAACAGCTGGCGCATACAACTCGGCGAAGCCAATTGAAAAACCTTATTGACCAACAGCCAGCAAGCGATCAGTCATCATCAACAAGCTGGCCAAAAAGTGGCTTTGGCAATGACAAACAGATGTGCGGAGCTTGCTATAACGAGCGTATGCTTCTCGATAAAATATAGTACAAGTCAACTAGTTGCAAACTAGCTCAGAACTAGCTAGTCAACTGCAGATCTTTTCATAACTGATATTTTTAACAGGTGGAGCTCAGATTTCGGGCAGCAATGCACTAGTCTCATTGTTTCGCCTATTTTTCACTACATACATCCATTCGTACTTTTCACATCTTTTGACCGAATATGTAAATACAGAAATACGGAGGGCAGCTATAAAAACTTTGTTAAAATGGGAATATTTGTTTCTGCATTTTCGCGCGCTCCAATTAACTAAGTCGATATTTTTAGAACTTGTAGGCACACATATCTACATATGCAAACACATCTACATAAAAACCGTTAAGATGTCTTCGGAATAACAATTAGTTATTGTTGGGGAATACAATAATACCTTTTATGAATGCTAAACCAAAAAGACATGAGGTGTGGCGTTAAAGACTAATGGTATCTCCTTTTTTAGCTTTACTTTATATCAACGATTGCTATATACCAGGTATGGGCTGGGAGATTGCGCTTCCATAGCGTAATAGGACCGGATAGGGATAATGATAGTCATAGGGATAGGGATAGGGATAGGGATAGGGATAGGGATAGGGATAGGGATAGGGATAGGGATAGGGATAGGGATAGGGATAGGGATAGGGATAGGGATAGGGATAGGGATAGGGATAGGGATAGGGATAGGGATAGGGATAGGGATAGGGATAGGGATAGGGATAGGGATAGGGATAGGGATAGGGATAGGGATAGGGATAGGGATAGGGATAGGGATAGGGATAGGGATAGGGATAGGGATAGGGATAGGGATAGGGATAGGGATAGGGATAGGGATAGGGATAGGGATAGGGATAGGGATAGGGATAGGGATAGGGATAGGGATAGGGATAGGGATAGGGATAGGGATAGGGATAGGGATAGGGATAGGGATAGGGATAGGGATAGGGATAGGGATAGGGATAGGGATAGGGATAGGGATAGGGATAGGGATAGGGATAGGGATAGGGATAGGGATAGGGATAGGGATAGGGATAGGGATAGGGATAGGGATAGGGATAGGGATAGGGATAGGGATAGGGATAGGGATAGGGATAGGGATAGGGATAGGGATAGGGATAGGGATAGGGATAGGGATAGGGATAGGGATAGGGATAGGGATAAGGATAGGGATAGGGATAAGGATAGGGATAGGGATAGGGATAGGGATAGGGATAGGGATAGGGATAGGGATAGGGATAGGGATAGGGATAGGGATAGGGATAGGGATAGGGATAGGGATAGGGATAGGGATAGGGATAGGGATAGGGATAGGGATAGGGATAGGGATAGGGATAGGGATAGTGATAGGGACAGGGATAGGAATAGGGATAGGGATAGGGATAGGGATAGGAATAATAATATAAATAAGAATAGAAATAGGGTAAGGAAATGCAATCGAAAGGTATTAATATAGGAAGAGATAAAGGGGAAGAAGATAGATACATTTATTCGAGTTAAAAATCAGAAAGAGGGAAATGAGAAATCTAGTTAAAATTTAGGAAATTCAATTATCGGAGAGAAAAGTTGCTACCGCATTCGCGATTGGTGTTATATATGTACATAAATTAAAGATAACTACCAATAGAAAGCACAATCATTCATCTCGCACAAGCTAGTTACTTGTATACAAACTGGTGTTAGACCATTGACACCTCAGAGCACTTAATATCTACATACGATAGTCAATTATAGAATATCGCAACTAAAAAGCCATTAATGTGGTTAATGGCACTCGTTAAAATGATTAGTTATATCATACAAACATACATACATACAAGCTTAACAACTTATGTATGTATTTGAACCAAAGGACGAAGCAACAGGTAGTAAATCCATCCCCAGGTAGTAAATCTATTCCCAGGCGAACATCATTCCTAATGAATTCTTTAAGAGGTATTTTGCTTAATGTTTGCACATAAAATATGTAGCTTGAAATGTGTGCTATAGAAACTTTTTCTGCAATAAATAGTAACTCTATATATACATTAGCACAGGGTTGCAAGTTGCCGTACAAAGCAAGAATGAAAATATCGAGTTATGCAAAAGCATGGAACACGAACAGATGACGTAAACTGTAGGCGACATCGAAGGTAAATATTGTAAATTTACATATGTATATGTTAGTATATATGTATATAAAAAAAGACACGCACACAAGCACATAAAAGACATATTGAATGTAACGGATATCGGTAAAAGTCATAAAGGCTGAGAAAAGGTAATAAATTCACATGATCTAAGGGTAAAACAAGCGAAAAATGAGAAGAAAGACTAAAAAAGTTCAGCAAAAAAAATATCGATTACCGACTCAGGATGTTGGGTGCCTAACAACAGAGAGAGAGAGAGAGAGAGCGAGATAGAGAAAAAAAAGTTGTACCGGTTAAATTTGTGCTACATAAAACGGAAGCACACCAACACAGACACACAGTGGCATGAAACAAGGCCAACAAACACGGCAGTGCAACAAATTAAAGCAAAACTGTTTTGTGTAATTTATCGATTTTGTTCACTGACTTACGAGTTAAGACATGCAAATACATACATACATATGTATGTATATACATTAAAAGGCATACATATGTACATATATGTATGTAAGGTATATAGTAAGCAGTCTTATGTACATACAAAGGTATGTGATAGCACGAATGTTACGCTAATACTCCGAGGACAGATAGTCTTTTATCATTACATTTTTTACTTCCACCTGCCTCTAAGCCTATTTGGCTGCACAGTGGGACAGGTCAAGGACGTCATGCGCGAGCATCAGAATTTGTCATCTAAAAACAAACTAAAATTCATCTCAACACACTTCATATCTACTACATGTCAGTAACGTTCTCACGCGTTGCATGATGGTTTAAGGTTGATATAGAAAAATATGAATGAGAGAGCAGCTGTTACCACGGCCACAAGCACATTTTGTTATTCCTTCAACTACATAAACATACATGCATACATACATATGGATGTATACATAAGAGTAAATTGAACATCTATAGACGACAGCAGGCGAGCACCCAGGTAGACGACGGCAATTCAGCAATTCAAGGGCAACAACCAACGCCATTAGAATAAATGTGACGCGATGTGAATGGTTGCAAGGCAATAAGGAATTAGGTCAGGGAACTGTCGCCAATTGGAGCAGGCAGTGCACATATTTTCATATTTGTTTTTGTATTTATAGATTCCACGTATGTCAACTGCAAAGGATAATAAAAACTAAGGAAATATAGGTACGATTACCTATAGAGATGCAGAGCACAGAGCACTACAGTTATCAACATAGAAGTAGCACAATCTTGGAATATTAACAAGTGAGGAAGTCTAAGTTCGGGTGAACCGAACATTAAATACCCAGCGTATAACAAATTTCGTGCAAAGATCTACATTTTTACTCAAGTTATGTTAATTTATGTGATTTTCAAAATTTTCGATATCGAAAAAGGGGGCGTGGTTATCATCCGATTTTTCCCATTTTCAATAGCAACCTACCTTGGCCAGAAAGTAACCTGTATGCGAAATGTCATACAAATATCTCAATTTTTACTCAAGTTATGTCAATTTATGTGATTTTCGATATCGAAAAAGGGGGCGTGGTTATCATCCGATTTCGACCATTTTCAATAGCAACCTACCTTGGCCAGAAAGATGGAAATTATTGCAAACAGGGCACGAATACATCATTTTAAAATATGAATCAAAGAAATCGGCCCAGTAATTTGGCTGTTTTATGCTTACGAAAATTCGAGTTTTAATTTTTTATATATACCAAACAGATAGAATACGGTAATAAATCTAACAGCTGAGTATACTGCCAATGTTTGCGTGTAAAACAGCAGATTCGCCGTATACGTCAAAGTTGTTATGCTTGAACTCTTAAGGTACTATGAGGAATACGTCGAACGGTGACGTACTGTATCTGCTTAATGCATTATACCGTGTGCTATTTCTCTTGCCGTGACCCTAAGTGAGTGTGTTTGCAGTTGTGGAACGCAAAGAACAAAAGTCAAAAAGTTAAAGGTGAAAGCAAACGATAGCATAAGAAAATGTAAAGTAGGCAACAACAACAATAAAGCAGTTAAATGCACGAAAATGTCTACAGAAGCCAAAAATAACAAAACAGCACTAATACTTGTGTGAAATGCTTAGCACTAAGAACAACAACAACAGAAAAAACTATAAAAAGAAAGTAAAATAAATACAAAAACATATGTATAAAAACCTGCTAAAAAAGTACATTAAGCAAATATTTATTTTGAGGTGTTGACTTACCTGCGACAAATCCGAGTCATCGCGTAGTTTTTCCAAGATGCTAGCATTAGCGCGCCAAGGCAACAAAGCCAAGCAGAGACAGGCAAGCAACGCAACCTGCAGCGTGCACCTGCGGAACGCTGATGGCATTTTCACACTTTTTTTTTTGTTTTTGTTTTTCTTGTTTTATTTACCACACGGTTTTCGAGTAAGTACACTACTGCACAGTGACAGGCACAGTACAAATGTATGTAGTATACATATTTGTATGTATTTCGTAGCGGCCAACAATTATAAGGTTGATGAAAGCGCGTCGTCGTCGTATTTGATTAATGTTGGTACATAAATGTCAGCCAGTTGGCGAGTTAAATATGCAACAAACAAAAGTAGAAACGATTCATTAGATTTATGTATGTATGTATGTCTTAAGCAGACAGTTCTTGGTTTTATTGATGAAATTTACATACAGATTTATGGGGATGTAAAAGTTAAGATTCGATATATCGAACGCGCGACGGGATACACTTTCGTATGTATAAATTGTACGGACTTATAGTAAATACTTTTTTCTCATTCACACATGCTTACATAAAATCACAAACACGTAGTAAATGTGTACATACATACATACATACCAGCGAATTTTATAAGGGTATATGCAAAAAGTATATTTTGACAATAACCAATAACCACTCAAATCGTCTGCTGATTTTTGCAAAACATCCATCGCATGCTTACATAACGTTATACAAAATGCCGCACAGTGGGCTGCGCTCAAGCAAAAATGTACAAAAAGTCATTAGTCCTGATATGTAGTAAGGGATAAACGATTTAGCAGCTAAGCGAGCATGGCAATTAAAGAATTAAACAGAGCTCAACCTAGAACGAAGAGAACCACTATAGACGTCAAAACCATAGATAACTAGATACGAAACATTGCGCTCTCTGAGAGCGCTCTAAAAGTTTTAATTTTTATAACATTTCTCAACAGTGCCATAGTAAAAACAAAATTTGTGCATTTTAAGTAAATTTTTTGGGTAAATTGCAATTTCCACAAAACCACGAGGTATGCAGAAGAGACCATCGAATGAACTTTTGAATTCAAAGTACTCGGTCTTTGATCAGAACGCCCAAACCGCTTTGTCACAACACCAATTTTGACAAGAGAAAATGGAATATGCATAAAGTACAAAACGAATCGAATCAGCAAATATCACTATCGATTAATCATACATTGTCTTGACGCTTGTACCTTGTACTTTAATCCAAGATTTAATGCTAGCTCCTAACGACTGTTTGTCGATCATCCGAGTGTAATTTTGTCGCATCCACATTATTAACTTCTCATCCCAACCAAACGAGTCAGACAAGTACTAACAGGAGCTTAAAAACTGCTACCAAATAAACAAAAACATTGTAAGTCCCTGAAGTTCCTAAAATCATGGAGTATTCATCCCGTTGCAACCTGGACTTCTGACTGCATATACTGAGAGCGTCATAATCCCACTCTAAAATAAAAAACAAAAACAGGGCCAAACTTGCTCGATGATGTACCACTGTACGCGCCAGCCTCAAAATGTGGGTGGGACACGTCTTGGTGGTCTTAAATTGCTCAAAACGGAAGCGATAAACAAACACGGGTCGTAACTATGCACAACGGACGGTAGCATTTTATTGCCTGCAGCAGAGTAGGTAGTATACACAGATTGCTCACAAGGGTGCTGACAAATTTCTTATCTTTCAACAATTGACGTTTATAAAATTATGCGAGCAAGTGAAGCGAACAAAAAGCAATTGAAAATTTGCAACAACAATAACAAAGATGTTATGAGTAAGATTATGAAAAATATGTGCATAAAGTGGGTAGAGTTTTTAGGAAGAAAAATAAAGCCGCACTAACTTATGTAGTTATCCAGAAATCAACCACAATGACAACAACAACAAAGCTATGTATTCAGAGTATTGCCTTGGGACTTAATATTTCGGTATCAAAATACTCTTTACTTGCACTTCCTAGGCACGCGTGCAGCAATTTGATGATATTGACTTTTTTGCCCATTGCCAATGCCCCCTAACACACACACCCTCTTCGACTACCATTTCCTGACTTTTCTATTAACTGTTGTTAAGTGGAGGGGAGGGTGAAATATTCCCATTTTTCTGCTTTGGTAGCGTCCTTCAAACACACGCACCCATCCACGCTTTAACCTTTTATTCAAGGATTTTGTGCTTTCCTTTCATTCTATAATTACAACGTTATGTCACTAACGTCAGCGGCAGATATCCTTGTATGCCGAACACATACACTCACACACGAGTATGTAATCGGTAATGTAATCACATAAAGTACGATAATTTTGCACATGCATCGATGTGACGAGGAGGTGGAGGAGGCAACATATACGAAGAGTTCCACGGCGCGCGAGTTTCTCCCAGTCCTGTTTCGTGAAGTGGTTCGCTAATTTGCTTAAATTGTATAAAAGTCTTTATGTTGGGAATTTATAAGGCAGAAGTATTAAAAAAAAAAATCTTTGTTAAACGTTTCACCACCACCGCCTCTATGGCCATCACTACCCCCATCAGCGCGAAGGCTAACAAAATAATTACGCAATTGTTGTTGCACTGTTCACAAGTAATTATTTTTTTTCTTTAAGTTTTCCACGCGTTGCATTACGAGCTTAAAGCCTTTTGCCGCTGCCTCTGTGGCGTTCATTATTATTTAAGTTACATGCTTTTGTACAACTGCGCAAACATATGTATATACATTCATACATAATCAACATGCAGTGTGTATTTAAATATTTCGTTTATATTTATGCAATAACAGCTGCAGACACTAAAATGGGAGCACCATGAATTTGGGTATGTAAAAAAACAGGACACGAGTATTAAAAAAAATTTATTGAAAATAAAAAAGAAACAAATTTAAGATTAAAGAAAAAATCACAAAATGAATCAACTCTAACCATCATATATTATATTTGTTATATGTTATTCGAAAAATTGATCTGATTGAATTTGTAAGGAGTAACTTTATTAAGGACATAAGAGTTGATAACAGTTGACTCCAATTTCTCAATTTTTTGGTTACATAAAAATCTAGAAAAGTGTAAGTGCCACGCCCTCAAAAGCTTTAAATAGTCATAAAATACAATCTATTTGGTTCAGATTAATAGTATTTGGATAAACACTCATATTAAATACATATAAGCTATAGATGAAACTAAGGCGGCATTTTCCAAAATAGGCTCTGCCAAAAACGGACCATAAGAACACCAAGTACACTATATCTCAAGTAATTGACGTTATTCTAAATAAGAGGGTGGCAGGATGGAAAAATAAAGGTAGATAGGGGTGCTTAGAAGAAATTGTTCATTGTTCGTTTTATTCTTGTCCTTTTACTTTTTTCGCTAATCTTGAACCGTACATATTTGCAATAATTTTAAGAGTTTAACTTTATTTACTTAAATTTTTTTATGTTGTTTGTTTTCATTAAAAATTGTTAAGCAGTTTTAAGTTCTAAAGAAAAAAAGTTTTTTTAAACTCTTCTAAAAAAGGTTTAAGAAAATTATGGAAAATTATTATTAAACAATTATCCTTTGTTCTAAAACTAATAGTTGTATATTATTTTAATAAAATTTTGCTAAGAACATGCTATTCAATTATTTTGATAATTTCAAAAGGCTGGTAGCTAGTTTTGTCTTGTCATTGTTACCCAAAACTGGCCATGGTTAAGGCTTTATAAGACTAACTTTGGGCGCAAATGTTCCTTATTCACCCGTTTTATACTGTTAACCTCTTCAAAAATTCACAAAAAAGTATAGATTTTGAAATTGGATTTTTGAACTTTTATTTGGTTTTTTTTTTTAATATTTGGTACATAAAAAGTGGGTGTGTTTGTCATCCGGTTTCCTTCAGTTAATTAAATGAGATATCTCAAACCTTGCTCTAGTTAAGGTATTTAAAGATGGCTAAAAGGGCGGATGTGGCTTAATCAATTTTGGTTTTCCTGACTTTATGTCATGGTGTTTACTATGTAATCCATCGGGAGCATATAGAAATACACAAATTTTTATCAAAGTATGTATTCATTTCTGTTTTTTTTTTTTAATTTTGTAATAATGGCATTTTTGAAGACTTATGTTTTATATTTTTAAAGTGCTCCCAAACACATCTTAAATTAAATACGTTATTTAAAAGTTTGTAAAAAAAACGTATT
Source organism: Sphenella marginata (assembly GCA_951509765.1). Taxonomy (NCBI): domain Eukaryota; kingdom Metazoa; phylum Arthropoda; class Insecta; order Diptera; family Tephritidae; genus Sphenella; species Sphenella marginata. The sequence continues at coordinate 92,449,118 of OX608079.1, read as the reverse complement.
TTATTTGTATGCACGCAGCTGTATTTGCATGCTTGCATACTAGCAAGTGTTTTTCGTTCTGTTTTTTTCTTTTGCTTGCAGTTGTCTTGGCTTATGGGTGTTTGAAGATCAAAAAAAAAAATTTTGAAATTCTTCAAATATTCACGTTCGCTTGCAACACAGCAACGAAGCTTTGCACACAATGGCTTTTCCACGTTGAAGCTGCGTTTGGAAACTTGGCATTCGTTAAAATTTTCTTTTTCTGCTTTGGCCAGCCATTAAATTTAGTAGTTTTTCACAAGCTTTAATTTGTAGCTTTGTTAGGCGCAAGTGTTTCTTCAAGCAGTTGCATTCTTTTATTTTCTCATAAAACCATAAGTCTCAGCAGTTGAAGCCCTACACATACACAGCCACTAAGAGACATGCACAAAGTTTACAAAAAAAAAAATTGTAATCAATAACTGAGTAATGGTACTGGAGTCATACTCGTTGGTATGCACACAAGTGTGTGTGTGGTAAGTGGCACCTCCAAAGGTAAGATTGGCGCGGTCGGGTCAACGCAGACCCAATTTTTCGGAGATTTCCAATTATACGGCACACAAACAGACTGACTCACTAACACACACAATACAATCAAAAATACGCACACACACATACTCATTTATGTATATTTTGCAATGCACATGCATACAATATAATATATATATTAACTAATACACTAACACTTTGATGTTGCACACCCTCAAGTCGAGGCTAAAGCTAAACCTGTACTTAAACGCACCAACAACAACTAGAAAATAACACACGGAACAAGTTTTTATTGGCAGTTAAAAGTGAGTTTCCAAGAAACACAACAAAGGCAGCGAATGCGACACGACAAGCACAACGGTTCACCAAGAACTGACTGAGACCATTTGGTGAGGCAACCTGACAAGCTGACGAGCTCAATAAAATACTACATAAGCTATTCATACATACATATGTTTGGTTTTGTATTCGTAGTAGCCATCGTTTGACGAATTCATTAGAGCACTTTCGTTGAATGGGAATCGCATAACAAATGCTAAGTACGATGGCGCGCGCATACTCACAAGTTACTATAGCAACCAGAAAGAGCAATGGTTGAGGCAACAACATCATCAACACCACTAGCTGTAGCAACAATAGCAGGTCCACCGGTGGCAGTAGCGCAAGTGGTGTGGTGTGGTCGATTGGTAACCAGAGCGCCAGTGGCAAACCATGGCTAAAGCCACATCAATGGTTATGTGCAGAGCCGCTTAGCCATGTGTCAGCAATATCTCTGAGAACCTCTTTTTTGAGCGGATGTGGAGCTGTAATAATCATGAGTTTGTATGGGTGGTAGTAGTGTGGTATTACATCCCAGTAAAAGGTAAACGTGTAAAGAAGGTACTTTTGTAGCAATTATTCTTTCTCTAAATTTGCCCTTGACGGAACGCTTATTTCTCATTTGGGATCATCATTTATTGCCGTTTAACCGCCTAAGAGATTTTGGTGGTTTCGTAAACCCTTCGGCCTTAATTTGTAGCCTTAAAATAATTCTTCAACTCTAGTAAGGTCGGAGTAGCTCATAACCAATGTGTGTTCAGAACGGGTTGGTAAGTAATGCTCTGGTGACAGTTAAAAGCAGTGCTTAGGGATTGAGCTGGGACTGGTTCTGCCTTCAAACGGTTTAGCTCAGGGATAGTTCTCAACTAGTCCAATTTTCTGTAGTGAAAGCTAACGTATTGTGTGAAAATTATAATCGTTCCAAACTGATGTGGTTTGAGACCTTGTAAGTCCACTATTGATCAAGTCTTTCTGAAAGGAGCTGCCTGTGTGATGTTTAAATGAGCGAGACAAACAACTGATTCAGCATTAGGAGCGAACTCTTCGAGCCAATTGAAAACAAACGAGGCTACAGACGAAGCTCTTTTAAATTGTCGGATTACTTGCAGGCTATTATTTCACATGGGTGTCGGTCTCCAATCTTGAGTCTCGCTCTTTCTCAAACGGTTACGGATTTAATTTCGTTTTCATTTCTTATTTTACACGATCTAGCACGCTTGGCTCTCAGCGAGAGTTAATACATTTAATGCTTAATTTTCCTTCCAATCTCCGCAGTGTTTCTACTGGGATACACCCACATAAGTTTGCGTGTACGTGGAACTCATAAAGAGACTCGAGCATTTGATTAAAGAATGTTGTGAGAGCCAAACATAAAAAATAGGGGGACATACTGCAACGTTAACAAATATCTACATACACATACATACATACATATGTACATATGTTGCACTTGATCATCATACGAAATGTTATAGTGATGTTTATACCTAGTTGGGATTGGGCCTTACAGGGTTCAAGCAGGTCCCAAAGCCCTGTATCAAAATTTCAGCCTTTGGAAGATTAAAAAAAGCGTCTGAAAAGTAATGGCATTGAGAAGTACCAGCGGAAATTTTCTATATCAACTTCAACCCGATGGCTTTACCAAAAATCTTGTTTAGTCATTTGAGAGATACATAGATATGATAAAAACCTGCAACTAGGTATATAATGTTTGATTTCACCCGTACTGAGCCATACATATGTATATGTTGCTACCCAAAAATAAAAAAAAAAATATTCGCATAAATATGTACATAGTAGGTACACCTAATACCACAGATGGACAAAATTAAGTACATAAATGGAATGCCCTCGTTAGTCAATTGCATAAATGATATTGAACTTGGCATGCTAACCATCAACGAATATAAATCGGAGGAACTAATGATTTACGTCCGAGCTATTTAGTATGTTGTGGGCGGATGTTTGGATGTTTGATTGCTTGATTGCTTGACATGAATGATCGTTCTCTTTAAGCTTGCGAAGGGTTTGTGCGCGGCAAATACGACAAGCTGAGATCACTAGTAGCTAGTTCAGAAAGAGAAAATAAGAAAGAGATAGATAGAAAAGTGAAAGTGCAAACCACTTTAAGTGCAGGTCACACCCATTACCTAATTTCTAGTTAAGGGAGCGAAAGCGTTGAAATTTGTATTATTTTCTTTGGCTTTGAAGTATTTTTGTTATGTCTTAATTTCGGCTACAGTCTGGAATATACATACATATGTAGGTAAATATGCAAAGGTTAGGCAAAGTTCAACAAAGCGCTTTGCTCATATATCAATTTAACTGTTTTCCACATGGTTGATGTATGCGCAACGCACCAAAGTTCAGTTGGCAAGTGCTTCGTTTTGTCCTAGTGCAACCAAAATGATTCAAGTATTCTGCTCTTTCTTCGTTTTATATTTGCAGTTAAACATCCATAGCCTTTAATTCATAGTCATAACCATACCATATCGTTAACGATATCGCTTGTCATCAACTTCATGGAAACTAAAAAAATTAAAAATTGTCAATGAATAAAACAGCTAATAACTCACTTAATAAGAATAAATTAAAAGCAAAAAATACAAATCGTAAAATGTTAATAAATTTTTGAGCTCTAAGATGTATAAGTTATGGATATGGCGGAAAACCAAAAAACAATTGTTTGGCTATGATATGATTATGGTGTTAGCGTTATGTTATGGTGCCATTTGGCGTGTTCCAGTTAAACACAAACCCAGACCTGTATAAAATTTTACATGTAAATGCAACAACAACGCTGTGATCTTGATATTTTTCTGGGTCAATTTCGGACCCGTAGTAGTAGATTTTTTTGTAGTAGATTTTTTGACAGCCAACCCTTATTTGCTTGGCAGCACAAACATGCATATGTATACACACTTATTTACACAAACAACTCTCATGCAGCTGACCCGCATCCATTGTAAAGCTCTACAAGTAAGTTATCAATCAGCTGTTCGACTAACAGCTGTGCTCACCTGACTGGGAGCTCCGAATTCAGAGGAGAAATACGCAGGGTCTCATTCATGCGGACTGTAAAAAAAGTACGACTAGCTATTGAAAAGTGTATGATAACTATGTAAATATGAGAAACAAGTTGTAGAAAGATATTTATTGTTGCAGGTAATTAAATTTAGAGTAGTTTATACAAAAGTTTTGTCTGTTTAAAGACCATTTTATGATATCTTCTTAAACTTTGTAAAACTTTCCTTTGGTACTCGCAAAAGCAACCATGTAGTTGATGTTGCCATGGGAATTCTCTTGTTCTTCTTTGTTTACACTAAAATACCACATGCTAATTTGGTAAATTTCAGTAAATACTTGACCTAAATAGTAACTTCTCTTATTTATTTCGTATCCAAATAAAGTTCCCCACCATTTTAAAGTGTTTACAGACAAAACGCAGGCTCAAATATCTTTTTGTCATATATGCGCAAAAATGTTCAACTAAAGGTGCGTTCACATAGTACTCGCAAGTTTCTTAGGCGTCGCTTTATTGCAACGCGCATTAAATGTTTGCAAAATGTCAAAAGACAGAAAGGTCGTTCAATGCTATCTATTTTCAGCAGGTGTTAAGCTCTAACTTCTATACGAATAACAGCAACAATAAAATAATTTTTGTAAAATTTGTCTTCGTGCGGTATCGAACAAATTTTCCTGTTTTAATTTATTTTAGCACATTGTGTCACGGGGTACATATATTGCCATTAAAGCATTTAAGATGTGGGCATATTTTCGCCACGTGTGCCAATTAGATAAGTTGTCTGACATTAAATATTTTTATATTGGGTTAACATATACATATAAAATCCTCCTTGACTTTTGTAAAACGAACTGTAGAAGAACATAAAATTTTGTTTCAATCAGGCCAATGTCTGTGTTATCCATTCAGTCCTTCACGTACCAGTATTAGAATGCGTATGATAATATTTTTGTAGACAGTTGTAACTTTTAGCATGTCTATCGGGCCATTTTATTTGTACTATTGGAAAAGGAACAAACAGACGTTTTGCAGTTTTTTGTGTATGACGCTAACTTTAGCAGCTCAAATGCTCCTGTGGCAGCGAGCAATAACAACCAAACAATTTTACTTACCGAACGGTTAACTTCTATCTGAGTTTTTGACCACGATTTGTCTTTTGTTTTCTGTGCTCATGGATATATAATAGATACTGAAAAGTAAACTGAGTATTGAACGGCTGAAGGACTGAACAAGGTGAACGATCCATTTCACTTTTGAAAAAAATCTAGTTCGGTCGATCTTTAAATATAATGAAAATGCCTAGCTCTAGCACAAACGATATTTTGAAAACAGTAAATATGAGTATCATAAAAGCTGAAACAAAATTTTTAACACGACTGTTAACTTTAGCTTCAATATTCGATAGGAAACATGGAAAACCAAACGTAAATTGCAAAGAAATGGTCTTGTCGTCGTTATGTTTTTCCTTATTAAGTGGATTAGCATCTCCATAACTTTTTCAGTACGTAGAGCAACATTTCATTCAATAACAAATGTAATATGTTATTATTTTCTACAATGTGAAGCTAGAAACTTGTTCTTTGACAAATTTTGGCTCATAGTTTCATACTAAATATGCCTCAAAAATTAACCTACACACCAACCCTACTCTGGAATTATGCTCCATTTTTGATTGAAAATTACATCCCTGCTGCGATTGGGGTTGCTGTACTATCTCTTTTTTTGACATTTTTCTCAGTGTCAACCGCTGATTTGACGTTTTTCTCAGTGTCAAAAGCCTGTGTGTTAGAAAGAGAAAGGAACAAAGATAACTTACTTGTAGAATTTTACAATGCCCGCATCGTTCCTGTTAAATTATGACCGTGACCCGACCCAGGTCAGCAAACTGGAACGCAACTATTGTGTCAGTATAGTGAAAATGACGTAAAACTCGCTCGAAACTCAAGAAGTAAAAAGTTTCAAACAAATAGGAGCCGGTAAAAACTTACCGCACAACAGCTGTTGCTTTTTTTGATTGGTTAAAATTTTTGTTGTTGCACTCCCATGTCGCGATCAGCTGTTTTCACTTGCGTGCTTTACTGTGTAAAATTCCCCCAGCAGAAACTTGCAACCAAAGATGATCAGTGCTTGCAGCTTCTCTCCTAATGAAGTGTCAAAAATCGCTCTCCCTCTGCAAATTTTTCGGTAAAAATGTTATGCAAATTTTAAAAACGTTATGGCCACCCAACACAGCAGATCTTATAGCGTAATTTGAACGTAAAAAGCTAACTCCACTTCCAATTATAGTTTCGCTTGGCATGTTCGGAGTGTCGTTTACACATCGCTGACATTTAACTCTTAATTCAATAAAACAGCTATGATAATCAGATAGAAACAACAAAATTATATCGGCTAGAACCCAAAATGTTGTTATTTTTCTGACTTGGTTGAACATTTCTTAAGTCACTGTAGGTGCATGTCTTTGCTAACCAAATGTCAAACAAAAATATATAAATCTGGCAGCGCATCCTTAAACAGCTGTTTTACTTGCGTCAAACAAAAGTTAATTCATTTTATTATTGTTGAAAAAACTGAAGTAAACATCTGGAAAATATGTCCACAAATTTCCGATACACCATAGTGCGTACTGTACGCCCTTACGTTAAATATTTGCCACAATTAACCAAACCAGTACTTCGGGTACTCATCAAAGTTTCGGTTCATTATCTTCAGAGTTCGAAGTGTTCGCCGGAGGAACTTGATTCGGAGTTAACCAAACTGACACATTCCGGTCATGATATTCCTGATAATTTTTGTGAATTATTCGCAGCTATCTTACAAATAATGCAAATATTTTTACGGACACCGAAAGGTATAGTGAAGGATCATGAATTTCGCGATTGTTTGAAAGAGTTGCGGTATGTAGTATAAAATCAGAAAAACATTCATTCCTGATACCATTTTTATACCAATATGCAGATTTACTGATGAATGCGTTGAAGATCTAAGCAAAGTGCTGTACAACCATCGTACCTCATTAACTAAGAACTTCTTGGAGGCAAAGACTTCACGTTCCAACCCAAAGAATCTGCAATGGCGTATTAATATATCGCTTGGTGAAGGGTAAGTATTATTCCAAAAACTCGAAGAAAACTACAGTACGTTAAACCTACGTATACAGACTAAATCCTGACTAGTCGAATGTTCAACAGGCACGGCAGACTACTATCTTCTAGACTAGACCCAATGGTTGATCATAGACTTGCCAATCATGCATGGCAATGTCACAATACAAAAATAAATCTGAAAGATTCATGAGTTAATCACTGCATCGCATGACCTGAAGAACTTAATATGGAGACAGCGACTCAGATCATAAAAGACCCTAAGCTGTTCTCCACCTCATCTCCAGAGATAACAACATCTTATCCGTTTTCCCTTCTTTCACTTACACTGAAAGTCCTCTCTAGAAGTCCGTCTGTAAAAATCAACTAAATTTCATGACCAAAAGTTTCAAAGACCTAACAAAAAGCCAATTTCGTGCCACTCACCAATGCATCACATCCTTACATCACCCATTGAGGTACGTAAGCATAATATCAGCTAAAGAGTTACACAAAGTATTACCTCGGCGCTTACACAGAACGTATGCACCCACTAAATTTGTGTTGCTTTAGAAATTTCGATTTAGTTTGTAATATTGCAAAAATTATCTGCAAAGTGTATTGCATATTCTGTACTGTTAATTACTTGCGATCATTTATTTATTAATTCTGCTTACAGGTCTTGTAACGGCAGCATTAATGCACCAACCATAATACTGCATTTCCAACTACCTGATGGACGTTATCGTACACTAGAAATTCCACTATCAATGTTTCACCAGTTACGCTATAATGTCGCATTGCTCTTAAGTGAAATGCAAGCGCTTGAGAGCCGTGCAGTTATGAAGAAATTTTAAGATATGGTCGCTATTTTTAGATAGAGAATTTGAGAATTGTATTTGATACACTTATTAAAAAAGTATTTAACATGCTGTCGTGTAGCAGCAATATATATTCATTAAATACATTGGAACCAGAGTATAACTAATAGGAATATTATATTGACCGGAATAACGTACATACATACATACTTTGCTTTGAAATGGTTTCACCAAACAAAACAAAGTATTGTATTTTTCTGGTATTTAAATATTGCATTATTTGCCAATTTATTACGTACCAAGATATTTAATGTAGCTTTGTTAGTTAAAGCGTGAGATTGTTGTAATGTTTTTGAAAGTTTTTTGCAAAAAATTGTTAAACAATTGATGTCAATATAATTAGTGAATAATACGGAAACAGAGTTGTGCTTATAATGTTTTCAATAGTACGTATTGATGTGCGTATAAATGGACGTATTTACGTTAAAATAGACTTTTAGATAGTAGAATTAAAATAAATTTACATTATACACGCATTTTGATGTGCATAAACATATATATTTATGCTTTCTATGTATGTAACAATAAATATATTCATTGCATCAGCAAAATTTATAAGTATTAGCTTATGTTTTATTTCTTTTAAACTTTGGCACTTAAGTGTGTACGGATATAAATATGTATTTACAATATATATTTTTCCTACTTTAAGATTAAGGCTATAAATTCATCACTATTATATGTTCGTAGGCTGCTTAGTCTCTTTAATTGATAGACGTATCAAGATTTGTATACTTCAGCTCCAATATATTGATGAAGTCTAAGTCCACCTGTGGACAAGGGCGCTTTGCAACACAAGCCTGGGTGCAAATCCAGCTTAGGACCCTTACTATGCACTTCTCTCCATTTTTGAGGATAGTTAGTTTTCTGTATAATGGTTTGCACTTTGAATTCCCCTTAACCGCTGAGCTGCCTGCTCCGGAGTCAAATCACGTTGCGCTTCATTGAGCAACTCAAAACCGACCATAAATTTACGCACTGTAGCAGAACGCAACAGTGGTGGATAATATAGTGCATGCAACGTCCAATGTGATGTATCTACATCTCTCATATCACCAGTTGGAGCACCATGCCAACCCATCGAATAGGGGAATGAACATTGAAATAAGTTATCATATTTGATCGTTAGCTCTTTGATGACACTAGCCAAATTCTCCCGCTGGCTTGGCGTTACATCATCCAAACGTTTATTACTATTACGTGATATAAGTAACGTCTCAAATGGCCACGCAGCCCAAAATGGAACCACGACCAACCAATCTGGATTTTCAACAACAATGCGCTCTTTGCGTTCCAATTCTCGTTTCACGTAATCATCTAATAGTGAACTACCATTTTTTTGGTAATAGTTTCGCAAGCGTTCATCTTTTATTTGAGGTTCAGACGGTAAGAAGGAGCAAGCCCATATTTGGCAATGTGGATGGGGATTTGAACAACCCATAGCAGCGCCTTTATTTTCAAATACCTGCACCCAAATATATTTTTTACTTAATTCGTTGAATTGATCAATCCATCTGCGGGTAGAGAAAAGTAAGATCATTATTTTTATATCACATTGCGTAGTTGTATTACTATACAAATATGAACAATGAACTTACTGATCTATGACAGTCAAGATTTCCATAGCACTCATTTGTGGTAGTGTAACATTTGATTTCGGATGGAAGCACATAACACGACAAGTACCACGTGCTTCCGCCACTTGAAAGAGTGGATCGTGCGAAGCTGGCGGTATTGGATTGTTTTCCATTAAAGCTGGAAAGTCATTTGTAAACACAAAAGTGCCCGTGTAAGCTGGATTCACCTGGGAAAACATTAACAAATTAAAAGATATGTTAAGCATACAGCAGCTAGGTATGTTGAATTGAAAATCCGTATTAATTCAAACAATAACCAAAACCTACAGTTCCATTAGGTCGTGCAACTCCTGGACTAAGCGGATTCGTTGGATCAAAATCAGGTATATTACTTTTCTGTGGAGCTTCTTGTTGTCCCGTCCATGGCCGTAGCATTCGATGTGGACTCACCAATACCCATTGGCCAGTTAATGGGTTCATGCGGCGATGCGGATGTTCTATGGAATATTTGTTAAGTGTTTTCCAATACAAATAAAAACAAAGATTGCTCACCAGTTGCGACAAATTGCATTTTACTCATAAATTATACAAAATAGCAAAACTTTACACAATAGTAAATGTAATGATCGGCAAAACCACTTGCTCTCAGTATTTATTAACAACTAAAGTCGTCCATTTCTGAATGCATCCAACGATCACTCACTACTCGATAGTCGAAAAAGTCAAGTGTAGCGCTGAGTGTTATTAAACAATATTTAGTTCTCTTGTTTAGTCGTCTTATCAGCCAAAAGTGTTGTTGCTGGCGTAATATTTACACAAGTTAACAAAAAAAATCAAGCAAGTAAATATAAACATATGGTCAATAGGGTGTGCCAAAGCAAAGTGTGGGTGAAAAGTGAATCCCGACTGTTCGGGCTTCTGCTAGTAGGTAATAGTTTTAAAGGACCGTTCGCATGTGGCATCGGTAGTCAGCTTTGTGTTTTGGTAAGTGCAGCTGTACTTTCAAGTTTAGTTTGAATTTGTGGGAGTGCTGTTGGTTTGTCAGATATCTAATAATCTATTACGCCGGATCGTTGTTATTGCAGCAGTACTTGGTCCTGGCTAATCGTTCAATACCAAGAGCACTGATCAATAAGTTTCAAAATAAATCCTAAGAAATACGCAATTTTGTTTAGTACTGTTATAGGAGTCTGCTCCGTCAAGCAGTTAAAAATATGGCCAGAAGTCGAACAATCATTTGATATGTCGGAGTTTAATTTCTTTGGACACGGGTTTAAATTATTGCACTAACAAGCAGCTAACTACGAGGGTGTGCTAGTCTCAATTGGATGGACGATATCCACTTTAGAAATTTTAGTGGTTGGATGTCAATAACGGCGTTCACATGCCGAGATCTTATAGAGGTATCTACCATGTCAAAATGAAGGGAATTTAGAGCCCATTTCTGGCTTCAAACGGCTGAGTGTTACCGTCCCTGAGGTTAGCATTTTCGTCCAACCGATGTGTGTTTGGTCTCTAGGTTTAGTAAGAAATGCCATATGTTGACTATATCGGTATAGTCTTAACCTATTAATTGGAAGATGTATAGGCCAAAACTAGTTTATGGCAAAATTGGCAGTATGGGAACTATCTGATATATTGGTCCAATCGTACTGACTATGGGAGTAGATTGGGTTCACACAGAAACGAGCGCAGGTGAACGGTCGGACGGACAGACAGGGCTAGATCGACTCACCTCGTAGCCCTAATCGTTTCGGTATACTTATTTGTGGGTCTATCTCTTCTTCTTTTTATGCTTACAAACATCGCTCGAAAAGTAATAAGATCATTTAATGTTCATGAAAGATATAAACATATTTAAAAACCCTATAACTTCATTACAACATTAAGTGGAAATATCGCTTAAAGGATGACAACTTCGAAGTGCCATATAAGTAGCATGAGACAGTTGCCATTACCGTGATACATAACCTTCAAATTATAAAATTTTTGAAGTGGCATAGTGGTAATAAAGACCTCTTCAATACCTTTAATACTTGAAAGTGGAGAAAGTGAGTATTACAGCGCATCTGCCAAACAAAGTAACTTCCACCTCAAAGTCACAAAATTTAGTGACGGTTTCGTAAATATTACTAGCATGAGCTTGCTATTTCCGTTTTTGTTAGTTTCGTTGTTAGCTAGTTAAGATAACTTATTGGTTTATTATAACCTTCTTACCTGCAATCAAGTAAAATAAAACAACACATATGTTAAATACTATTTATTTTTATTGATTTCTTTTTTTAATTAGATGTACTTTATTTTTGCAATTTATCAGTCATTCTGTTTTCTTAACTTTTTTTGTTGGTTTTTTTTTTGTTTTGTTATTATAAATTATAAAATCTAATAATACAAACAAACAAAGCAATTTAACAATCACTGCAGCTACATACTTTATACCATACATTTGTAGTTATATTAAGTTAAATTTATGTGTATGAATGTATGTATGTATATCTATGCAATACATAGACTTGTATGCATATAGATGTATGTATGCATGAATCTATATGTTTATGTGTTCTAGAAATTCTTATCTTCCATATGTCCTTTGAACTAATCTTTTCATTGAACGGGCCTTTAAATAGTACATTGGGCCTACGTAAATAATTTCGTATCTATGTATGAATGTGTAAATTAGAATGTGTTTGTTAGATTAGAGCTTATGTGTATTTATGTACTAGATATATTAGATTGTATATATGTATCTACTCATTTATGTATGGTATATGTGTATGTATGCATATATACTTATTTAGCTTATATATTTTTACATGTTTGCATTATATATGTATATGTATATGTATATGTATATGTATGTATGTATATCGTATATAATATTAAATAACAATGAATTTAAGCCTACATATACATATGTATCTATGTAAATGGGTGTAAGAAGAAAGTATTTGTGTGTAGTACTGGCGTGTACAAGTGATAGTTGTTTGTTTTTATCGTTTTATCAACTTTTCTATCCAATCAACATTCCGCTTTACCTACTTTATATATTCGTACTTATGTATGTATGTATGTATACACATATATATTACATTTTATATTTAAATATTTCCTATAGGTATGCTTATTGTTGTTGTTGGTATCATTTCGTTTTATTTTAGCCTCCATTTTCTTTCACTGAGTATTTCTTAAAATATACATATGTATGTATGTTTGGATGTGTAATACATGTTCATGACCTTTTATTGTAGTTCTGTTTGTATTGTTATATTGCAATTGTTGAGAACAAAAAATATTAAATATTAAAAAAAAAAAATTTTTAAATCTAACGTAAATTTATGTGAAATGTACATATGCAATCATGCCTAGTGCCAAGTTTAGGAGGTTCCGCGCTGTGTGAGAGGCTATAGAAATATGTTTCCTATATTTGAAGCTACACCTCCAGCAAAGCAACGGCGAAGAAACCAATAAACTCGGTACAGTATTTATTTAGCTATGCGCGTACAAACACACAGACAGACAGACTTTTAAAAACAACTGTATCAACCCATTTCGATGTCTGGTGGATCGATTTGTTTGACTCTATCGAACCTTCGAGTCATGAGCTGTAGTGGCCAAATGCTTTGAGTTTTTGGTTCAAATATTTTGAATTTGCTGACGATAAACTTCCTTATCCATAATGCATAGTCATATTCATATCGTAGATTAATCATGTATGTTGTCATCGATTATTGTTGCAATAACCATAAATAGCTGACAATTGCATTCAGTTGATAGTAAACTTCGACAAAAAATTCTTTACACTTTGCTCTATGATCAGTAATCAGCTGATCGATTTTATTTATTTCGCTAGGGTTGGTTGGATCAACTGTTTTATATTTATATGGCTATGTAAATATTAACAGTTATAGTAAAGCATATGCGTTCCTAATACAAATAAATTTGGAAACAGCACAATCCTGACAATGACCGAAATGCAACCATGTTCCACTATCAGCGGACTTCTTTGAATTCAAATTCTCTTGGAATCTTGTCATATGATGGGCAGTGTTTATTCATTTGTAGTGGAGCTTACTTCTTTTGGATTACATTCTCGATTATGACGATACTATGAAAATTGAGCAGCTTTAGTTCTCAATATGAAAACACACAAGAGTCTACTTTATCGACATTCATGACAACCAGCATTTAGTCAAAATCATATTATGGAAGGCGGGTGCGTATGAGTAACATTTATGCTTCGACTAAAGTGAGTAAAGCTACTACGCAGATGCAACACTCTAGAGAACTAAAGAAATGTCTATAAGTTATATAACCATCTACATACATACACATAGCAACAACATACAAGGGACTGTGATTTTTTGTACTAAAACGTGTTGAGTATGCAGTAAAACAAAAATCGGAGAATACGAAATGTTGTTCACTGAAAACAAATGCTGCGATGCAATTGGTATGGTGTCATGATAGATAGTGTTAAGTTTACAATTTGATAAGAAAAAAAAAATTAACAAAATAAATACATAAATTCAAATTTCTTGTGCCTTATTATAATAATTTCGTAAATGTGTTTGGGAGATAACTATTAACATTAGAAAATGATTAACCTTCATAATTTTATGCTTTTCTGAGAACATACAATAAGAGTTTTGCAATTCAAATATTTGTTAAAATGCATGCTTTTGAGAGTTTTGTTTTACATTCGGCTTAGTAGAATAATTCTTAATAAAATATAAAAAGAGAATTTCGGAAAGTTTTAACATTTTTAACGACAATTTCATGGTGCATAAATATTTAAAGTTGATTTGGTAATACTTTTTTATTTTGGTGTTTAATTGTTGTCTTTGTTTAAATAACAATAAATGGTAAAGAGCACAAACTTAAGTTATATTTTCACCTTTTTATACACTTTTTTAGTTTCCATAATCTCTTGCTGTCTTGTTTTTTATGTTAAAGTTGATTTGCTAAATGTGAGTGCATGATTTAGGTTTTGTTTCTACTGTCACAGTTTTGGAAATCTATATGTTAGTCACCTCTCGACTTTGAAGCTAAAATGGCGTTTGCTCAAATTTGGACACTATTATAACCTATAGCGAAGACGGTTTATGAGTACACTTTAGTGCACGAAAAGCTTTAGGCCAGAAAGTGAAGTTAACTACAAACTGTTATGGAAATGAAATGATGCTGAGCCCACATTCTTTAAATGCTCACAAAGGTGCACAGACTGGTCGAAAGGCATAGTCTACAAGCTTAGCGCATAAGACCGGTAGCTTCATAACGATAATACTCAGAACAAAAAGGCGTCTCCTGCTCAGAATTTTCAACATTTTTTGCAACTTCTGGTGCATTAGGGAATGACGATACAACACCAATGATCGATTGCATTGTTTCTTGGAGGGTTGGTTGAATCAGATGTTTTATAAGGTTACCCATAACGCACCGATAACTTAAGCTTATGGTCATGTCAATGTTACGTTACGCATGTATTGCGATAGCTATCACTATTATAACCACTAAGGATTTCTGCCTTACCTTCAGCAAAGATGTTTAAGCGTCCTAATATAAACATAAACTAATCTTACTCATTAGTACACTGATCAGGATGCAGTCATAGTTCAAATATTTATCAAAAATCGTTTGTTTCAATATGTCAAATAATGCATTTGTAAGTTTATCTTGTTGTGATTATCAAATATTTCTTTCATAGTTTTATTTATATACATATAATCGTATTTTGAAAAAAGTGCGTTTTTTTTTTCTTGCATTTGATATGTTCAAGTTAAGCATTTAAGTCTAAGTATAGACAAAAAGGTCTTACAAAAAACTAGTAAAAAAATCAACCGACAAAAAAATCGTCTATTGCATTATCTAGCATCAAAAATTGATTTACATAATACGTATAAACACGCATTTTGTAAAAAAAAAAAAAAGTTGTAGCATTTTTAAAGTTTGCTTGCAGTTTTTACGGTGTACTTATTACATATGTATTTGTGTATAATAGCATTTAAAAATTTAATTTGATACAGTGAACACTTGCTATAAGTAACATGCAAAGGTAGCGCCGCTTGATACAATGCAGCGTCAGATATGAGAGCTTCAGTATGAAAGTAAATCTCCCACTCTCTCTCTCAGTGTGAACACTGGAAAGTGTTGGTGTGCGTGTAAGTGTATGTGTGTGTATGTATTCGTAAATGCATTGCAGAGTATGTAAACGTACGAACCTAAACGTTTCCATTTGTTCAGTTGTCCTCAGTGGATAAAGCGAAATGCAAACGAAATATACATACATATATAAAGGAAATGGTGGATAAACCGAATAGTATACATATCTCGAAACTTTGAACAGTTAGAAGGATCATGCACAGGAAAGGGGTATTTAACTTCTATTGGAACGCAGTATTAAATATCGATATCGATTTTTGACAACTTATTCATATAGGCAATAGCCCGATCATCACTATCTAAAACCAAAAAAAAAAAAATTTAATAGTAATGAGGTTTTGATTGTTCTTATCCAACATATTGAAGGACTTTATTTCACAATCCTCCATAGACAATATCAAGTTTTCTTAAGAAATTTTTTTTTAAATGAGGTCGCCCGACACAGGCGTTAAACCATGAAAATCTTATCAGTAAAAATTCAATTCAAATCAAAATTTGCTTTAAAAATATTGAAGTAAGGTTTTTTTTTTGTATGAACGGGATAAGCCCTCGTCAGTGGTCGGCAAACTTACGAGTATATTTTGGTCATAAGAAAGTTCTAAGTGACATTATTTTGAAAAGAAACTACATTTTCACATTATTTACAACTTCTGCAGTGGTCGTTATGCGGAATACCCATTTTTTCCGCATGTATGTACATATGTCAATCGGCCAGTCACATGTGCAGACTGCTATAAGTTTGTAAGTATCCGCTCTGGACCTGCCTAGGCGACTCCTTGTTCTCCTCTGGTTATACTCCGGCCAGGTGGCTCTTGATATTGCACATGTAGCGATGCCTCTCCACTTACGCTGTGATTCATTTAGATAGTATTTTTGGATGCAGGGGTACACCCGTCTCAAGTTTGCTTACTTCTTCATTTCCGCTGATGAGCCCCTACGTGCCAGTTCAACAGCCTTCCTATAAAATATCCCTATGGGGATATGGTCTTGAAAAAATTTTCGATCATACTCGACAGTCTCCAAAAAATCAAATATCGATGGTGCGATCGTAAGTTCGTCCTGAGCTCAGACCCATTATAGTACATATATTCGGGAGTAGCGAAAAAAGAAGAGGGATAGCGAGTTGAGAATGGCAGATAGACAGGGGTAATTTGTGTCGTGTTTGCGCTTATGCGTTGGGGTTATTCTAACTCTGGTTGCGGTACTTTGCATACTCTGCCTGCATTAATTTATGGAAGCAAGTGCAGTGTTAGCCAACTATAGAGTACATGGCATGCATTTATGAAACATTTCTGTATGATGAGCGTGCGTGTGTAATGTTTTCTATTTCATATACATTAATTTTTAGAACTGCGAGGGACGTGTAAAATCTTTCCACAAAGGAATTGTCAAGCATTCATAGTTTTGCCTTAATTTGTGTTTAATTTGCCGAGTGTCAAAGCCAGTATTTAGTTATAACTGTGATTAAGTATTTCATAACTTTTCGTATATCTTTAATTTGTTTCTGTATTATCAAGAGACTTTTAATTTAAGCTTAAGGTTATGTATGCAAGAGCAACATAATGAGTTGGTTTTGTTTTTTTTTTATCTTCATTTCATGTTATTTTATAATTTTATGCTTTTCTTGTCATACATTTGAATTAAATTAAATACTTTGAATTAAATATTTTAAAAAGTTTTTTCTTTTCTGGACTAAATATTAGATTACAGCACCACATTTGTTATCATTTTAACTTGTAACTTTACATACATGAAGAGTTCAACGAATCAAATTTGGTTAAATATTTGAATTTACTTGAATTTGCAACTACATTATATATATATATGTATATTTGTTTTTTTTTTTTGTTGACTATTGTTTATTGTTTTTATTTGTTTTACTAAGCCATAGATATTTTACCGTTTGACGGCAGTTATACGCTAAAATTTGTTTTTTTTTGTTGTTGTTCTTTGTTTTTGTTTGTATTGCCAACGCTGCCTCAAGCACCCATTACCATACGATTTTTTATCAACAATTACTTATTTATATTTTAACTTTAATGGGAATGTACATAGTTTAATACATATACCTACACATGTACATGCATTAACTTAATTCTTAGGTTCGTTTCTATCAGCGCTGAGACTGATAGGCATTACTTGTGTAATCAATTGCATTTACGATTACTTTTACCTTAATCCAACAATTCTTCGTAATTGTCAACTTAAGTACCTGCGTTTACATTTATTTAAAACTACGATTGCTGCAAAAGAGAAGATTACGGTAATTGTAATTTAAAAAAAGTTATATTACGATTACTGCAAATTTCACTTGACTTATGTAGGTATCTTCGAATACATTTACAATTACAGTATTCATACTCTCTCATTTTATACTGACGTATCTCCGTTTATTAGTAATTTTTTAAAATTCCAATTACTTTAAATTAGTTAAGGCGATGATGATAACTGTACTCGTGCTGTTGAAGATGAAAGTTGCAATTCGATAACTACAATTGAAATCGTAATTCTTATCGCTCAGCTCTGATTTCATTCCCATGGAGGCGACATTCACTTTTTACTTAAAGACTTTTAAACTAATTTTTTTATACTAACTGTGTATTTATGTACATATATATCTCTATATATATACTTAAAACTAATTATTTAACATATATTTGCATATGGCTACTACTACATACATATATATTTTGCATTTTATTTAAAACAAAAACAAAAACTTAATATATTGGACTTTACCCCACAGAAACCCTTTCTTTGTGGCCCATTTTCATAAGAAAAATAAGACTTGGATTCACTTGGAACATCAGCAGCCAAATCAGAATACTTCGTCTCTCTTTAAGGTAGGAAACGTTTAAATTTATGTGAATAAAGGGGGTCTAAAGCATTTGTGATCTATCGTGAAGCCTTGGCCTTAAGTGGTGAAAAATCGTGTGATTGCTTATTTAATCTTTTCAGCACCCAAGAATTTTCACTTAGTACTTTTTTGGGGCCAGCCAACATGGGTGCTTTAATGGTCCATTTTCTTCTTTTACTTTTTGCTGTCTTTCATGAGCAACAACGTTTGAATTGGTAGTATCAAACGACACTTGGACTATTCGAGACCAGTTGTAGAGCTTGGCGAACTGGATAATGTTGGTGAAAAACCTGTATTCTCTTCCAGGTGAGTACTTATTCATCATGCAGGGGGGCATTTCAATTATTTTGACATATATTTTGAACTAGTTTGATACCAGTATATTTCAATAACAGTTGCTTCAATAGTTGGCTAACTAGTTATGTTTGACGTTCCTAGAAGTCTGATGGTAACATGAACATTAATGGTATTTTTTATAAGGTAACGAAACTCATTTTGGTAATACATATTGCCTATTTCAAATTAAATATACGATTTCGTTGTGCCACCTCTAAAACATACCATTCATTGATTTTCTCGGAGCAAAGCTGAAACGACCGCTGATGCACTTTGCGATTATTATCTCTCTCGCTTTTCAACTATTTTTTGTTTTTTGCTTCTTTGTACATTACATATACATACATAAATATGTACATGTGAGTTTACTATTATTATCTTAAAGATCAACATTTCATGATTAAATAATAAAGTTTTAGTATATAAGTAAGTAATTTATATATATGTATATATTTTTAACTATATATTAGCGCTAAATGGTATTCTTTGTTTGTTTGTTGCTTTTTCGTGTTTTTATTGTTTTATTGGCTATTGATTTGTTAGTATTGATTATTATAGTTTGTTGTTTGTTTAACATTTTTTTATTTTTAAATGAAATATAGTGTCTGATGTGTGTTACATAAGTATTTAATTCCAAAAGAATTTATGTATATTTTTCTAGTGAGTTATTACCAGAGCCAGTTTGTATTGCTTGTTATGGGAATTAAATTATTTTCACTTCGAAAATAATTATTTTATTAATTAATCTGTATATAAAAGATATAAAGTAATGTAACGGTAATGTAATTGCAATGTAATTATGCAGGTGTAATTAATTCCTTATGTCAACGAAATTCAAATGTAATGGAGTTGTAATGTAATGATACATGTTTTGTGTAAAGTCAATCAAATTTAAATGCAATGTAATGTAATTGTAATGAATATGTAATGCTGTGTTATGTAAATATGTATAAAATAAATTTTAGTGAAGCGCAAATCGATTTGTAATGTAATTGTAATGCATTTGTAATATCGCCAAAATGAAGATATAATATAATTGTTGGCTAATTGCATATCCCAGCTCTGGTGAATATTCTGCTAAATTTTTGCTATCATAGTAAATACAATGTGTTGTTGTATATAAATTAATTCAGAAACTGTTTGTTTACTAACTGTCTAGTTTTATTCACTGCTTCGTTTGTGTGTGTGTGTGTAAAAAGGTTTGTGTGTTTGTGTGCTTTTCGACTATTCATTTTTCATTAACTTATTATTGCTAATTTGAATTAATTAATAAAATACTTATACTCATCATTTTCCCCCACCAATTTTTGCTACTTCATACATAAACAAAACACTTACACATACCACTCCTTAACATCCTTGGAATCTCGCTTCTTCGGTTTAGGTTGTACCAGTCCAGCCATTTGCGGACGCCCATCAGCACCGGTATTGGCCATACCCGAACTAATACAACCATAACCGACAACACCGCCACTATTGACGCCAGCTGAACCAAGCATGCTTCCACTACCGCTACCAACACCACCACCACCACCACCGCCACCACTACCACCACCACCTCCGCCACTACCCGTATTATGTCCATTACTCAAATTTTGATGATGTGTATCGGTATGTCGTTGCTGATGATAGGAACCGTTTGTACTACTATTACCCAACAATGCAGCATTGGGATTATGTCCATAGGTAGTTTTGCCACCTTCTGTTTTATAATTACGATCACCGGTCGATTTGAGCCATAACACCAGCAATATGACTAATATTACAGCTATTAATATACCAGCCACAATACCAATTATCATAGCTGTGCGCTCATCTTCGATCGAATTAACACGTCCACCTTTACCTTTGGAACGATAATTATTACCGTAAGTTGGCGGTTGTTGTGGTGGTAATTGATAATATGGCGGTGCTTCATGTGGTATTGGTAGATGCGGTGATGGACGTTCCTCTGGTATTGATGTGTGTTCACCATTAAAAATCATATTTGATTTTTCATCTTCTTCGGCAACGTGATGACGTTCGCCACCACCCTCTCCCCCACCACCACTAAATACCTGTACAATATCGTATGGTGTGGTTGGATGTTCGGTAGCAGTTGAATGTATCTCGGGTGGTGATGTTGCTTGACTGGTTGTTGTTGTCATTGTAGATGTCGATGTTCGCTGCGAAGACGTTGTATATACCGAAGTGGGTGTTGAAGTCTGTCGCTGCTGTGTTACAATGCCCGTGGTAGCACTATATGGTACGGTAGTTTCACGTGGGGCAAACGTTTGACTTTCAGTGCGTGTCATGACACTACTTGACATAGTGGTGCTTGAACGCTGTTGCTCTGTGGTAGAGGATGTATCTATGCGGCGACTGGAAAGATCTGTAGTCGACGGTAGCACTTCATTCTTGCCTTCTGAAATGGAAATAAAATACAATTTACTGCAGAAACTATGTAAAGTCAATAAAAAAGTCTATTATTAATTCTCTCTAACTAACAATCCTTAGGTCTTCCACGTAGACGTAAAAAACATATGTTTTTCCTCTGCTCGCATACCGAGTCTCTGGGGGCAAAAAACATCCAACATATTTCTTCGAGTATAAATAATAATAATTTTCATCATGGGGAAATCCTCGCCATCTCAGTAAAGGAACGTTTCGTACAAAGAGCAGATTAGGGATTTACATTACCTACGCGGTATTATACAAAAGCCTCCAGGAGCCTGCAGAACACACATGTCATATGTCAACACACCGTTCAATTTGCGTACCTATATAATGCCATCTACTATGAAACCTTTAACCTAATTGTTACCTTTTTAGGCGGATATACAGCCCAAAACCCGGCATACGCACTGTGACTGGACTGATAGAAGAAACAGAGCTCATAATACGACACTAGCTTACTGGCGGAAAAGAGACGACGGTAAGCTTCGGAGGACCAATAGAAATTACAAGCAAACTGCTGTATGCCGTCGAGTCTTGGATACACATATCTAAGATAAGAGACCTCTGCCACTTCATAACAGGTGACAGCCAGAATAAACCTCTTCGATATATTTTCGAGCTGGAAGATGGCTATAAGAATAAAACTAGTACATGGATGAAGAGGTCATGGGAGTGGTTAGATAAGAAATAAGCAATTGCACTTCGGCAAAAGATACTTGAAAAAAATTTATAACGGCGTGTGTGGCTATGCAGACGGATTCAAAGCCTAGCTATGGTTCCAAAAGTGGGTAAATTTCTTAGTTTAAGGTCATACAGAGGGTGGATGAGACATTGATGGATGGGAAAATATGCGCTAGGATAGAATTTCTTTCGGTCGACTTTAGCGGCAGTTGTAAGGGCTTGTGCAAAATCGTCGCCAAAGTTAACAACCCATTGGGCTGATACTTGCGTTCGGTGAGTAAACCCTAGATGGAAAACAAACAAAAAAAAAACTATTTACATAATCCAGTTTCTTCGTAAATTTATTTTGTTTTTTCTTAATTTTCTAGTTTTTTTATTGCCAAAATAGAAGCAGATTAACATATATGTAAGCTTATCTCAGATAAATACGAGCCTCCGAGTGTGCTCGTATACATAAACATACATATGTATGTATATGTACACTAGATATGTTTAAAGATGAATGTGTGTTCAAAGGTATTACGTAACATTAAGGACATAGATACATATATACATATAGAGTATAGCAAGTTAAAATAATAAATAAAAGTCTTTGAAATTTGTTTTAAAATATAACATGTGCACCTACATACATACATACATACATGCATCTACAAGAAATATGCCCGTTCTTTTTTACAATCTCAGACAAATACATACATACCTACAAAATTATTTTATATATTTGTATTGTATATGTATATATATTTATGTACAATATGTTTATACAAATATGTATATATGCATGTATCCATATGGAAAAAACAAAAGTACGCTGTACATTCTCTAATATGAAGTATTTTTGCTTAGCAGCTTCGAGAAAAAATATTTTATTCTGGTCACCTTATTTACAAGGAGTATGCAAATTACATCTACATATATATATGTACGAGTATCCGTAATTTCTGTCTCTAATTCTCTAGTAACGACCACGCATAAGCAAGATCAATAATATCCTCACAAGTAGTGTAAAATTACTTACTTACATATATTATCTTCCATGTGCTAAAAGTAGCTCTAAACTTTAAGTTGGACATTCATTTAATGATGCAAATATTTCGACAGCCACACTGCAAAACCCCGTAAGTCACTATTTTTCCAAAAATTAGGTTCTGAGCCTTTCCCATAGATCGTGATATTTCGCGCATAAAAATGCGGTCAAAATCGGGTTACAAATTCCCGTTTCTATCCAGTGGTGAAATGTAATAACCGTCGCTCATAGACATAGATATGTTATTATTATCACAGTTTTTCACCACTCCTAAAAACTTTTTGGTTTTGAACATACAGGGTTTTGAAGTGTGGCTGTCGATTTATTAAAATTTCATTGAATTCAATGCAGTAGTTTTGGAGTGATTCGCGAACAAACATGCAGACAAAAATACAAAAAATTAATACTGTCGTATTTTGAACTCCAAATATTCAACTGAAAACATACCGTAGGTTTTTTAAAACTATCTGATATGTATGTATGTATATACAAACAACAGTAGATAAGCTACAATTTCCCGACATTTAAAAAATGATTTGAGGTTGCTTCTATTGCCACCACTGTTTGTAGTGGGAAGTGTATAATTTCCCAAGGAGAAAGGCCTCTTAAACCTTAAGTAAGGCATAGGATGAAATTCTTGTGGAAATTGCATTAAATTATTTTCAGAATTTTTGCAGTGATGCGCGTACATACATGCAGACAAACATATAAAAATTATAATTCTTAAATATCTTTAAGTACGGAGTGTGACCGATTACAAAAAAAACTGTGACATATTAGGGATGCACAGCGCACAATTATTATTTTCTGTTTTTTTTTATTGTTGATAGATACAGTCTCATGTACAGTAGTATTCATCAAGTTGAGGTGGACATGATTTCTTCACGTCATAAGTACGTTTAATTTGTTGTAAACATTGCCCAATTTGAATTGCAGTAGCTCGAGTGGTGATTTTGTTGTTGTTAATCTTCGTTGTTGTTGATTTCGATGGTGTTAACGTAATTTAAAATAATTTTACGTAGCAGTGTATGGCCAAGATGACGTTTGTTATTGTTATTGTTGTGGTGGTGCTTGTTTCTGTTGTTGTAGTTGTAATTTTGCATTGTGTTGTTGTTGAACGTGATCGTGATCGTGCACATGGTCGTGTTGTGAATTGTCTGAACTTATTTGTTAATTTGCTTGTTTTTGTTTTAATACATTTATTCTGTAATCGATATCGCATATACTCGTATCAGTGCATTCATTATCTTATCGTTGTCACACCACGTTCGCCTCGCATTTTCACTCATTTGTTTTTCATTTTTCAAATAAGTTTGCCATCTATGCAAAATTTCAAATGCAAATCATCCATTGCACGATCAATGTCAGAAATATGAAGAGTTCATTTTCTGAAAGAGATAGTAGGAATTCCAACTCAGAATCATTTTTATAAAGATTTTAAGTTGTTTGTTGAACAGCGAGTAGTAACAAGAAAACGAGTAACGAGCTTCCATGGGCGAACAGCAGTGGTTGTGGTTGGTGAATGTAGTATGGCTGATTGATTGATTGATTGATTGTTTGAATAGCTGATCGACTGTTTGGCTGATTTAAATGTTGACTGTACGTATATATAATCTTATAGATAATTTATAGCTTAACTTTTGTCTGATTGTGCGATATTTTTGTATGCTTGAAGATATGTCTGACGATATGAACATGATAACTATGTACCATTTAAGTGATACCTACTCTTAAACTATAACGTCCAACTACAACAATTCAAAACTGAAGAAAAAATTTGGTATGTTTGGCTGTAAATTCTTGCAAGTAACAGTCAGTAAAGAGAGAATTACGTCGCCCCCTGTGGGTTGGGGGCTTAGAATATGTCTGCGGAAGGCATACCGGTCGTAAGAGGCAACTAATATGCACAAAGGTAATGAGGTGCAACTCGATGGTTGATCTACGGATATGATGCCTCATACCTTTCATTACCCATCTTCTCTGGGAGGACTGTTATTTCGGGAGTGATTTTGTTGTTAAAACAACATCAGAGAATTACGTCGTTGAACTCGTGCAAGCAAAACAGCTGTTACTGTTTTCATTGGTGAGTAAAACAAAGTTTGACGTTTTTGTTATTGTTTGCTTTGTCACGATCAGCTGTTTTTCACTTGCAAATGTAACTGAGTGAAAATTCCCTAGCAAAACACTTGAAACTTGCTCTCCCAATGAAATGTCAAAATACGCTCTCTTTCTGCAGGATTTTTGAGTGGCCGAACAATGCTGTCAATTCGTTGGTAGGGAATTCACCACTGTATCTGCTTGTGAAATGCTTCAACTAACTTTGTTTAAATTGAAAGCTTTGCAAAACAAGTTAAAACACGGTTTTTGATAAAAAATTAAAAAGTAGTATTAACACTTAAAATGTCATAATAAAGGCACTTGTTTCGCGAGGAGGATTACGTATGCCCGAACATTTTAAGAAGATTTCGTCGAAATGTGTTCGGCAACATAAAAATTTACAAAAGCGGATTTGACATTTCATTTGAAAGGTAAGTTGCAAGTTTCTGAAGCGAATGTTTCACGCAACGTATTTACTCAGAGCAAAATTGAGTTGAACAAATTTGCGACGGTGTAATAATATTTTCCATTTTTTTTCCAAATACAAAGAAAGAGCACCACATTAGTCACGCTGAACTTAGGGCAGCTCCATCAATTTTTTTTTTTTTTTCAAACATCCTACTTTCTTTAGGTAATGTAACTGGCTTCTCAAATCATATTCGAATTTAGTCTTATTTCTAACTGTACATATACATACATAAATACACAAGGGTTTATGTACCCGCATTTATTTTCAAAAAATTGGTGCTATCAATTGTGAGTGAAATGCCAATGAAATGACTATACTAACTACCAACTATTAAGTACATAAATAAATAAATATATGCATATAGTATACATTTAGCAACTCTCAAGCAAAATAATTGTACTAAGCAACTTTACAAACTTACCTGCACCCTTTGCTGTGCTCGTTGAGGTAAATTGTTCCGTGGTTTCACCATAATCACCAGAACCATGCAAACAATCTTCGTCGTCGCATGCGCGTTCAGTACCGTTAGTTTTATCTGTATTTACATTTTGTGCTGTTGTTGTTTGTTTTGTTGGTGGCACATAAACTGGTGTTATAAGATCATCACCGCTACCCGATTCAAATGGCGGTGTACATTCATCTTCATCATCACCACGACAACCCGAACCAGCGCCTGAGAAAATCAAATCATCTATAGCACCAGGATAGCCACTGGCCGGTGTCTGTTTGCAGATTTTATGAAATATAAAAGAAACAAGAAAAAACAAATTAGAATAAGAGAAGATACCTATGTAATTTTGTGAATAGTTTGAAAACAATGATTATGTATGCATGTAAGTATGTAAGTATAGACAAGCAGTGCGTTTAGTGCAAATGTAGTATAAGAGTCAAATGTTAAATGGATTAGTAAGATTCTATGGTCATAAGCAATAACAGCTTCAGTTCACTTAAGTAACGAGAGTATTTATGATCCAACAAAATGTTTAAGTTTATCTCAAGATAACCATTCCAAAAGATAGCTACATAGAAGAGACGTTGATTTAGCTGTATACGCGTCTAGGAAATAGTCCATCATATGCGATTGTGATATGTCGACTTAAGCTTTTATTGCATATGAGCACAGAATTAGTAATTAGAGACATGCATGCATATTGATATGTTTGACAGGTACTAAGTATATGTATATGTATGTATTTATGTATTTATTATTGATGTTTAGTATTTGAAAATGTGCGCAGATTGGTAAGTGCATAATAGTAAAAGGTCAAGTAGAAATAAAAACAAACATTTTGATTAAATAAAAATTTCAAATCTTAAAACAAGAAAAACTGCTCTACTAACTCCAGAGAAATATCTTTTCGGGAGTCTTTCCCAGCGTAACGATATGAAGCCCATGGAGCTTCTAAAATTTTTGAACTCAACGGCATGAATATAGGGGACGCTAGCCTTTACTAACTATAGCTATGGTTAACATATTTGAGTTTACCGTGCAGGTAATAACGACTTCTGATAAAAAAAAATCTGGTCTAACCCTTTTGAAGCCGAACCAAAGTTTCTCTAAAAATAAATAAAAATTCGGTAGTGGGATGGTTCACAAAATCCTGCCCTGATACAACTTTGAAGAATGTTTTGAACTCCAGCGATTTTGTTGTTAGACGACTTTTTTTCGATGAACAAACGCGTCGCTAAGAGATACATAATCCACTTGCTAACTCTACATTCCCAAACCAATCGGGCTTACGTATCGGGTTTCCCCCCCAACAAGTGTTGTTATTTCAATATAAATCTGTCTAATCCGAATTCATCAGGACTTTTTACTCAATTGTCCACTCAACGCAAAGAAAGTCCCTCACAGTGTAATATCAGCAGGGACTTGACTGTCAAGGCGAAAGTTTTCCGAATACTTTGCCTTTTCCTAGCTCACCGCAGAACTCAATTTTTCCGCCTATTGATCCCAGAACACAGAACTTATGGCGCGATTGTAAATTATTTAATCCGGATACCTAAAACGTTATCCGACAAATCTGACAAGCTAACACGAATTCTTCTAGTTAGGTCGTATTTTTCTTCTGCTATAGGCTCGGCTTTCAGTATTAAATGTTACTCATACGACCTGTAGACTCTCATAAAACTTAAAGTGGCAAACAAAATTGTTTTTGTAAATAATGACTAAAATTAGGAATTAATTGAAATAAAAAAAATACAGAAGTAATGTGTAATATTTTGTTTAGTTTTTTTGGTTTTAAATAAGTGCAGTAGCTTCGAAAATAGCAAAATATTAATTAAGCTAAGACAAACACCTCGCATCTCTCATAAAATCGTCATAACTATGTGTGTCACCCTAATGCCAGAATCTTGAATTTGTAATCCCAACAGTTTTGAGTTATTAAACTTTGATTCAGTTTAACTGTTTCAGTTAAATATTAGGTCCAATCCCGTAATTTTCGCTCCCCACCTATTTTTCTCTTTTATTTTTATTTTTTTTTTTTCAATCTTCACGATTACTAAGTTTGATTTTTGAAATAAGCTTAATATCTCAAAATGTTGATTTTTGCTCATTTACTATGATTTTGTCTGGCATTAGGGTGGCGCTTTAAACAAATTATGTTTGCTATATGTTCAATTCTTATGAGAGTTGTTGGTATTGATGTGAACTTAAAAATAATTACAGGAAAGAATGCGAATGCAATATTTTACAATTTACATCGAAACAATCCACAATGTTATTACTTGTAGTATGAGAATTTTACAAATATACAGAATATATTTTATATGATAATAATTTATGAGCC
The DNA here is from genome assembly GCA_951509765.1 of Sphenella marginata. NCBI lineage: Eukaryota > Metazoa > Arthropoda > Insecta > Diptera > Tephritidae > Sphenella > Sphenella marginata. The sequence goes on along the minus strand of OX608079.1, from coordinate 92,420,870 downwards.
ATGGATGTGAAAGAATAACTGACTTTCTAGCAATACTATACAATGCATGGGGTCTATATTGCTTTCAATTGTATTTCGAAACAGTTAAGCTTCAAAGAATTCAAAGAGAAAAATTTGTTTCGGATTTTCCAAATGTATAGCAGAAGAACAAAAGAAATATTTCAGAAATGGAAGAATGTATGTATTTTAAAAAACTAAACAACATGGATCGTTGTAGGGTGGGTGAATGGACTTTTAAGTTCCGATATGACATGGTTACAAAGGTCTGTAATATCTCCTCAGCTACTATTCTTTGTGTAAGAGCGTAGTTAAGTTTAAATGAAAACAAATAAATTACTGCCTATTCAACTCATTTTTTTAATTGAATACCGATTTCTTATTTTCATATTCAATAACTTGGTGTATGTGTTCAAGTTCAATTTAGTGGATTGTGGTATTTAAGTTTTTCTGTTTTAATATTGAATAATACAGATTTGTAGTAAGTTGCGTGACCCTGTTAAAACGATTGAGTATTCAAAAGAAAACAAATTGAGTACTCCGCGTTGGATTAGGTGATCCTAGTTATTACCGGACATCGGCACGTGAATTGGACCACCTTTTTTTATATGAATGAGAATAAGTTTTGGAGTACTCCGATACTCCTTAGCATTATGGAACGGAATATTTCGGTTTTTTTGCATACTACTAGTAGACATATACTATGGTTTGATACCATCACATGCTTTAGTGTGCTCTATTTATGTTCTATGTTTTACGCTTTTATGTTTTAAGTTTTTGCATTTCCGCAACAGTGTGCACCCAATGACTCATAAATTATTAAATCATATAATTGAATAAGAAGAGCGAAATTGATTGATTGATACTTTGTTTGTTTTTTTTTTTTTTTTTGCAAGACTTATTTACGATGAGATAATTTGAGATTTGAAAATTTGATTTGCAAGTTTGATTGTTTAAAATAAATTCCCTAACCTGCTGCATTCTTTGCAGATCATTTCTATCTAATACTCCAGTTACCAATTGAACATCTCCTCTTATGGTTATGTGTGGATCACGTTCAACAGCCAAATCGAGTATGCGTAACTTGTTGACCGACAAACCGGCAATAACACCAGCAAATGGACGTTCAATACGCGTACGGCCACCACGACTAAATTTGCCGCCCACTTGAATGCTGGACATGGTATTGAAAACCGTCGATTGATGCCCTAAATATAAAATGTATAAAATTATTATAAACGCATACATATGTATAGAAATATATATATATATATATAAATATATATTTTATTAGTTAATTGCTTTTGAGTTAAATTTTGTGTAACATGCCTTGTGGATTGAGGGTTTGCACATTATAATCATCGAGTTGTAACGTTGCATTACCGCCTTTACGGCTAAAGCGCACCACATGATATGTGTTGTCATTGACTTTTGTGCCGATTTCGCCTAAAGGCAAATCCCTAGTACCAATATTGTAGACCATAAATATATTGCCTTCGACAATTTCAAGTTCCATATAATCTTGTGTTGTTGCACTCTCCACACGTAATATAACGGCATCTGATTTGGTTGTTATGAAACCCAAAGCAATATTGTCCTCTTCAGTATCAGCTTGCATATTCTCTGGGAAGGCATATTGTATTATGCCTTTGTTGTTGCCAAACTCATAAGCAATCGATTCTGAAAATAAGTAGGAGAAAACAATCAGAAAATTCACTTCTCTCGATGAATAACTAGATAAATGAGTGGAGCTTGATAGAAGTCGAATTCCAGTAAAGTTCTCAACCTGTTAAAAATATGAATATTTAAACGAAGATACGCCTGGTCAGCTGAAAATGGTAGTACTACACCAACAACAAAACCAGTCGCTGATGATGGAAAATCTGTCTTCTCGAGTATGATGCAGTGACAATGGCAATATACCGAATGAAGAATAATAAATCTTGGATTTAAAGGCCCTCTAAATTTATTCGAAACCATGCGAATCTTAGGACAAGGCCTGAAAAGAAGTGATCTCGAGTAGGCGATTGGGAATGAAAGTCCTGTCTAGGCTCTTCTGTCGGAAAAAAACTAACTTCTCCAAAATAATACTATATCGCTAACGGAGAATTCTAGAAAAAGATCTTAGCAAGACATTAAAATCTTTCTCTATTAAAAAAAAACTACTTAAACTCAGCTACTCACCATCATAACAAGTTGGCCCTGTATACGAAGTCATATCACATTCACAAACGTAAGCATTCCATTGTTGTACGCAAATACCCCGATTAGCGCATGCATTCTGACTACATTTGGTTGGACCTTCACAACCCGTCACGACCAGCGAACTCGGCACTACCGCATCACTAGTCAGTGTAGGTGATGTATCGCCTAAATCGAGAGATGCAAGACAACCTTCGAAACCGGAACGTGATGAAATGGATGCGGGTAATTTTGCGTACATATCCTTGAAGACGCCACCAATATAAAGTATGCCAGAAAGTTCCAAATGCATGCTATTGCCGGTCAATGTCACAATCTCAAATGAATCATCTACGGTGAGTGTGTGCGTTTTGGGACCCGGACGTCTAATGCTCACTTGATGCCAACGATTGTCATTCATGTGAATACGTGATTTGTCACGCATTGTTACCGGCCCATCACCAATATCGAATGTGTAGTGTATATGCCCGTTAACGAGTTCCAGAGCAATAAAGTCATTACGACGTCCACCGTTGTAGAGAAGCAAGCCATTTGGTTCAACAGTTTTGAAACGGAAATCCACCGAGACGCTTGAGTATGCTTTGAGCATTGGTAGGCCGACGTAAGAATGTTTGGAACGAAAAGTGGCTGCGTGGTAGGGATTGCCGGGTGGTGAGTTTACAAAACGCGATGTCAACTTAAATGTAGCGCTTGGTAAAGCCGATAATTCGGGTCCCAAATTTTTCACAATATCAATGTATCTGAAAAAAATAAAAAATAAAAATGCGTGTGTGTGTCATTATTTAGCCATAAATAAAATTGACTCGTAAGAAAATCCTGTAGAGTCGTTGAATTCTTGCCCCGTAAGCTTAGGATTGATGGGCCGTAAGTAACAGAAGGTCCACTCAAGCTTAAAGAAAATCTGCTATTGGCTCTACTTAAAATATATTCCCTTCCAAAAGAGTGACATTACTGTTTCACCGAAGCGATTGTAGATGGAATGAGATGGAGTATGTCTCAGAGAGTGCGTAGACACTCAGACTATAGAGACAGACTATCATTATGAGTAATAAAAACAGAGTTCAGGGAAAAATTATTAAAACTTTAAGTAGAGAAACGGGCTAAGCGAGTCTGGGTTGCTTGAAATCGCTATCGGGGGGACCATTGGTATAAGTTTTTGTCTTGCACTAAAGCCAGTTGACAGGCTTAGAATATACCAACCTTAAGACATGGGTGTCGTAAGGGCCCACAAAAATCCACAACCTGACTATTGAAGGGAGTACAAGAGATCCGACCGGAGAGCACCAGTTTAATTCCAGTAAATCACCGCCAATATATGTAACACTCCCGAATTCTTGGGTGCTTACAACAACAATAACACTCAACTATTTGTGAAGAGATTCAAGCTAGATGGCACAGTTGGTCAATTTATGCGACCCGTCAACTGGAGTTTTCTCAAAACAATGGAACTAACCAACACTTTTTGAAGTTGGTCTATGTTGCATCAAATTATCCCAGTTATAAAATCTGATTGGTTGGACCAAGTGCTACGGTCAATTATTGACACGTCTCAATATTCTGTGCAATCGGCGTAGTGTTTTAAAGCCGCGAAAATTTCTCTGACTGTATGTACTTTAATCTCTTATTGGTGAGCACTTTGCTTGAAATATTAATAGCTTCGCCTTCTCTCAGGCTTGTTATTATTACGCACCAAATAAAAATATGCTTTAATTACAACAAATAAAAACCGAAAGCCCCAATTCAAAAAATTACCTTAGTCCATTGAAAATGAATCCTTGTAATTGTCCAATGAAATTTGGCATTGTCGATGTCATCTGTATTTCCTCCTCAGCATGAAACATTCCACCCAAATGAATGGAACGTATTTCTATGGTGCTATGACGACCAAGTATAGTCTCCGCTGTCGGAATATATATATTTATGCTAGATAAAAAATACTAAAAACATGCATGCACTTTGTACACCTAGGTACATACATAGTTAATTCAGCTACAACATACTTATTATTATTACTTGTTAGTTGATTAGTTATGTATTGGTTATGCCTATTACATATTATGTAGTTACTATACATATATTACTTTAATAAGCAATTACAACATAGTACATACATACATATGTGCTGTATACATACAACAATATATTAATTGTATATATGTATGTATTTAAGGCAAAGAGCACGATCTACTAATAAATCGTCTTCTCAGAAATTACAACACATTACAATAACTTTAAATTACAAGAAGCGTGTTTTTTTTTTAGTATTTGTATGTAAGTATGTATGTAATATATTAATTTTAAGTTATTGCTTTAAACAATATGACTTGACTTTGTGAAAGGCATACAAGTAAGTTGCATAGTTAAGTAGTAGTAGGTAGTAGATGATAGTCTCATAAATAATTACGTATACAAGTATAGTTGAGGGAGAATATATCTACTCTGTAGGAAGACCAATAACTAGTGAGTGTAATAGAACGTATTATAGAATCTCTTTCTGATTTTTTATATGGATTAAATTTCACGCCTACCATCACGGTATTAGCTGTGTTCGGCTACAAAACTTTCAAAAAGTAAAGTGAGAATGAGGTAAAACTCTCTCGAAACGCAAAAAGTAAAAGTGGGTGAAATTCCCAGAGTAAAAGCTTGTAGCTCTCTATGTCATTGAAATGTCAAAATTCGGAAGTCTTTTGTGTAAACGAACACTATCTCAGTAAAAATTGTATACCTTTTATAAAACTTTTAAAAATTGTAATATACCCGAACACCTATTATATGTCAGCCCCTATAAGTATGCTACACAAATTTAAATTTACTCATTGACACATTCCACAAATGATCACAGTCCTAATAGAAGTACTTAATTTGTTTGAGATCAAAATTAGGTCTCTGTTTCCATTTCCACTCAATTTTCCCATTGCTCTCGCCAGAGAAATCTCCAACTACAACTCAAACTATAACTCCATAGCCTTCTCGATTTTGAACGGCATTACCAACTTCTCTTTTTCGAAGTTTTTCCAACTTTCCCTCTACCACCATGCCAACAATAATCGCTATCGCCACTTTCATATATATTCCCAATCTCAACCTCCATGTCAAAACAACAATTTTATTATTATTTCTTTTTCTCCCCAAAATATTCAAAACCGCATCTCGATTCATAAACTTTTTTGACATAAATGGTATAAAATGAAATTCAGCTAAAAAATTAGTGGACCTATCTGTCATGCGAATCATTTCATATCTTGGCTACTGAACCAGAAGTATTAGTCACTAATTGTCGATTTTCCTGCAGGGTATTCACTCACTATATAAATGTATTCGCGACTATAAAAATTACATGTATTGTATGAAAATAAATATGTATTATATAAAAAAAATTGTCAAGCAATTCTGGTGAGTCTTTAAATTATTATTATTTTTTTTTTTTTGGTCACTAAATTTGTGCAGATTTTTTTTTTTAAATAGAACTAACGTTTTAGTAAACGAAAAGAAAGAAAATATACATTTCTATATAAAAATCACTTGCCGGTACGCTTAAACATGTTGTTTTAACACTGGTGTCGATTCCTGACTTTTGACTCAATATTTAAGAGGACACATAAAAATACTGTTTTGTGCAAGTTCGTGTGGCAGAACTCTTTTGAAATTATAATACCTTTTGGTAATGATGGAATTATGCTAGGTGGGAGCACTAACTAAGCTGTCGGGCTGAGTCTACGTTCATAGATTCGCTCTCAGTGAGTTTAAGACTAGACTTTGAATAGAAGGTATAGATCTTTGACAAAAGACTAAACTTCTATTGCTTGAATAGCAAGATTTTCGCTGGAAATTTTAATAAGTTTTACTGCCCACTGAAACTACTAAATTCAATTATTGCAGGCCAAAGAGCTAGTCTGTGAAACCCATTTTGAAAAGGTCAGTCATATCACTACGAACGAGAGCTTATCTGTATAGTTTGGGGACTTCGAAACTCTTTTTACCTACCACTGTCTTATACTCTGCGCACGGCAAGTGTTTCTACAATAAATGTACCACAAATTTAAAAAAAAAATTGCAAGAAGTTAAGGGAAAAATATGATTTAAATTCAAAGAAGAAGAAAGTAAGACGAATTACAGAAGAAACAAAAGAAATAGATTAAAAATAAATAAAAACTACTTCTGTTTTTCGTGTATCATATATAAAGAGTGCGCCAAGTTGGGAACGTACAAATATATTATTTCTGCATATAAGATCTAAAAGTGCAATTAAATAAAACTAAACAAAGTTTATTTAATGATTTATTATTTTGGAAACATATGATATTAAAGCCTATACTAAATTCAACTCTCATATTCAAACACAACTAATATTAATTAGTTTGCGCGCTCTTTTGAGGGCATTTCGTATACTTTTTTATCGTAGAGCCTTTAAATTTCTATTAATAACATTTTTGAATATTAATTTGCCTGTATTTAGAGAATTTTTTAAAAGTTTTTCAAACAACCAAAGCTGGGTTCGAGAAAAAAAAGGTACTTGGGAGTGAAAAATAATTTCTGCCGCTATCGGATATCATATAAAACTTGAGAAAAAAGATAATTTTTGATTTGTATACCGTTCGTGAAACGGAGAGTCAGAAGAAAATAAAGTATTGATAAAAATAATAGAAAACATTGAAGTAATTAAAAATTATCAACCAAACCAATTATTATTACTTTTAATTATCTGATTTTTTTTTCTTAATTAATTTATTCTTATAGGGGATATGTAAACAACTAAAAATTTATTGTTCTTTATAATTTGTGAATGAATTAGTTCTTAATTTCTTGGTAACATAATGCAATCATTAAGTAAATAATGGAAATTTTTACTACCCAAACAACTGAATTAAAATTCAATGAACTCTTTCTTTGAGATTCTTAACCCATTAATTTATCTGTGTAGCTTTCCGCACTAGGAAACACATCCTCAAATTTACATACAGTAAGTTTACCAAAATATTTTTTACGCTACACTTTTAAATAAAAAAATTTTAAATAACTATATAAAAAGTATACATATGTGCAGATTTTACGTGTTTATTTATTTGTCGGCGGTATTTTCTTTTCTTTAACCAGAAGGTTAGATATTAATTTATGGAATATGAAAAACATTAAAAGCGATTTATGAAAATGGTCTCATGAGGGATGCGTAGTGAAGCTACTGTTATGAGCTGCTTTGAAAATTATATGGTATGAGTGTATTCTTTTAAAAATTTAGGGGTATTCACAAACTTAATCATTTAATTATATTATGCAAGTTCTACTTGTTACGAAAATGCTAAAGTTAAATCAAGATTTATAGGTAATGTATGGGCCTATCATATCGAAGGTCCCAGGATAAAATAACAATGCAGGTGACATCAAATACTTTATATAAAAATTGTCTTCAACCCGCCGAATGTATTTCTCTTTCCGTAGTTGTCTGCCGGAGTCCAAAAATAAATCATGACACTCAATTGTGTGAATACCCCATAGTTTCGATGAGGTATGCGATAACATTATTTATGATAATGAAAAATTACAAAAATAAAGAATGGAAAAGGAAAATTCGGGAGCAAAAAGCAATTAATCAAGGAGTGTTGCGTTTGCAGTTGTAAATGTGCGCGATCATTCATGCGTATTTGAACTTTCAAAAAAAAAAAACGTTTTATATAAAGTTTAGATACTAAATAGTAACGAGTACGTACATTTTTCTCGTTATGCAACATGCGAAATATGTGTGTGTATAATATGTGTGCGTGATGCTGTTAGAGTGACAAATTGACAGAGTGCCGTCATGCACACACATAACCCAGGTGCAATTTTAGCTAGAGTAACGGTGTTAGTGAGTGATTGAGCAAGAGCGGTTAGCTCGTGTGCATTTTCGCTGTTTGCGTGGTAACGGTGCCAAAGGATTTACGAGATTTGCAAAAATTTAATATAACGGGGTTATTTAAGGAGAAATTCACTACACACGCTGCGAACATTTCCGGTGCTGTTTGTGCCACAATATCGAATAAATTTGTGAGATTAGTTTAAATTATTATAGTTTTGTTTGTTGTTTTGCAATTAACACAAACTAAGTAAGTTAGTATAGTTAGGTGGGTGTTTTCAAACGAATATCGCAGTACACGAATATAATTTTGTTATGCATAGAATTTAGTAGTATACAACACTAGAAGAATATTTTTAATATTATATGGTGCAAATTACAGCCCCGGCGCCTTTCAAACATTTTTTTTTTTATTGCAATTGTTGTTGCTGTCAAAATCAAATTGTAGCGACATGACACAACAACAGTAGCAAGAAAAATGTGCACCTCATCTTGCGTGTCGATTTTTTATTTTTCTCTAACCTAATTCTTTTTCAACATAAATACAAATTTAAAAAAAAATTTAATTTTGAAAAACTCGAAATAAAACTATAAGTTGTCCTGCATAACGATTTTTTTTTTTGTAATACGAAATTTTTTATTATTTTATTTTATGTACATATATATTTGTTTTTTATATTTTTTGTGTCTAAAACCTATTCTCTTTTATCGTTAAAAAATTTGTATTTTTGTCTTCCATTCACTAAAACGAATCTTATTGGGCAGCCCTGAAACTTGGAGACTACATGATATACTACGAGAAACATCTATGAAATAGCCTGCAAAAAGATACACGCAATGCGAAATATATTTTTGTATGTATGTTTCGTTAAAATGTATCCGATCAATGTATTCCATCGTCCATTCAATTGTGGTGATTTTACTTAATTGTGTTTTAGTATGTACATTTTTATAAAGGAAAATTGTTTTTTTTTTTTTTATTTTGGTGCATTGCACTCCATCAAAGAGGAAATTAAAACAAACAAAGCAACCAATTTCATTTTTAACTTAAACAAAATTGCCATCTTTTCGTTCTCCAAATGCTTAGTTTTTGTTAAAACATGCACCTAAACGATCCTAAATTACACTATGCAACAATTCGGGCAAAAAGACAACTAACTCAGGGTACCGTGTATGTTTTTTTTGTATCGCCAGAGAGCATTTTTTGTTAGACCTTAAGTGGTTGTCCAAAGAAATTACAATAGTTCGGGATGTTGTTCAGAAAAATTTCTGAAATATTTCGAGAGCTTTTTTGATAACTTACATTATTTCATGAACATGAAACGGTATTATAACTTTGGTCCGATGTGTGTAAGTATGAGACGAATAAGAGATGGACCCACCAATAGGTATCTCGAAATCATCAGTGCGATGAGCTGAAATTAGTCGCTCAGTTTAGAGATATTTCTACGAAATTTACGTATGGGGCTGCCATTTTGTATTATATTAATCATTTGTCAGAACCTGCAAGATCGGATCATTATAACATATAGCTCCCATACAATCGATTGTTCCGATAAATGTGGTTTGGGCTATGTATGTATATTTGAATTAACAGTTGTATAGAGTTTGTACCAACTGAAAGTAAAGATCGGACACTTAAAAACTTTATGCGTATTCATGAAAGGTATAGAGCCTTTAGCATAACCGAAGACAGCCCTTTCCCTACTTGTTTTAATATGATTTCAGTATGTAGCTCGGTATGATTGTTGGAGATCTTCTCAAATAAGTCCGCACAGGATCTTTATTCAATAGTAACGGGACCTTTTTGGAACGGTATTTGAAATATCCACACGCACAAAGCTATAAAGCGTGGAATTTTATTAATTCCGAGTAGGTAGGAATCAAAAACCTTAAACTAAAATTGTAATATGTTACTCTTAGTCGAGCTAGCACCAACTTTTTCAGTTAGATTTTAAGATCATCATCAATCCTGAGTTGGCATCATCCATTTCCCAAAAATATTGTTGCCCTTTTTTTTTTTTTACTCAGAGTCTTGCATTTCGAAATAATATTTGCCAATTCCTTCTTTCGTTATTTTTTTGGTCTTTTTTTTTGTTTGGTATGTTATTAGTAAACTTCAAAGCAAAATTCTCAATTTTGTTATCCCATTAAGAAAATGTAATTTATTATTAAGGCAAATGAAAACACAACATCAAGATTTTTAAAAGTTTCAAATTTACAAGAACAAAGGATTGTGAATACCATTGGGCAACATCGCGTTAGTGTTTGCACACTTACTCTTCTCGAGATTTTGAGCCGAAAAAAAGGGGAAAAAAAATTATTTTTTTCTCATAAATCGTAGAAATTTATCCTATTATTTATATAGGGTGATATTCATGATTCCAAATTTTGAAACCGTAAGAATATGTTGTTAAATTGATTTTTCAAAATTCGAAGGCAGACTATTTTTCTATCTGGAGAGCAGAGAGAAGGTGGCGCTCATGGTAACTCCAGTTTTTACCGAGCAATTGCTTTGAAATGTCACAGGAATATTTTTTCTGGTATATCTTGAGGTTTGGAAATTTGTAAAAGGTCTAATTTATTAAATAATTTCTTTTTCTCGGGACCGCCTTTTTTGTTTTAGAGCCTTAAAGAAGAATGGAGAATGGCAGGCTTTTAAATCAGAATAATCAAAACAGTTTAATAATCGGCTACGTTTTTCCCATCACAATATAAAATATGTAGAGTTTTGAAATTTTTGAAAGAAAAATTATCGATAGTTTCGCCAAAAAAAACATCGATATTTCTATCAAATTAATGAATAACGATTGATCAATTTATGGAATAAATATTGGCTTCTTATGAAAAAAGTAACTGCGAAACTCTTGATATACATATTAGATAATCCTGCTGAACTAGAGATCGAAACGAATACTATCAATCAATATTCAGAGCTACATTTTTAAAAAAATTTTCATAGTTAAAGGTAATTGCGCTGCAAAATTACAATGACTCTTTTTCGACGTTTTAATGCCCAATGGTATATTACTTAAATGAAATCAAACAAATTTAAATACAAGTAACGTATTGTAAAATGTTACAGTATGTAGTATGTAAATATAAAACTTTAACAAACAAATTTTTCAATAATATTTAGCATAATGAATTCCAAAGATGTAAATATGTATGCATGTTTTGGATGTAAAATGTGTTATTTATAAAAACGAGTATGCTGAAGAGAAGTGATACAAAAATGTCAAATTTAGAAAAGGAAATTGAAGAATAAATGCATGTGAAAGAATGCTGATTAAACGAGCCAATATTATTTTTTTTAAAAATGTAGTTTTCGAAAGACTTGATTTGTATGTAGTAAATGATACGAGTACATCACATTAAAGCAACTCTTATTGCATACATTTTAGAATGCAAGTCGCTGAAAATTTGTGTTAAACGGATAACGGCAAGGTATGCTCCTGTATCTTAAGGTTAAGTGCGCTGATGTGACTGTTTTGATTTTTTTGAATTGGCTCCATAACTGTAGTTGTGTATGTACATACATAGTATGTGGATCCTATACATGTAAATAATATTTAAGCCCAAATATTTGTAATAGTAGCAAAACTGTGCTGATTTCAGAGATTTTTTATATTCGTACCATACAAGGATATGGGGATATTTTTTGTGAGCGATTTATTTATTTCACATTGTCACACAACTAAATATGATTATTTCTAATTTTTTCCAAAACAGCTTTACAAAACTGATGAATTTTTTTTTTTTTTTTAATCAATTGGAAAATAAACAAAAAAACGCCTATCATCAAATTTAATAATTATTGTTTATAATAACACTTGGCTGTACCAAAAAAACGTTTTTTCGTCTCCCCTCAGTAGGTATATAGTAGAACAGACAAATCAACATCTTATAAAAAGTGGAGTGATACTTAGGAGGCACACTTAACACTATCCGTTTAACTTAATGATAAGCTCAAACAAATACTTTAAACTAGTAAAATAAGAGCCACCTTAATGAACATAAATGAATGATGTGTATATTAAATTATATAGAAATATTTATTATTTAACTGCACTTAACAATCACTCGGAAACTAGTAAAAAATATATATTTTCCATATAGACCAATAAATTCGCTTTTTTATGCTCACTAGCAAGATTTTAAAGTTTAATTTTAGGTTAGAACTGTTTTTCGTTTTGGTTTTTTTTATTTTGTATTTATTCTGACTTTTCTTGAAGCACACGAACACGGGGATACCAAATACTGATTGATGTTAATATATATATGTATGTATGTACATATATGGAATATGCAATGAACGGGTGGTAAAGTTTTTTAATATCCAAATTAAGTGCGCCAACATGTAAACATTTGACATTTAGGCACTTATTATGTACTACGCGACACAATGAGTCAAGTGTGACAGTAAATCTGAGTTAATTTATTGGTATAATATAGATGTAAATGTATATGTCAGTGAACTACGACGCAAAGTGTCACGGCGTTTAACATAATAAAGCCCTTAATAACCTGCTATTTTTAATATTTTTGGTTATGTATGTTTTTTGTAGTGGTTGCAAACTAACGATAGCAAATATTAGCAATATTTTTCGATAGTGTTTTTTTTTATAAGCAACAGCACCTAATCTTTAGTACTGTTAATGATAACGATCGATTTCAAATCTTAACAATAATTCACATTTAACGGGTCGATTCTATAGTGGTAACAACATTCGATTTACCCGGCAAACAAATATCTTGGAAACTTTTACACCCGTTTGGTATTCTGCCGGCTCAAGTTGCAGTTCAATTTCGTAACCACCTAAAGAGGTGGTAACGCCAAGTAACCGCGACAAATTGCACGTGTTTTGTAAATATTTTTTTGGACAGAAAATAGCACAAATTTTATACACATACTAGATCAGAAGAATTAATAAACAATATAACCACTTTTTTACGTGAAGTTTCGTGCGCGTTTGCCTTTTATTCTCTTTTGCGCATTGTTTGTTTTTGACATCGTTACCATGCGCGCTAGAATCGCGGGTACATGCACCGGTTACGATTTTTGGTTAGATAATCTTCTGGGTACAAAGTTTCCGGTTACGCTCAGAATCGACACGTAAGCCATACATTTAGCTGGATACATATTCAAAATACCGTACAGGTTTTCTGAAGTAGATATGAGGTATAATATTTTCATCGACGAGATATGTTACACGGCGGGCATAACAAAAATTCACTAAGTTGATAGCTCTTTAATCTTTAAAACAAAAAACAAATCATTTTCAAAACTTCTTTGAAATAACAAATCAACCTAGCAGAAAATTCCAAAATTGTTACAAAAGTTTCAGTTCTATTATTTAGTTTGTTTTTTCTACGTTAGCGGTTAAGATTGATAGCTTCGATAAAATCAATAAGGTCATCGATAGTTTGCCGCCATTAGTTTTTTGTGAGGTATTGTGATATCTAGCAATGTTAAATATGTAATTTGTACTTAAAAAATAATAAGAATACAAATATTTTTACGTTTTTTTGAAACGAGTACATATTTACATTTAAGTAAACAAAATATCGAGTACGTTTGGCAATAACATTTTCACCACCTACATACATATGTAAGCTCACATATTTATTAGGGCCCTTGCTTGTAATCGATTATTAGACTAATCGATTATTCGAACAGCAAATATTCCATTTCTACTATCATTATTTATAATTTAACAAATACAATTATTTCTAAGATTAAAAAAAGTTCTATAGTTGCAAAAACTGGGCGCCGCGATCTTGTAAATGTGATGGAGTTTAGTTGCAGTTTTACCCACAGTTGCCCTAGCGATAGAACGTAATAAAAATAAATGCAAAATAAAATAAGTTAAATCTGTCAACTAGTCGACTATGTTTTAAACAACTGTTGCAAATCGTTAAATCGATTAGTTGATAATCAAGAGCTCTAGTGTTAATATATCAATCTAGTCATGTTTATTGTTCTATGACCCTCTAACGCACTCGATTAACAAAAAAAAAATAATATTGATTAATACAAAAACAAAAACGCAACCAAATATTGTAAAATGAAACGAAAAAAATACAATAATATTAAGATGTTATTTGTTGCTCTTTCTTGCAATAGTTATACCGATATCTGTCCCTTAAAAGGATTGCTTGAATTATTTACTTAAATATTAACTATTTTCAATAATTCTTAAAAAAAATTAATTTTTTCTTTCAATTATTTTTAGAATGAAAAAAAAACGACACGGCACGACACGTAGTAGGGCAAATAGAAGTGCTGGTGATACATACATAACATACCCCTGACAGGGGGAACCCCGTCAACTTGTAGCCGTAAATTGGAGGCACGTCGTGAGAAGCGTATCGTATGCCAATTATTATCATTCAAAACCGATTGACCGGCGAGTAAATTCTGAAATTAGTTTAAACGCAAGAAAGATACAAAGCAAACAAATTTTAAAACTTTGTATTTAAAAAGTCAAAAGCCACTATAACTTACCTTCTCACGATCACTCAAGCGCACACTGGCACGCACACGTCCTGCTACCAATGCAATTTCCAAACGATCTGGTGAATTAGATTCGGCGCTTGTCAATAATATTAGTCCGGTGGGACGTGAAGTTTTGAAGCGTATAATCAATTCTTCAGTTTGTGTTTTGGTGCCTTGTCCATTACCCAACCATACCGTCATATGTTGTGTACCGTTAAATGCCAACGTTGCCAGCTCACGTCCACACGTTGGTCCCGCATAAAGTGTTGCTGTACAATCACAAATTGGACGATTCCAGCCCTCAATGCAGGTGCCACCATTCAAACAAGGATTGCCAGCACATACGTTGGCTTGTACGTGGCAGGAAGGTTTCACCGAAGCTAAAGCAGAGAGATGATATGAATGAGATTGTTGCAATAATTCGATTTCTATACTTGATTTTATTTAAAGCATTAGCAAAATCGTTCCAAAATAAATCCATTATAAATTAATGATATCAGAGCTCCAATTCGATTTACCACGAAATTATATGGAGAACTAACCATTACCTATCACTAATCTATTTTGAGAAAACGTAAATGTGAGTAGGATGTATATCTCGCAAATCGGGGATCTCGCAAAGTAAGGAGCAGCCCTTTTCCTTAAAACGGGCCGAGAACTCCACTCCAATAAGACCAGATAGCATTTGTTAGGCACATATCTCTCACAAGCTTATTTAGTCCCGAAGCAGGAAAACAGCTAAGAGTGTGCAAACTGCTGAACTCAGTGGAGCCAGTAAATCAATGAGAGTCGTAAATTACGAATGGAAGGAGTAGGCACTCAGAGTGTATATGGCTGATTCCTTGAAAATTTGATACCCAGTGTACAAATTCGCGGCCCCTCTCAGCTGGGGTGCATATGTAGCTCCACGCAATCTAATGTATCCCAACCCCAGGTCTCTAACGAATTTTCATAAATAATTCACATCCCCAATACAATTAAAAACAAAACAAAATCCATTATATTACTACTTTGACGTTGAAAAATAATGACTAAAATAGCTCATAATTTTAAATTATTCAAATGACTGCACTTAAGACCCTTTGCTAAACCAACAACAATGCTACATATGACCCATTTCAGTGCGTGCTCTAACCAAATTCAACACATTCACATATGTATGTATTTGCATAAATGATTGAGGCCAATTAATTTATATGAGACAAACAGATGGACATACATTAGACTGAACCAAAAAAATTTTTTTTTTTTTTATTGAAAATATATATCAACATTTATTATTAAAACTGGGAAAATGAATACTATAAAATTTTTACAACTTAATATCCATTTTTGGAGTCTATCATGTTTAGTTTAGATTTTTGAAGATTTTTCTTATTTTTTCCTTTAAACTCTCAAACTATCAAAATAAAGAAATTAAGCTGTAAGCACTTTTGTCAAAATCTGACTTTTCCACAAAAAATTTATGAATGAAAACTTGCATCACATGGGCCATTCCAGAGTAAGCAAAATTTTAACATTGGTATGGTTTTCCGATTTCACCTTTTGAAGTAAATTGTTTCCCGCGCACTTCAAACGCATAAAGGTAAAAATTTAAAATTTGTTTTCGTACTTAGATTTACCAGAAGCACTCAGCAAAATGGCTCCCGTCATAAATTCAGACAACAAAAATTCAGAAACACATATTTTCAGAAATTTTTTTTCAGAAATTTTTTTTTAGAAAGTCAAAATTCAGAAGTCAAAATTCAGAAGTAAAAATTCAGAAGTAAAAATTCAGAAAGTAAAAATTCAGAAAGTAACCAGACGGCAGAAAAAACATTAAATTTGGCGCAGATCCCCAATTCGGGGCCCGATCCACGTTTTTTATGTGCAGAACACCTTTCCGCGTAGGCGGCCTTCGGCCGCGCTTCAAAAAATAACCCTGGGCTACGCCATTCCAACTCCGGATGTGTGCCATAGCCGTGGCTACCGCCACGGTGATGTCCTTCCGCGTGCCACTCTTTTCTCACAGGGTAATGTGATTACAACAACCACATGAAAATGACAGAAAAATTGTGAACTTTTACTGCAAATATCTCTCAAAACTCTAAAAATATCGTATTTCCCCCTCCAGATTATTGTTACGGAGGAGTATAAAGATTTTGTGAATTTTTCATTCATTTTTCTGTTAAGTTATTTCTGAATTTTTCATTCTGATTTGTTGTTTCTGAAAAAAGTTTTCTGAATTTTTCATTCTGACTTTTTGTTTCTGAAAAGTTTTTTCCGACTTTTTCATTCTGACTTTTTGTTTCTGAAAAGTGTTTTCTGAATAAATGTTTCTGAAAAACAGTATTTCTGAATTTTTGCTTTCTGAATTTATGGGGGCCACCCAGCAAAATACTTCTGCATAAAATTTTCAACTTTTGACTGAGATAAAACCTCATTTACTGTCATTTTTGAGCTCGCAGTAGTAAGAAAACCGAGTACGGAAGTGACTTCTTACAAATTCTTGCTCTTTCTGAATAGGATCTAGTGAATATCAACATAATAACAGACACACCATTTTTTTTTTGGCCCAGTCTAATATACAAAATTACCCTTGCCATAATATACAACAATAAAAAAAAGTTGCTCACCTGAGTCCTGTAAGCGTGCGAATGCTGCAATATCGATCGCTTTACCACTAAGTACCAAGTCACGCAAACAACCGACAAAACCTTGTCGCAAAGTTGCCGTCCAAATTGCTGGTGGCCAAGCAATATTATTATATTGTGGACCCGTACCACCCACATACATATGACCATCCAATTCCAATATTGTGCCATCGCCCGGTGTACGAAACTCATTCCAAACACCATCCACGCTTACCTTTGCATCGCGTCCGTTACGTCGTAATATCAAATCATGCCAATCTCCATCGTCTACACGACGTCTTGAGGCACGCACCTTTGCCGCACCCGAACCCAAATCCAAATGTATGTAAATATGTCCATTCAATAGTTCAATGGCAAATAGTACGGCCTGCGAATGAAATTAATAATTTAATATTGCGCACTGATTTGATAGATTGTTGAGTGAAATATGTTCATACATTTATTGTGCATAAATAGACAAGAAATTTATTTAATTAAATTAAATGGCGCCAACAGCACTTTTCCCACGCTATGTGATTTTTATAAATAAAAGTAGACGATCAATGGATTTTAAAACTTCAGAAGGCTTTGAGATCCACAACAGGTGTGCATCCAAATTTTGTTTTCGATGATGTCTTGACTTTCTCTAATCTAGTTCTTGCAATATCGTGGTGGTATTGGAACAAAGAGGGCGATATCGTTCCGGCTGGAGTCGAATACCGAGGAATCGTCACGTTTTGGCGATTTCCAGTCACCATGCAGCACATTAGCTTACTTCGAAGATTTAACAGCGTACATGGAATCCTTGAAAAAAGCGGTCTTAGCCGTATATTAACACTCTTAGAGCACTCTAGAGGCACCCCAAGTCAAACTCTATTATGTATATACATATGTATGTCTCACTCTCTCTCTCTTCTCCTGCTACAGAATTGTTTTCTGCAAATACTATTCCGGCACTATTTGTGAGTTCGAGCCTCGCATCAGGAATAAATAGCTACTTTTAGAGCATGATTTCTGTCGGACCAGAAAGGACTTCACTTCTAAATTGCCTCTTTTACCGAAATACCCACATTCTTCGCTTAATTAACCTGGACAGAGAAGACATCCTGGGCTACCACTGCTACCGTCCTTAAATTTACATGGTTACTGTCTCCGCTGTTTTTCCGTCATTTGCTCTTATTATTGCCGTTAGTCGGCAAGTCCTCTCAAGCATGTGTGGCTTTGTACTCAAAAGGATATCAGACAGTGGGACATTCCTTAACTTGACTATAATCGATTAATCTTAGTCGTTAATAGTCCTGGATTGATGTTAATAAAAATCAGTGTTGTTAAATGCTTTATACGTCCTAATTCTACCGCCGAGTTTCATTTAGAGTGGCCATGACCTGACATTCCTTTGCAGGATGTGATCAACCAATCCTTTAGTCCCACTTTATACACCCCAATTGCATGAGTGCATAATATTATTGACTGCTCTACATCATACAAATATACTTACATTTTTCGAACGTGGCTGCTTAGAACCAGTCGCCATAATTATCAATCCATTGGGTTCCTTCGTGCGAAATTTAAATGAAATCGAACTTTGTTTGCCCGTCTCCCATGGTGGTAAGATCTTAAACGTTTCGATGAATCATGAAAATTAAATATTTGAAATGATTACTCATGTACATATGTAAAATCTAACACAGTTGTCGAGTGACGACCGAACAGACTATCGACCTCTTCTTGGACACACCTACTAACAGCCGACAAAATGACTGAGTAAAGACAACTCTGCAAAGAGGTCGATTTCGATGTTAGTCTTCTACTCGGCAATCCTGTTATGGCTAATTATAAAAAAATGTTAACTACCAAATGTGATTCCCGCGTAGTAAATGTAACTGGATCTTGTGGATCACCGAGTGGACATTGATAATCGACATTTCCAGCGACTTGTATCAATTTAGAGCCACTCTTAGCCAAATCGATTAGATTCAGTAGCAAAGTATCAGCCGTAAATTCAACCTGAGAAAAAAATTAAAATTAATTCATTAGAGATTCTCATAGCAAAAACATTTATGCAACTCAGCGCTTATTTCTTAGTATCGGATTAAAACTTTGGCCACTTCTTACTGATAGATAAAATGGACTTGTTATCGAGTCTTTAACCGAACGATAAGAAATCCGTCCGCAGCCTATACCCACCTTGCGCAAACAGCCAACGAAATTATTATGAACTCGTGCGCCAAGCAAGGCACGTGGATTAACTGCGCCACCTACGTAAACGCGCGATGATGAAAGCATTGTAAATTT
Source organism: Sphenella marginata (assembly GCA_951509765.1). Classification (NCBI taxonomy): domain Eukaryota; kingdom Metazoa; phylum Arthropoda; class Insecta; order Diptera; family Tephritidae; genus Sphenella; species Sphenella marginata. Next base: position 92,401,435 of record OX608079.1, on the reverse strand, counting down.
TCCAGCTATATGCGAGTGGTCGGTGTAAACATCATCCACAACGGTGACTAACTGTAATTATATAAAATATCAAATTAATTTTAAATTTTTTTAATCACACATCTCTTGTGCAAATAAGTAAAAACTAGGCTTTCTTTATTCCTCCATTCGCGAAAATGTGCTTTAAAGGACGTTTGAATTCGTCTCATTTGTAAACCTCATCCTGGACAACGGTGTCGACTTACCCTACAAAAGCTAGTTATCGATGATATTTCCTGAATACGTCGATGTACAGTTACTTTATGCCATTGATGATCATCAAAACGTACTTTAGATGGTTTGATATGCATTTCCTGTTTACCGTTAGCCAGTCCCATTGTAAGCGAAACACCACCATCGCGTAATGCCAAATTCAAGTAATCGGTACCGTGCCCTATGGTAAACAATTTTTGTTGTTTATTATTACAATTTTTCTACATCATCAACTTTTCTATGGACAAACCTGTATAGAAGAGTAAGCCATTGGGCTGGCGAGTGCGAAAGTATAACGTTATAGCATCCTGAGCGCTCACAATCGGTTCGGCACTAGTTTGACCGAGATCGTATGACAGGAACTGTTGACCACGAAATGTAGCTTCAGAAGGCGCTTTTTCTATGATGCAATGAGAAAGACGTATAGTATAAGAGTTGTATATATATACATATGTATGTAGGTAAATTTTTTTTTTTTTTAATATTTACCCTTTTCACAATATTGGCCATCGTATTCGAGATTACGACACTCGCATATTGGTCCTGCATCAGTAGAGATACAAATGCCGCCATGTTGACAAGGATCACTACGCTCGCAAGCATCCGTAGCATTTCCGCCACGTACACCCTGTATGAAAGATTGTATGCAAATAAAAATTGATAAAAATTTATAAGACATAAAAGGAATGAAGAACCTACCCTGGGTACTTTTTCTTTGGGCATTTCACCATTATCGCACGGACCATCTCCACACTGTGGGGAAAAAAGAAAAAACATCTGGGTTTTAAGCATAATCAGCTGATTAAAGAAAACATATGTATGTGGGTAACTGACATTAACATATGTATGTAGACTGCTATTTCGTTAACACCGTAATGAGTATCGATGCGGAATTTGTCACCTCTTATACCAGACATACCTATCTCGGGGATATTCTACCCATAATGTCAAAATTGAACAAGGTAGCTCGAAGTAGGGAACTATTTCACTGGCGTTATAAAAGACCAATATGTAAAAAGAAAGTCCGTACTATTTTTGAGAAATATTTCATACTAAAATGTTAAACTTTAACATTTCGCTAAATAACTACTCACTAACAAGATATCATCGTCTTAACTTATAAACAAAAAACTAAAAAAAAACATTTCCCAACTTACCTTTATATCGCGTGGTTGCTTCATTTCTTGACGGCGTGTCGCCCCACCTGGCTGATCGGCGTATACCAAATTGCGTATGGCACCCCGGAATCTCGGTTCGAAGATAACACTTGGCAAAGCCAATAATGCCAATTTTGTGCTGTACCTACACACCCGTAAAAAAAATGTGTTGATATGCACAAACACATACACACGCATTAGTAACAATATTATGCATGTGAATGAATAAAATCTATATCCGATTTTCACCAAACAATACATGAGTATATGGCATATCGTTTTGGGGTTAAGGAGCAACTTAAGAACAACAACAATTCCCAAAATGAGAAATTCGGTGTTCTTAGCATGTGAGACGATTCTTAGCAAAAATTTTATTGCCACTACTGCGAACAGCGGGAGCAAAACATTTCAAAATGGGGACCTTAGACCTAAGTTAGACATTTAGAAATAGATTCACGGTAGAGTGGAGTAAGAGTTTTCTCATTTTGTAAAGCTTCGCTTTCCTGGTAGCAAAGTGATGTCTATACATTCATCCCCGGTCACAAGTGAGCTGCTGGGAATTATTTGGCTGACTGCCTGTTTGTTTGTTTGAGTAGCGGTAGAAGTACTCCCCGAAGGCTTACCGGTGTGAGCAATGAAGGGTATGGATCGACGAACCTTCGGGTGCCACATTCAGTGATTATATTCTAAGACCCTACCTGGGGTTGTTTTACTACTGCGCCATAAAGAGTTTATCACCACTCCCTCCAGCACACAAGCTAAAAAAATACTTGAACATAGCCGCAAGCACCAAGGCACTATAGGTGAACCACATGAAAGTAATTGACGGAAAGATATTTAAAATCTCACCTAAGTTGCAGCGATTAAGTCGCCCACCATAGCAGAGTAGCAGAAGGAAATTCAGCGCCTGAATCGTATTAGAATGTAGCCATCATCCCTAAGAAGGAATTTATTAATTAAGGTCTTACATCGCTGGAATTTGAATGGTCTTAAGGTAAGGACACCTCGTCTTGCGCCGTGTAATGCTGCTGACGCTGGTTGTGTCCTTGGTCCTCAGTAAATGAAGTAGTTAGGACACCAAAAAGGAAAAATACCGGATAGGAAAAATGGTTATCTTATTGGCGGACGTTTTACATGGAGCTTTGCTTACTAAGAAAAGATCTATATCATAACTGAAATGAAATAGGTAGTCTCTCATTTCGCCCATTATCACATACATATACCCAATGAGATTGTTTGGTGAAAGGATACAAGTTTTTGTTTTTAATTTCTCGGTAGATAACCAACCAATTTGGCATGCCGCCTACATAGACATCAGAATTGGTGGCAAATTTTCCAAATTGAAATTCCTTGCCCTTAGTTGTGCTGCTCTGCGACACGCCATCCACAATAAGTGATGTTTGTTCATCATTGCGTAATACCTTGAGAGAATATAATAATTTCGATGGAAGTGAAAAAAGTAAGTACGAGTATTATTTAGTTAAAAAAGTAAACAAGTTTCCAAAGCGTTACCCAAAACCCTACCTGCACTCTATGCCAATGTCCGTCATGTAATTCACGTCCCACCGTTATGATATGTGCACCACCACCCAAATTGTAACGTAAACGCAATGCACCTTCAACCAATTTCAATTCAAAGAAATCATAAGTACCGCCATCATCGGTGTATAGCACCAAACCATTTGGTTGTTCAGTCTTAAATTCCAACTCCAACGAACCATTGAGACCCGTATACCATTTACGAAATTGGGCGAATGAATTTTGTGAACCATCCAATTGAAAAGCATTGCATGGTGATAATAGTGTTGTACACAACAACAACAAACCGGTAAAAGCATACGCCGAGGCGGGTAAATTTGTTTTTGGTAACAATAGCAATAAAGATGATGTAGAGGAGCGCATTGACTTGCGTCGTTGCTCTTTCAGGCGTGCACCACAATAGGAGGAATGTGGCGTTGACGGTCGTAATGGCAATTTTTCTACTTGTTGTTGTTGTTGTTGTTTGTATTTAGTTGATAGTTGTTGTTGTTGGCTATTGTTATTGTTATTGTTACGGTTACAGCAGGCGCTTAAGTTGTTGCTATGCAAATTTCTTCGTCTGCCATAATTCATACTTAGTAAACTTTTGCAACTAATACTGTAACTGTTCTTGTTGTTGTTGTTGTTGCTGCTTTGGCAGCTGTTACTCCATTGTACCGTTGCACCGTTAGAGAGATAACTAACGGCATTCATTGCATATGCTCTAAAATTGCATGTCATACTTTTGACTTTGCCACTTTGTAATACGAACTCGCTATGTTCGCTGCAGGACATGCTGCTGCTTGATGTCTACGACTTGACTTATTTAATGGTGTTGCATATTTTTGGGCGCTTGTAACTTGCATACGCCTATTTGCGTGCGTGTGTGTATATATGTGTGTGTGTGTGTGTACGTAAAGTATACATTTTTGATATGTTCCAAAATGATGTGCTTGTAGAGTACGTTAACTGATGATTGCAACGTCGTTAAGTGTGTTTCAACAGCGGCGCATCACACGAAAAACATCTGCTGCTACTACGCCAAACAGCACAAAAACTTTTTATATGTACATATGTTATTGAAATGTTTTCCGTTGTTTTTTTTTTTTTGAATTTCACTTAATGCACATTTGATAGCCCATCTGTGGTGCATGTGTAGAGCGCATTTCGCTTTTTATATATTATTTATGATATTTGCATTAGCTGCTGGCGTCCTTGATGTATTGCATTACATCTCAGTTTTTATATCTATACACACATACATACATAGAAATCTATTAAGTTTGTGGTTTTTGAATGTGTAAATTTTATACTTCGGCTACTCGGATCTTAAATAAATATGAATGCACATAGAGGAGTACACATGTATGTATGTATGTATGTATGTATGTATATATGTATGTATAATACCGAAATCGTTTATTTGTAGTATTTATTAAAGTGTGTATGTATGTAGATATGTAGCTATGTACATATGTACATATGTATGTGAAAACCTTGGGGTCCTTTTACATCTCATGTATGTACATCTGAAAGAAGCATTAGGGTGGAACGCTTTATGTTATTAGGTTGGTTTCTTTTTTGTCGTCCAACTTCAGTAAGTAATTGGAAAATATTGGAAATTTTGAAGAATATTTTGAATTTAAACTAGCGACTTGAAACTTTGACTATGGTTCGGTTTTTTTATCATAATCTTTAAACCTTATAAAATTGCGAGTGTAAGATTAATAGACGCTAGATCTAAAATTTTAAGAATTTCTATCTATATGCATCATCATTGAGCAGGAGTTGAAAACTTTCTTCACTACAAAATTAAATTTTTTCCATGCAGGAAAATTTCTATTGAGCAGATTTTTTTTTAGTTTTTAATGGCCTTTTTTAAGGTTAATTAGCTTTCCTGAGCTTTTTGTAAACTTTTAAATTTTTTTTTTCAATGTTGCCACTCAGTATGATTTACCACAGTTCCCACCTACATATTCTTTGTTTTTTTTTTGTAATCGAATGCGATATGTTAAAATGGTATTTTGATTTCTATTCCAAATAAAAAAAAATGTTGGCTGCTACTTCATTTTAAAACTGTGTATGCTAAATAATATTTAATGTTTGTGTTAACTTTAGCGAAGTTAACTTAACCAATCAAAAAAATTTTAAAATTTCGTCATAATAATGCTCCACCCTAATATGCATTTGCTCGTGCTGACGTCGCACCGTGCACGTGTATTTTTGTGTACAGCTATTTCTATGTGTATTGAATAACGCGTATTATTTACTACAACAGCTACTTATGTACATATGTATGTAAGTGCAGATGTATGTTTGTGCATACATATATTTTATGTCGCTTTTCATTGAATTTTATTTACGCTCTGCTTTTCTAAACTCTCTATTTGTTCACGAATTCCTTCACTTCATTTCACTGTTATTCGTTCATTTTTTGTTCTGTTTGATTGCCGACGAGTGTTTGTTTTTATTTTATTTTCTTTCAAAAAAAACTCTCCTTGAGCTTTTAACAACTTTTTTTTCTACTGAGAGCAAGAAAAAGCTCTCTCTTCATTTCATTTTATCACTCGCTACATCTAACTCACTTTTTTTGTTTTTGTTGTCAATGATATCGTAGTTTTTAATTAGTTGTTTATACATAGGAGTATGTGTGTGTGTTTAACGAAGGTGAACTGAAGCGGGCAGCAGCGCCGTTAAGTATGCTAAGTTTTTATTACACTAATTTTCGAAATAGAAGCGGACGGTTGGTCGGTGTTACGTAGTTGATTGGTTAATCTAGTATTTATTAAAGGGCTATTTGTCCTATTCATATATTGAAGTTGTTATTATTATGATTTTTTTCTCTAGTTTTAATTGTTATTTAATATTAATTATTTTCTTTATTTTTCCTGTTACACATTGCACTGCACTTTTGCCACAATTTTATTTTTATGCTGCTTCCAAATATAATTTTATATGATATTTTTAACGTTTTCTGCAAACAAGAAACAAAAGTTAATTGTTAATAAAATAATTATTTTAAATAGGCGCTAGAGCTTATCAAAAAACTGAGTTTTGTGTTTTGACAAGGTGACAAAAACTATTTCCTTTCATGAAACTTTATGAGCTTAGTCTTCAAACGCCGTGAGACGCTCTACTATGCCTCTACTAGCAGAGAGATAAATTCCAGGATTAGGAATTCGAGTAGGAAATTTAATAGAGAGAAAAGTGGAGAAGATATTAAAGAAGGGAGAGCCAATGGGTGAGAGGAGCAAAGAAAAAAATTAAGATGAAGAGCAGCAAAGGAAGAGTTAACGGGGACAATGTAACATTGTTCACATGCGAGCAAATTTTTGGAAAAATCTACTTTGGCCAAATTTGCTAGTTACAAAGTAAGTTACCAATTAATATTAAAATTACTTTTTAGCGATTGAAATAGGTCAGCCAATTTCAAAGACGGTAAAGAGCCCGTCCAAACCTTTGTCAATGAAACTAAAATTCCATTTTAAGATAGCTTTGCTTTTGCTATTTATCAACCGGTTCAAATAGTTCAGGGGTAGGGTTGTGGATAAGTGGTTATTTATATTCAACATTTCAACCAGTACAAATTAACGAAATGTGTATCACCCTTTTTTGCATTATCAAAGCAGCTTTCAACAAGGCGAAAAAGAGCTGGCTATATGCAGCCACGTCTAAATTCCCTGCGAGTCTCGTATTTCTTTGCAAAATGACGTCCTTTAATGCGAATAGAACCGTCAGGCTTGAGAAGGACCTGCGCTGGTACAATTTATAAAGGTCTTACACCTAGAAGTGGGTCTAGCAGGTAACAACTCAGAAGATGATCCTATCGAAAGCTCGACAGCAGAGGAAGGGGAAACCTCGACTGAGATGGAAAGTAGACGTGGAGGATGACTTGGCCGCCCTTGTGCCCAGTTATCATAAAACGTTATGCTTGGCATGCTTTGACACACAACGACCATAATCGCCTAAGCAGTTAAAAGTCATTAAATGATAATGAAATGAGTAATCAAATGGCCCTGGTACATATGTATGTATGTAATCAATTACTTGATTACTTTTTTTAGAAGTTAAATAGGCAAGCAGAGAAAATTATAAGCGTTCACAATTTTGACAGCGAAAAGTTCACAATTGATTTTCAAAGCAAATTTTCGGAAAAAAATGCATTTTTTTATATTTTATTCACAAGTCGCTAAGGGCTTACGAAAAAAAAATGGCTATTAGCTAATTTGTTTTTTATACATTAAAATGAACACATTTCCTTCCATCTTCTTAACTTCCACTACCACTTCCACTACTTTCACACAGCCGCCACAAACACAGTGGCCACGGGTATGACCACTCAAGTACCACTACTGTTTGTTGTTTTTAGGTTAAACGACAGCGAGCGAGCAACGTTATGAAGGCAAAGGCTTTGAGGGTCGCAGAGATGTACATATGTACATATGTACATGTGTATATATGTATGTACTATGTAGAAGAAAGCTCAGCTGCCTGCCCTTACCGCTCAATGCCACATTGTCGTACGCAATCTTTTTGGTCCCTCCATCTATGCACATGTACATACTAAAAATTGGTGAAAATTTTTTTTTCGAGGAGCCCAATTTTTGTCAAACTATAAATTTTTAGCATTTTGGGTCATTTCTTTGCAACTAGAAGTTGTTAACTAAAAGTTTTGCATAGAAATTTATTAATTTTTTTTTTTTAATAAAACAAACAAAAAAAGGAAAAACTTTTTTAAACGAAAATTTTATTGATTTTTAGCTATAAAAAATATGTTTCTGCAGTTTCAAATACACACAAACTCCCGTTATAAGCACAAATTATTACATACATATGTCCTCCAGCACAGTCATTACTGCTGCTGGGGCTCCTGTGTGCATTTCCAAAAAATTTTTTATGAATATTTTCTAACTTTTCTCACGCCACTTTCACATACAAATTTCTTTCTATTCGCCCAAGTTTTTCAACTCGGTTGCAAATAATATTTTATCAACACATTTTTACTTGCAATTAACACTGATATTTAGCAACTAAGCAAGGATTTTTTACTTTATTTTATATTAAATCCATTTTTTCTCCTTCACTTCTTCATCTTTTCACACACCATTAATTTTTTTCGCCAATTTTCTTCTATTATCGATCCACACTGCAATCGCGACGAAACTAGACTGCAATTTTCTGCTCGGTGTAAGTATTCCTACGTAGAGTTTGTGAACGTTTTTGCTTCGTTCGGGATATGGACACACAATAGCACTCGCTTTTACATACATTCACACCAAACCGTTATGTACTACGTACGTGAAAGCTCATTTTGCTCTATTCACAGCTACACACACACTCATACATGTATCTAATATAAGTCAACGGTTCCGAAATAAGGTTCCACGGAACTTATGGACCAATAACACAAGCGTAACAACATTTTCGAAGGCAAAATTATTCCATCGGAGTATAAAATAGGTTTGGACTGTTTTTAATAAAAGTTGGAACTTTCCTACGCTCTAAGTTATTTATGTCTCTCTCCCTTACTCTCTCTCACCTTCCCCCTTTGCTTTGACGAAATTTTGCTTGGGTTGTAGTCGATGTTATAGTAGCCCTACTAAGTCGGCACTGCCTTTCATGGAATAGATTACTCATCCTCTATCTCACCTTCTCCCTCTCCCTCTCTCTCTGTTTCTTTCCCTTTCATTTACCAATGACTTTCCCTTTATGTTAACTTTTCCCCTCGGTTCTAGCTGTCTCTTCTCGAACTTTCTCCCTCCAATCCTACTTGAGAGCTGTACCCACTTTTTGAAAACTACAGTAAACTGGATATCCCTAGGTTGGTGGGGCTACAGACTTGAAGCTATATAAATATCTTTGGTGAAATTGACGACAGTGGCGTTGAAAAAAATTGTTTCACAGTCAGGCAACGCATCGTCGACGATATAACATCCCACAGCAGAAGGAGAAAGTTTAAAAACAAGCCAACAATAATGTCGATCTGGAGAAAATAAAGGTTCCATTTTGTAAACAGTTTGTCATTTCCCTCTTTATATGTATTTATGTATTACATTTACACGAACGAGCAGCGATATGCTCTTCGTGTTAGATTTTATTCGCTAGTTAATAGGGAGCGAGCCCACATATTCGGCGATTGAGCTTTACTTTGACGTCTTCATAAGGCGTTGATGTCGGTGGCGGTAAAGTAAAATGTAGCCTTACATTACACCCACCCACATTCATGGACACACATTCATGCAGCTACATACATACATTCATAGTCATTGAAACTCGTAGTAAATTTTGCTACATTCCACACAAATTTGATTTACACCCACACATGTGCATTTTTTGAACGGTTGACATTTCCATACATACATATGTATGTATACCACATAAATACAGTTGTGTGCTGATGATACCCTTTCATAACTCATGCCAATAATGTGGATGAAAGGAGTGCAGTGCATGGTCAGCTCACAGAGAGGTTCATAACCTGCAGATGCGTATAAGTACCAGTACATTAGGGTGGTCAGCTGGTAAAGTTTTTTGTTTTGTTAAAATTCTTAAATTAATAAGGAAAAACTATTTTGAATGTACATACATATGTAGTTTGAAAGCAAAATTCATCACCGTGTTCTTGAAAGTTTTACTGAAATCAAATAAGCATTTTCCAAAAATTTACTTGACACGCCAGACCCGTTTGTTTACAGGAGTGGTCACGAAAAACACTATTGGAATGCCCCGGAAAAGTCCAGGACAAGGTCCGGAAATGGTCTGAACAAATCCAAACCTATCCCGAAAATATCCTAGGACCCATTCTAAAAGCCTTATTTGGTCCAGCAATTTATACAGAAAAAAACAAAAAATCTTCAGCATGTCTAGATCCACATATGGATATAATTTTACTGAAACTCGATGTGTTTATATTTTATTTTCAAACGCTTGAATTATAATTAGAATTTTATTCATTAGTAAAAATTTTCACCAAATTTTATGGGTTCAATATTTATGATAATCCGCACTAAAATTTAGCTATAATTCATTATCGATACTACGATTTTGTTTACAGCTAACAGACGAACGGGGGCGTATGAGCAACATATTTTTTACTTTACGTTAAAGGTTAGTTGTACGAATTTTAAGCGCTTCAGAATAGCAGCTTTATAACAGAAAATTTCAAATGTCGTTTCAAAGTTACAGATCCAAGCAGGATTTTCGAGGTATTAAAATGTTATTGAATTTTTGAGAAACTGAATTCTGTTGCCCTTCAACCGATAGGTGCGCAGTTGCGAAGTTGTGTTCAGTCCCAAAACCGATTTTAAATAAATAAGTTATTCATTGTTTTAATACATCTTGAAGATACATAGTAGGTGCATGATAACACCGCAGCAGATGTGGCTTTGTCCAACAGCTCTATGTGGTTGTTGTAGCTTTACTCAAAAACTTCATGAAAACCCTTAATCTTTGTGAAAAGCTTGTTTAACTCTTAAAATGCGCTCGGTTTTCGCCATTGCCAATCGAAGGACGAAAGCACATAGTATATATGTATGTATATACATATGTATGTACATATGTCTAAAGCGTAGTGAAGTTTTCTGAAGTACCCACCTATTATGTTATAATTTACTTCTAAATTTATTTATTTATCTAAGGTTTGCTTGTATTAAAAAAATTTACCGTTTTTACCGTTTTGAGAAAAGTGTATAAATTTAAAATAAGTACGTAGACCCAGTAAAGACGTTTTAATTCTGAAACGATTTTCCAGCATGACTCTTTTAGTTCAGTTTAAAGACACGAAGTAACTTGCACCACATGGCCACTTATTCATTTTCGCATGTTTCATTCATTCAATTTCCTATAACATTTGTTAATATCGCAATATCCAAACTATCCACCTTAATTTCTAAATTCCTATGCATCTGGAATCGGTTAAAAAAAGTCGTCACACTAAGACCCCACACACTTTTGCAAATGGAAAAAGCTCAATTTTCTAATCCTTTTTCACATTCATATTTTAAACAAATTTGAACTTCGTATTCACACATCCTTTTCTTTAATGTATTACTAACACTTTTAGTAACCGTTTTTACATTACTTTATTATTTTTCGATTTACTTTTATTGATTAAAATTACATTAATCCAGCGACTTTTACACTACCCAACCGCGTTGAAAAATGTCACTTGCCTCTGTGCCTATATACTCGTAGAAGCTATTTTTGACATTTACTGCGCATGACGATTATTACAGAGCTTTTAAACGTTCTGTATTTAAATATTACTAGCGTTACCCTGTCACGGTATGTTTTAGTGCTTTGTCTTTTCCTTAACCTCTCAGAGTATCGAGATCAAAGTTTACTCGGGATGGTTCGAGTACCCATAGGTAGTTGATTTTTGTAGCGATGCGTCGCTCTGCCTAGTCGTCAAACATCGTCATGTTAGTTTAGACTTCCGAATGACCTCCCTAGCCCTTATGGTGGCGATGGCAATAGTAAAGCCTGCTCTCCTTCTGACGAGTCTAATTTCCTTGCTGATGGTTTTTTTTTTATTGGATATGGGCTCGGGGATAACGCCTTACCCCTGTCCCCGGACTATGAGAAATCGCTACCTAATTAGTCGGGCTACTTCCTCAATGTGTTTTACCGGAGCGTACTAGATTAATATCAGGGGCCGAATAGTCACAGGCGTGAACAAGCAACTCGCTCCGTAAAAATGTCAATATAAGCGTACAAATGTATCCAAATTTCGTGAAATAACAAACGTGAACTAGTATATGAACGTAGTCGTTGGTTCAAATTGCCACTCGTTCTCAAATTGTCGATCGAAAACGCAGAGAGTAGCAGCAAATATTTAAAAATGATCTTGATAGAGGACAAACTATAATAAACTTAGCTTAAGGCAAAAGGACATAATCGTGAAATTTATGTGCGAACATCCCGATTCGGCCAAATCCGATTCGGCCAAATTGATACCGAACTGTGGGTATTGAAAAACGGCTCCCAAACAAAATTGGGAGGAGCTTTTAGGCATCCGACAACTAAAAATGGCAAAATATTAATTTGCACCCGAACATTTGTGGGTATATTTCAAGTCCCTGAAATGCTGAGGTGTCATTTTAGCGAGAGCAATTCTGCAGTGCTCTTTATCTTATTCATAGTAAAATTTTCCTCTCTTTTTGGTGAAATTTCATTTAAAAATTTGCTTATATCTGTTTTTTAAACTATCGATTAAATTTCAATTTTCCATAAAAAAAGGTTACCGTAATCATTTTTCGAACTCGAATTCGGCATGTGATCACATCACATTATGCGATGGCAGGGCCATTCTCTAGATCACATTTATCATCGATAGCCCAAATGACATCGATTGATGCCGGCAATTGCCGATAATTTTTCGATACAAAATCACCTGTGCATTTTTGTTATTTTTTGCATAGCATTAACATTTGATCAGTGAAAAAACTTGATCGTTTAACTTAATGATAAACAATCAAGTATAATGCTCCACATAAGGCAGACTTTGTACAGCCATGTACTGAGACCACTGGCGAGTTATACAAAAACAATGCAACGCAAAACACACACCGAATGTAAAGTGGAAGTCAGTGAAGGCATTGCTCTTAATTATGTGCAAAGTGGCAGCGGTGACAAAAGTTTATTGCTAATGCCTGGTGCGCTGGGCTCCGCTTGGACGGATTTCAAGCCACAAATCGAAAATTTTCCACACATTTTGCCCAATTACACAATCATTGCATGGGATCCACCAGGTTATGGAAAGTCAAGGCCACCGGCAAGAGAATTCGGTTTGGATTTCTTCCAACGTGATGCCCGACATGCTGTAGATTTAATGCGCACTTTGGGTCGAACGAAATTTTCCATATTGGGATGGAGTGATGGTGGAATAACTGGACTTATTGTAGCAGGTCGATTTGCAGAATGTGTTGAAAAATTGGTAATATGGGGTGCAGGCGCTTATTTGAATGCTGAGGAAGTGAAAGCATTACAAGGTAAGCAAACTCCTAATTTTTGGTACAAAAAAAAAGTGAAACTAACATTACTGCTAACTAAATCTTAAAGCTATTCGCGATGTGCAGAAATGGTCTCCACGTATGCGAGAGCCAATGGAAAAGGTCTATGGAGTGGATGAGTTTGCAAAGTTATGGGCTGACTGGATTGATGCTGCCTTAGCAATTTACAAGGAAGCAAACGGTGATTTTTGCTGTACTGAAGTGAATCAAGTCAAGGCGCCAACTTTCATCTTGCATGGGAAAAAGGACCCTATGATTGCTGCCGAACATATTCCTTATTTGCGGGAACGAATACAAGGCTGCAAGTAAGAAAGGCATAGTCGATTACATACAATGATTTCTATCTTATTTTTGTTGTTGCGTGTTGGGTCTCACCTAACTTTGATTTTATTATTTTTCAGATATTACGAATTCCCTGACGGTAAGCATAACATCCACTTGCGTTACGCAGACGAATTCAATAAATTGGTGGCAGAATTCCTGTTGCAAAAGTCTTAACGACTTTAAAGGAAAAAAAATAGCTATAACTGAATGTATGTTGCCGACTTCAGAAATACTTAACTTGCATAAGTTTGCCGATATTTCCTAACAAAGTACTGAGACGATTACTGCATGTGATCACACATATGTATATATTTGAAACGTCTATTTATAGAATGCATTTAACAAAAACAATGCCATATAGCTTCGTTAGAAAGTGAATTAATCAAAATGATAAACGCCTTTAAAGTAATAATGAATCGAGTTCATTTAGATATGTAGATAGGGAATGTATATATAATATACACATTCATTTTTTTAACGTTATTGTTGTAACAGATATTTTTTTAAGTGCCTAAGTCTGCACTTCCTAAATAAATCCTCTATTATATTATATTTCATGTTGTATCATTATTTACATATTTTTTACTAGAAGTCCCGCTTCCACCTAACAGGATTTCCTGCGAAAACGCTCCAATTTTTTGGCGTATTGCTATAATTTAAAATTCCACCAAACTGGCTCTAATTGCTAAACCATCTAGAATCTAGATTGTTATTCAAAATCCAATTTTTATTGAAACTGTGCCTTTAATATAGGCACGTATTCATCGTATTGCGCACAATAAAAATTACCAGCAACCGGTACGCCCAAATTATATTTTGAGATGTAATCCCTTGTCTTCACACTAATACGACCTTCGCGAGACCTAATGGAAAATAAATACGAATGTGAATTTAAATACATATGTAATAGTATATACGAAATGTAATACGTACGTTTTTGGTATAAATTTCGTGACTTCAATCTTGTTGGGTTGCTTGAATACCAAAAAGATATAACGATGCAAACCCGTACCCTCTGGTGGGCCAGAACCGATGTATTCAGCTATAGTTTGGCCTTCAGCGACTTTATTTCCAGGCACATTAACTACAAGCCAATGCAAAATTTCACGGTAAGTCGGATTTGCACGAGACGGTGCATCGGGATCAACCATTATTAAGGTATAAAGAGAATCGCTATCAGCCTGCCATGTGACTGTAGGTTGATCCTTTACCTGTGTTGGCGTTAGTTCCTTGCCTGGATCAACTTTTACACCACTCGCATACGAGACCTAGTAAATATCATAAGTGTTTTTTTTGTGTTTAAAATAAATTTTCAATCCAATTTTTACCTCCGCCAAACACTCTGGCTTCGTATCAATAACGTCTGGAATAATACCGCTTGAATCCATTGACTGTCTACTTCACTGGGTTTCACCGCAACACTGAATATGGATATTGATAAAAATAACCTTTTTATTATATTATTATTTCACAAGTAATTATCTACAAGTGTCCGATCGAAACTAGACTTTTGGTCGAGCCGAATATTATACATTATTCAATTTTCTTTTAAAAAATAAAAAGCAGCTTACAAGCATACGTACATACATACATATGTATGTAGGTGGGGAAAACAATCAAAAAGTTTGAAAATAATTTATGCTCAATTTAATAGCATTCAGCGTTAAAACTCCAGAGCCGAATATAAAAAAAGCATACGAATAGCGCAGCTAGGTCGAACATATATGTATGTACATATATAGTCCCAGCAAACACACTACTGGTAATAACTCCGTATTTACCAGATAATTTCCCAGATAAGTTTTCAGTTAAACAGCATTGGCCTCGGGATAGAATTACCCTATATACTTCATGTACATGTGAATTAATCAAGTACAATAGCAAATAACAAAACTGGAGTATAGGAGAAATTTCTTTGATATTTTCCAGGTACTATACCAGAATACTGCTCATAATTTAAAAGATAATTTTTCGGTAGTTTCCATGATAATTACTTGTAATATACGTCAAAATATGGGCAAAGTTACTGGTAGTTTATTTTTATTTTACAGGTAACTAAAGGTAACTTACATAAATAAATACAGGTATTTTACTAAATAGGTGTTAGTAATTTACTTTTAAATATATCCTTGAATACCTGTAGCTTCGTAGTATTCTCCTCAATAGTTACTTCGTGATTTTCTGGTAAATACTCGGTAAATTATGAATATTTTCTTTGCTAGCTACTTACTTTTTCCATATTCTAAATTAAATACGATTTTGTGAATTTTATTATTGTATTGAATTATTTTATTGTATTAGTTATTTAAAAAAAATAAAAGAAATTTTTATAAAAATTCAAATTTTTATTAACAAAAATAATAAAACATTGAAAAAAATATTATTTGTAGTCCCGATACTTGAACCCAGATCGTTGCTTGCTGAGTAAAAAGGCATCTATAGAAAAATTTTAATGAAATATCACAGTTTGTTATCAGATTTTAATTTAATTTATATATTTAAGGCCGATTTTTCGTCGTTTTGGGAATTGTTATTTCATTTCTAATTTCCTTATTAAAAAAAAAAAACTACTTAAAAAAACACAAAACGTGTATCCATCACGAAAAATTGCCTTAAATATCTTACTTGAAACAAATTTCAAAACGACTTACCGGAACATTCCCGCATTCGTTTGCCCTTTCCTACATTTTCCACAGAAAAACAAATTTTTCAAAAAAACCGAATGAAAAATTTTGAAAGACCAATTGATCGTTCTGCATATAGCCTGCTGAACGTAGTGTAAATTTTCAAATATTGTGGTAAATATTAAGTATTCCACTTGTAAAATATTTGAAAAATACCGGAAGAAGTATATAACTTGGAATTTCGTATTTATTTTGGATTTATACCAAAACTTTACTTATTGGAAACTTATGGTATTATTCAAGTAAAAATCAAGTGGAATACCTGGAAAATACCTAAAAAATACCCAATACATACTTTATTTATACATTGGTAGCTATGAAGGAGGGATACCGAAATTTTACCAAAAGCTTATTTACTTTCGATTCATTGGTATTAGTAAGTTTGAAATTTTTTTGTTTGTGTTTGTAGTTTCGGTAGCCGATGTTTGCAGGGGTATTATATACATATTATCTATACATGATGACTTGCCTTACTCACATACAACTTGATAAATTGCTTAAAGCAGTAACTCTGTTGAAAACGATATCTCGGTTAATCTGTTAAGTCAGCAGTCCTCTGTTATATCATTATCAGTACCGAGCTAGTTTGATAGCTCCACCTGTAGGCGATAAGTAGCGCCAACTGCCTAGGAAGACAATAGTACTTCTAGCCCAACTTCGTTGTGGATATTGTAACAAGTTAAATTCTTAACTATCCAGACTGGACTTTGGCATGCTAAATGTCTGCCTGTAATGCGGTGTGTCCCCTTTCGCGAGAATGACAGCGCTAGGTAAGAAAACTTACGACTAGGCAGGGAGTTCTGTGTACATTTAGTAACTATTCTTGGTAACAATCGAAGCACTGTTAACAACAACAACAACAAAGACTAGGCAGGGCACGAATTGCTAATACAACAGTCAGACGGTTCGGGAGCCTCTCGGAGCTTGGTGTTATTGAAAGCGAATAACTTCTAAAATTGGTTGAGATTGTATCAGGCGTCTCAAAATATGTTTCATTGTTTAATTCACGAGATGTGGTATCAAAAGGGCGCATTATCGCTAACTGGAATCAAAGGCTACTCGCTGCACCAACCACCCATCCAAGGTTGTGAGGTCTTGAAAGATACATATGTGCGGGACTTAGAATTTGCACGGCACGGCAGTTTCCATGGTGTGAAAATGTAATGTTGGTGGCAGTAAAAGTAGCATCAAAATGTTTGGAAAGTTTTTCAAAAACGAGGTCGCGGTGGGCAATCATCCGAATACATTTCTGCCACTAGAAAGCTTATCAGTAAAAATGCATGAGTCTAACTAAAGATTAAATCAAAAGCAGCACACCACAAATTGATATAGAAAGCATTGATATAGATAAAAACAATTAATAATCGAGCTCATTTAGATATGTAGATACATATATACAGACCTGTTAAATTTCCATTAACATTAATAATGATTAATATCTTTGGCCCTTTTAATTTTAATGATTAATTCATTTTGTGATTATTAATTAGAGAGTATTAATTAATTAATTAATAAAATAATCAAAAATAATCATGATTAAAGGCCATTGAAAAAATAATCAAAAATAATTTGAAAAAATTGTCCATTATTTTTAATTAAAAACAATCATTCGATTAAAAACAATCAAGTAATTAAGCAATTAAAATTAATCAAAGAATTACAATTAATCAAACAATTAAAATTAATTAAACGATTAAATAATTAAATTTGATTAACTTCAATTATTTAATTAATACCAATTATTCGATTATTTTCACTTATTATCATCTGAAATATACATAAACTTCAAATGTAAGTATGAAATGAATGAAATCTATGAACTTTGCACTTATATGTTTGTGTTATTTTAAACAATTAAGACTAGAACTCTTATAGACAACTGGCACATGTTTCCGCTTTTTGTGAATACTTTTAAAAAGAAAATTGCGGTGGAAAGATTGGAGTTGATTGTAGTGTATTCATTGATATGTATGTTTTTCTATACATGTATTAACTGCGCGATAGCCATTCAATAACCATATACATACATAACAAATTATTTCCAGGCAATATTCTGCCTATTTTTCTTTTGTTCCCTGATTTTCGTAACGTTTTTCATATCTTCGTATTTATACGTATACCTACATTTGCATTTCCTTAATGTTACTGCATAGATCAGTAAACACCGTTGCAATGTACTATTTGCTTTATTGAATGTTATATTAAAATGAAAGTTTTTTTTAAATAAAATTAATCTAAAATAATCATTTAATTACATTAATCAAATTAATCAAAAATAATTATTTAGTTACGTTAATCATATTAATCACATGATTAAAAATAATCAAAATTAATTGACATTAATCCAATTATCATATCAAAAATGTAATTGAAATGCATTAGAAGTAATCAAAAATAATCAGAAATTTTTCTATTGATCATGTAATTTAATTTTTTTAATTAATTGATTAATAAATTTTTTTAATTAATGTAATATTAATCCTGGTAAAGCTTACATCAAAAGTGGTTTGAAAAAGTTTTTTCAAAACGGGGTCGCTCCTCGGCAGTGGTTTGGCAAATTCATCTGCTTTGTAGATGCCGTTCGGAGTCGGCAAAAAACCGTAGGGCCCTTCAATTTGTAGGAAAAAATTCAAAGCGGCACAGCACAAATTGGAAGAGAAGCTCGACGCAAAAATCTGTTAGGAGGTTGATGATATAACTGTTGTATATCGCGCCATATACATATATATTATATTTCAATATAACATTATTGTTTAGATTTTTTTTTGGACCGAATTTATTGAACCCACTATTAACCTGGAACTGCTTTTAGAAGATTTTAAATACGATGCTAGGTAAGAAGAGTTAAAACTAGGCTTGGAAAATAACCAAACGTATAAAGATAGTACCTATGTATGTTTTTTATTTATGCATGTATGTATGTATAATTGCACGTATACTTTCTCTCCCATTTAATGTATGTACATTTTCGTTATTCAAAATTCAATCTCATTGAAGCTGTGCCCTTAATATAGGCACGTAGTCATCGTATTGCGCACAATAAAAATTACCAGCAACCGGTACGCCTAAATTATATTTTGAGATGTAATCCCCTGTCTTAACACTAAGACGACCTTCGCGAGACCTAATGGAAAATAAATACGAATGTGAATTTAAATACATATGTAATAGTATATACGAAATGTAATACGTACGTTTTTGGTATAAATTTCGTGACTTCAATCTTGTTGGGTTGCTTGAATACCAAAAAGATATAACGATGCAAACCCGTACCCTCTGGTGGGCCAGAACCGATGTATTCAGCTATAGTTTGGCCTTCAGCGACTTTATTTCCAGGCACATTAACTACAAGCCAATGCAAAATTTCACGGTAAGTCGGATTTGCACGAGACGGTGCATCGGGATCAACCATTATTAAGGTATAAAGAGAATCGCTATCAGCCTGCCATGTGACTGTAGGTTGATCCTTTACCTGTGTTGGCGTTAGTTCCTTGCCTGGATCAACTTTTACACCACTCGCATACGAGACCTAGTAAATATCATAAGTGTTTTTTTTGTGTTTAAAATAAATTTTCATTCCAATTTTTACCTCCGCCAAACCCTCTGGCTTCGTATCAATAACGTCTGGAATAATATCGCTTGAATCCATTAACTGTCTACTGCACTCGGTTTCACCGCAAAACTGAATATGGATATTATAAAAATGCTCCTTTTATAGGATTATTTATTATGATTATTTCAATAATAATTATCTACAAGTGTTCGACCGAAACAAGACTTTTGGTCGAAGCCCATTATTCAATTGGGTTTGGAGGTGAACGATTGCAAAACGAAGTCATTGTATAAAAAGTCAGCGCTTTGGCACAACCGCCACTGTTGGCGGCTTTAAAATTATTTCCAATCAACAAAATATTCCGAAGGATAACCTAGGCAAAGGAGAGTTTTCTGTTGAGCCTGAGCCGAATATAAAAACTAGTAAGGAAGTCTAAGTTCGGGTGTAACCGAACATTAAATACCTAGTAGTGATCTTTTGCGTTATCCCAATTAACTCAGGTCTATTTTAATACCTGAAAAGGTGGTATAAAACAACTGATTGTTTTCGATTAAAAACACTTCTGTTGTAAGTGGTAAATTAAATTATCACTAAATAACAAAATATAAATAGTTTTGCATGGGGCTTATGAAAGGTATGAAAATAAAAAAAATTAATAAAAAAAAAGGCAATAGGGAGTTAACTACTTTCCCGTAAATCTTGCTTGTTTGTCATTCGATTTGTATAATTTTTGGCAGGAGTATACTACATACTATTGGGAAGCATCCCACTAACTTTCATTGGAATACCTTCTTGAAATTTCAAGCAATCGCTTTTGAAAATAACAGACCTTTTTTGCTGAAAAGTGGGCGGCGCCACGCCTACTTCAACAAAATCCACACAATTTTTTTGCAGTTTAGTTTTTCTTAAAAAGCTTATTAAGTGTGTAAAATCTTATATATATAACTTATACAGTTATGGAAATATCGCGATTTTAATTTTACGAAGAAATTTTTTAGAACTGTTTTCAAAAAGTGGGCGTGTCCGTTCACCGATTTTGTTTATTTTTACAGCAAAGAGTAAGCTTTATATGTTGAACACTTTCTGTAAATATCGTTTCAATAAGTCAATTTTTACCGGAGTTATGGCATGGAAAGTTTTATGGAATAATCCCCCATAAAGGGGCGGGGCCACGCCCATTTTCCAAAAATTTTGTGTTTTCGACTTTCTTTGCCCACGAACACTTTAGAGGTGAAATAGAAATGATATACAGCTAGTTTAAGCAAAGTTATAGCATATTCAATATATCTATGATCCTTTTCAAAATCTTTCGTATAAAATTGGGAGTGGACCTAACCCGATTTCGATAATTTTTTTTCGAAATATTGCCTGTATTAATATAAATATGTGTGCTGAATTTCACTTTGCTATCTTGAGCGGTTTTTGATCTATGATTAATAATATTTCCAAATTTGACTTAATCAAAAGTGGGCGGTACCACGCCCCATTTTAAAAATTTCTTCAAAAATGTATTTTTTGCCTTAACGCTAAAGTGCACACCAAATATTATCCTTATAGGTGTATTATGTACTGAATAATCACTCTTTTTGTATTTTCGAAAAAATTATATATATAGAAAGTGGGCGTGGCTTTTAACCGATTTTGCCTATTTTCAATAGCGCTCCGAGATAAGTGAAAAGGAGCCTGCATACCAAATTTCATTGAGATATCTCAAGATTTACTCAAGTTATCGTGTTCACAGACGGACGGACGGACAGACGGACGGACGGACAGACGGACGGACGGACGGACGGACGGACATGGCTCAATCAATTTCTCTTTTCCTCCTGAACATTTTGATATATATAAGTCAATATCTATCTCGATTCGTTTATGCCGTTACATACTACCGTTAGGCGAATGAAGTTAATATACCTTGTGTGCGAAGCACTACTAGGTATAATAACCATACGAATACCGCAGCTAGGTCGAACCTTGTCCGACACTGTTATCTATACGCGATTACTTGCCTTACTCACATACATCTTTAGTTACTAAAGCAGTAACTCTATTGATAACGAAATCTTGATTAGTCGCTAAGTGCTGATAGCTCCACCTGTAGACGCTTTGTTGTTGTTGTTGTTGTTAGCAGTGCTTCGCCCTGCCCAAAGGGCCAGAACACTCCTAGTTGTCATCGGGCTCTTCTAACGGAAGTCCAAGGAAACGCGCTGTTTCAACAGGGTTGGACCAAAGTGATAAGGGAGTTAGAAGAGTATGTTCCGAAGAACACGAAAAGAGATGTTGCGTGTCATGGGGGGCCATACCGCATGCAGGGCATGTGTTAGGTATGGTAGGGTTCAGTCTGGACAAATAGGAGTTCAGCCTATTGCAATATCCAGACCGAAGTTGAGCCAGCATGACTCTAGTCTCCCTCGGAAGGACACGTTCTTCCTCAGCAAGAACGGGTGGTTGGGCACCAATAACGGGGTTCACAGGCCGGGATCTGAGGGATCTGTCCACCGACTCAGTGTGGAGGTCCTTTAGGGCCCGCCTATGGTCCCGCAGATCAAACGGCAACGAGATGTGATGCCGGATCTCATCATAATGCTTCCGGAGATGCTTCCTTATGTCTCTAGGGTGCGGAGTTTCATCCAATAGCTGTCGATTTGGATGACTGGGACGGTGGCAGTTCAGAAGGAACTGCCTACTTAAAAGTTCCGCATGCTCACGAACGTTGAGCATTTGAGCCTCCTGGTGGAGATGAGACTCAGGAGACATAAGCAAACAACCCGTTGCAGTTCTGATGGCGGTGTTTTGGCAGACCTGCAATTTCCTCCAGTGGGTGTCGTGAAGGTTAGGCGACCATATGGGCGCAGCATAATCAATAACCGGTCGGCCAATAGCCTTATAGGTGACCAGCAACGTTTCTTTGTCTTTGCCCCAAGTACTGCCGGCCAGTGACTTGAGGATCTTGTTGCGGCTTTGTACCTTTGAAGCTATTGCGGTGGCATGATTAGCGAAGGTGAGGCTATTGTCGAATGTAACCCCTAGAATTTTGGGGTGGTTGACAGTAGGTAGTGGAACACCATCTACGTGGACATTCAACTCCTGCCCCATCTGCGCATTCCACGTAGTGAATAGGGTCGCTGTCGATTTAGTCGGGGACAGTGTCAGGTTCCGCTCTGTGAAGAAGCAGGAAAGGTCGCGCAGGTAGTCATTCAGTCTCGTACAAAGTTCGTCTGTCGAAGGTCCTTTGCCCGTGGCCATCACGGTGCAGTCGTCAGCGTACGAAACGATGGAGACCCCCTCTGGTGGGGGAGGGAGGCTCGAGATGTAGAAGTTAAACAGAAGGGGTGAAAGAACACCACCCTGCGGAACCCCTTGTCTAATTCTTCTAGGTCTACATCTCTCGTTTCGAAACTGCACTGACGCCAGCCGACCGTTCAGGTAGTTAGCGGTCCACCTTTTTAGGCCGGCAGGAAGCGGTGTCTCCTCCAGGTCTTCAAGGAGTGTGGCGTGGTTGACCGTGTCGAAGGCTTTCGACAGGTCAAGTGCCACGAGAACCGTCCTGTGGTTTGGTTGGTGTTGGTTCAAACCGAAGTTAATCTGCGTCGTGATGGCGTTCAAAGCTGATGTTGTGCTATGGTTTTTACGGAAGCCATGTTGATGATTGGCCAGCTGCAGGTTTGCAGTATAATATGGGAGCAGAATAGCCTCTAACAACTTCACTACCGGCGAAAGGAGAGATATCGGACGATAAGAGTCTCCTTGATTTGCCGGCTTCCCAGGTTTTAGGAGGGGGACCACAGTCGCATGTTTCCAGATATCTGGTATAATGAAGGTGGACAGTGAGAGGTTGAATAGAGCCGCCAAGTACTTGTGCCCCTCGTGGCCTAGGTGTTTCAGCATCTTCATGGCAATTCCGTCGGGTCCGAGTGATCTTGAAGGTTTGGCCTTCTTTATAGCTTCCTTGACCTCTGCAGCGGAGACGACAATGGGCGCGGCTGTGTGTTTGTGTTTGTGCGCGCGTCGGATGGCTTTTCTCTTAGCCCTATCCGCAGGAGAATGCAGTATAAATTGCCGGCAGAATGCGCTCGCGCATTTCCTGGGGTCCGACTTGACGTTATCGCCGAAAGCAATGGCGACCTTGTCATTGTATTTGGTCGGGTTGGATAGGGCCTTGACTGTCGACCATAATTTGCCGACCCCGCCGGAGAGGTTGCATGACTCTAGGTGTTCTTTCCACTTCTTCAATTTATGTTCATTGACAGTCCGACGGATTTCTGCGTTGAGATCCTTTATTCTTGGATCTGCGGGGTTCAAGAGTCTCACTTGGTCACGTTCTCTTGCCATTGCCGCTGCTTCCGCAGGGAAATTCGGCCGAATTTCCGGGATTCTGCCAGCAGGGATGAAGCGGCCAGAGGCTGAATCGATGACTTTGCGAAACTCTTTCTCACCTTTGCATACGTCCGTCGGTGTGGGTAGGTCAGCGAAGGAGTGCTCTGTAAAGTCCGTGAAGCGGTCCCAGTCCGCTTTACTAAAGTTAATGTACGTTCGTTTTTCTGTCGTTATGAAGTCGGACGGTCGTTCGATGTCTAGTAGGATGGGTAGGTGGTCAGATGCCAGTGTAAGCATAGGTTGCCAGTTAACGTGGTTGATAAGGCCCGCACTTGAAATGGAGATGTCTGGCGAACTGTGGCAGTTACCTACCACCCTAGTGGGGGCATCTCCATTCAATGTACAGAATGCCGAATTATCTATTTGCTCTGCGAGTGCGTGCCCTCTGCTATCTGCTGGCAAGTTGGAGTGCCAGAGATCGTGATGTGCGTTGAAATCACCTAAGATGAGGCAGTTATCGCCCCTTAGCAACGCACTAATATCAGGGCGATAATCACGGGGACAGCACGTAACAGGGGGAATGTATATATTTAACACTCGCAGGTCGACGTCGCCTGTCCGGACTGCTATGCCCTGGCATTCTAGGGTAGAGTCCCTGGGGTCAACGTCAGGGGCAAACAGATTATATTGTACAGTATGGTGTGTAATGAATGCGAGGCCGCCCCCATGACCGCTGGGACGGTCTTTCCTATGTACGTTGTACCCATCACGAGTACGTAAGTCCGAGTTAGCATTCAGTTTGGTCTCCTGAATGGCGGCCAGTTTAATGTTGTTCGACTTCATAAAGTCTGTTATCTCCGCGATCTTACCAGCTAACCCGTTGCAGTTCAGCTGTAGGATTTTGAAGTGTGTCGGGAGGGAGGGTGGAGGCATGCTGGGGGTAAGGGACGGATGCGGTTGCCTAGGTGGAGGTGGGCATAGTCCCAAGCTGTGACGCAGTCGAGGGTTCAGCGCGTCTTGGCCGATGTTGTGTAGCGTGGAGGGCGGCTGAGTACTGCAGCAAGGGGCAATAAATGCATCCGTCCAAAGGTTCCTGTTTGCGAGCCCAGAGCACATATGGATGTGGCACAGGCCAAGGCAGTTATTGCACTTAACCGATGCCGCAGGCGTATATAGTCTTTGCCGACAAACAGTGCACGTGGTGAAAGGTACGAGGAGGTTATGTTCCTGACCCACGTGCATGCTGGAAGTAGGGGGGGACGAGAGTGGGGACTGAGGTGAGGCGGGAGCAGCAAGGCTGCAGGTCGTGAAGACCGGGCCACTGTCGTGGCCATTTGATGATGGTAGGTGCGGTGTGTGTGCGCCGGAGCGACGAGAACCGCGGGACGCGCGTGTGCGCGAACAACATGGTGCCTCAAAAGTACTGAAAAAAGTACGGGTTCTGGGGATGGCAGGGTTAAGCCCTGAGCATCCAGATCTATGCAACCATCTCTTGCATTTACTGCATTGAACAGAATGTGAACGTTTAACATATATTTTCTTCCAGCAGACGCAGCAGATCCATTCTCTCGGTCCGGGGTTGGATTCGATACCAGCCCGTAGCAAGAGACATTGGAGCAACCCTGCTGCAAGGGATTGCTCCGAGGATGACAATTTAGGAGTGGGATTGGACAAATTGGACAGGGTTACACTGAAATAACAGCCCTTGGCCGGGTAAAACCCGGGTCATTCCGGTACGTAGAACCGGCTGTTGTGGGAATGCAGACGCTTTGTAACGTCAACTACCTAGGAAGACAAGAGTACTTCTAGCCCAACTTCGATCTGGATATCGTAACAGGTTACATTCTTACCTATCTAGACTGGACTCTGCCATGCTAAATGTCTGCCCTACGAGTGGTGACATCTTTTCATTTTCTCAGTTGAGCCCACTAATTCACTTAGGTCCAGCCCTATCGTAAGAAGAATTTTTTTGACCGCGCTAGGCAGTGAGAATTACGATTAGGCAGAGAGTTCTGGGTACATTTAGTAACTATTCTTATTAAGAGTCAAGCCACTGCTAACAACAACAAAGACTAGACAGAGCACGTATTGCTAATACAACAGTCAGACGGTTCGGGAGCCTCTTAGGTTTTGTGTTATTAGGCGCGAAGAATTTTTTTAACTTAACGGTATGGATATAGTGAGAAGGAAGCCCTATCATGGTGGTTGAGATTATATCAGTCGTCTTAGATATGTTTCATTGTTTAATTCATCAGATGTTGTATCAAAAATGCGTATTATCGCTAACTGAAGTCAAACGCGACTCGCCGCTTGGTCAAGATATGTGCGGGCTCTTTCTACCAAGAATTTGTACTGCATCCATTGCCAGTTGCAATGGTGTAAAGATGTAAGCTTGCTGGCAGTAAAAGTAGCATCAAAGTGTTTGGAAAGGTTTTCAAAGACGAGGTCGTAGTGGACAACCATACGAATATATATCTGCAAATAAAAAGCTTATCAGTACAAATTCATGAGTCTAATTGAAGATAAAATTAAAAGCAGCACTCCTCAAATTGCTAACGAAACCAAAACTCCAAGAGGCGACAAAGATCCGCGACCCGAGTATTCGGGTAAACCAAATGCTTGCCATGACAGTCGGGCCAGCATCCGAAGGTTCTAGTAGTACAGAGTATTGGACTCTTACAACAATAATATGAATAGCTTAAGAGTAGGCGAAATAATATATAACTTTATAAATATCATTTATAATTATCATTTATTTGTCTTAACTGTCAATTCAACACTTTTTAACATAATTTAAATATTTCTAGATGTTCGAGTTATGTGTACATTTAATAACTATTCTTATTTATCTGTACTTTATAGTTATAAACATATGTATGTATGATGGTAGTCGAAGTTTCAGATCAAAGAGGGATTAGCTTAAGACTGTGAAAAAAGCATTTGCAGTATACAAAATTTTGAAATGAAAAAAGAATGTACATTTTTTTAAAGTGGTGAGTATACGAATATTACACCTTTTTTAATTAACGTTAATTTATTTAGTTATTTATTTAGGTTTGCAGCCTTTATCGTATTTCCATACATTGATTCCTGCTACATATTTATACTTATTATCTGTCTACATTTCAAATCTTGTGCTGCAATAATAATGGGATAAATAACGGATGTAACTTTTTGCATTACTTGCAATTACATTCAGTTTGTGAAATTCGCAGAGGGGGATTACATTATCTATTTTTTAGTTGCGTACTTATGGAAAACGTTATTACAATTAAGGTTTACGATTTCGAAATACAAAAAGCAAAATACAATAGTATTTTTAATACGAAATTGTGGAAAATACACACAGTGCATTTGTATGTATGTACAAAACCCTCAAGGCCACTGACACTTTTACAAACATTTACAGTAATCCTTAAAATTGGAGATGCTCCATTGCATTACTTTTGTAGTTATACTACTCGGACCTGATGTCATTATACATACATACATACGTATCTGCCAAAATGATACAATAGTAAAAAAAATAATAAAAATTGATTAAATCATATGAGTAATATGCATATAGTATATAATTATATATCTGTATATATGTAGATAATGAAGGATACACACTTTAGAACTAGTTTGGAATATAACATTTTCAATTTGATTGAGTATGCAAATTGAATATATATAGACAAGTCATTTAACAACGTGTCTCATATAAACCGCTGCGTCCAATATAACGCACCCATTTCACAACATCATGATCGGAATAATTTAACTTTGGTTCAAAAACTTTAAGATAACGTACTTTAAAACCAGATGGAGCAAATGGTACCTCGAAGTTCATAGAGATTGGTGGTCGTGTCCATTTTTTCTTTGTATCTGTTTCTAATAACTCGATTTCCGCTGATAGTTGCGTCTCTTTCATTCCAGCCATGCGTTTAATCTTCCATACAATAGCATTATCGGAAGCTTTGTACTTTGCTTTGCCTTTCAAGCAAATCAACTGCACGCCCGAAGTATTTAGTGGTGTTGGAATTTTTACTTCGATTTTTTGTCCAAGCAATGAAGGTTTAAAATTCGATTTGAGTACTACTTTTACCTCCATTTTGGTCCTTCCTACCTCTCGTACAAGTGGTATAACACGGAATGGCAGTGAAATATCTTTGGTAGTGCGATAGCGCATTAACTCAAATTCGCCATCAGGTGGTATAAAACTAATCGAATGTTCGGTCTCGAATTTGCTCAATTTAACACATTGATGAAATTGGCAATCGTCAATTACCACAACTGGTTTTCCAGAACGTGAAGTTTCTGCTTCGGAATTGCCACCAATACCACGACCTTTTGATTCCATAACGATTTTGTCATTTATACCGAATTTGCACTCAGGCATGCCTGTAAGCATGGAAAGGAAATTCGTAAATCATAAATGATAAATTTTTGCAATTTTAAATTTATAGCTAAATAAATAAGATAAGTACCCAAAAAATTCCTATTCCTAATTCTTTCTCCTAAGATATCACATTTTTTAATTGAGTCTACGTAAAAAGTAAAAAATATTAGTGTAGGTTTTCTGGAATGCTACGTGTGGGTATCATAACATTTCTTCTACATGTTCATTCCGAGAACCGCCTGAAGATCGAACAGGAATATCAGCAAACAAGCAGTTACAAAATCATATTAGTGAAGAGTGTATCGCGCGGAGCAAACCATTATACCTTCGAGGAGTACCTTTGCAGTATTCACCCTTTTGAAATCCTGCTTTGCTTACGTTATCTTAATTCACTTGATCCCTATTTTACGCTGTGTAAATAAAAATATGAAAAATATCCGATCACACAATCGGATCCTATGAACTTAACGCAATGGGATACAAGGAAAATAATTTCTAAAACAACTCTACTTGCCTGAAAGATAAGATTTCATAACAACTTTTCCAGCCACATGTGCCGATAACACTTGTCCTTGTGGGCTCATCAAGAGATTAACGTACTCCAATACGTCGAGGAATAGCTCATTGCGACGATATTTGATGCCTTCGCGTCGCCAACCAATTTGCCCAGTGACTTGTGATGTTATTTGCATTTGCTCTTCCTTTGTAGCTGATTTGATACCTTGTTGTGTGATGAACGTTTTCAGCGTGCCCGAATCTGTGTTCTGCGGGTAACCGAAATCAAGTATCTCATCGAGTAGCTCATATATTAGAACAAAGTTATTCTTGATGTTCTCTTCGGATATTTTACCGAAGTATGACTGCATTACTTCAATAATTTTCAGTAGGAATTCGAATACCATTGCAGCATTGACATTTTGTTTGGTAACTGCGGCCAACCATATATTTGCTCGCTGCAAGAAAATTATATTTAAATGATATTTTTGTGGTTTAGTTACTTTACCTTGATGTGAAAGAAGCTGGTGCGAGCAATATTTGTAACTGGTGAACGAACTTGCTGTCTTGCATGGATGACGTTGACACGGAAGGCGTCTACAGCATTACGACCAATATCATCGCGATATACTCGACTTATTAATACCTCACCTTTGTGATTATACACAAACAAGCCACCAATCATTTTTAGGCAATTTTACTGTTTTATCCTATTAAAAAAGTTATATTCACTGCTAAAAACGCCCAATTTAAAAATTTATATGAAATTTTCACTTTTCTGCGATTATCGATCAACACCCTCTTATTTTTCAGCCCTTTTGACAGCTATTTTCGAATTTACATGGTTGCATTTGGCTAATGCTGATCTAGGTACTGTAACTGGCGATGCGATAAGTACTGAGTGCTATCGATACCTTTTATGAAAGATTCGCGCATTGCGTACTTCTCACATTAAGGGCCGCTTTCATAAAAGCCGGTAACCACTAACCGGAATTTAATTGACGTATTTTGTACGGTTAGCTGTCAAATTAATCGCCGATTAGGCGTTACCGGCTTTTATGAAAGTGGCCCTAAGAATAAAATCCAAAAATAGCGTTTCTAACTGGAGAGGAAAGTTCAGTCATTTTAATGGCTATATTATTGTTGTTATTGTAACCAGACTTCGCCCTCGTAAATCACTTTACCTCTCATTTTCACTTACAAATTCCATTGCAGCCGCAAGAGCCTAGCGGTATCAAAGGGGTTGGACCAGAGCGAAGTTACTGTTAAAAGAATCTGAACAGATAGGTGTTGTGGTCCTTGGTCCCGGATGGTTGATCTACGGATGTAATTTCCCTTTCATTACCTATCTTTTCCTGCCATATGGAACGTGGGGTGACAAGACCTAGAAGTTTGTATTGGTCATACCAGATCATACCGGGAGCATACCATGTCCATATCCGGCAAAGGATTGTCACATTCGACAACACTCCGAAAGTGTTGTTGTAGTAACAGCAACAACCTCTGCCGAGGAAGGTTTAGAATATGCCCGCGGTAGGCATACCCGTCGTAAGACGCTACTAATATGCACAAAAAGGTTATGATGTGCAACTCGATGGTTGATCTACGGATAAGATGACTCTCTCCTCTTTTTACCCATCTTCTCTTTCCTTTCGGAAGGAGGGATGACATGACCTACAAGGTTACATTGGTCATACCAAATCAACAACACTCCCCAAAACCTTCGGGGAGTGATTTTGTTGTTAAAACAACAACAACAAAAAACAGGAAGGGAGAGCAATGTACCATAACTCCCTGCGGAAACTTGAAATATAGCAATAGAATATGATATACATACCACATCATGACCACAAACGAATCGATGTACCTCCCAATATGGTCCCTTCGCATATGAAATAATGCTAACATGAGTATACGTCAAATTGAATCGATACCTTTGTAGTAGTTCTATTTTTCGAACATTTAAAACGCAGCCAACTTCTGTGCATACATGACTTAGCGGCTTGAATAACAATAAGAAAATATAATTCATAGTTTTCATCTGAGGAGATATTAGTGATTTGTAATTTTCTATAAAAATGCCAGTGGAAAACTTGGAAGAAGAAGGCCTGGAGAAGAATCCAAAGCTCGAGTTAGCGCAGTATAAATTTCTACTATCACTACCAGAGCATAAACAAGATGCTGCTCTTAAAACCAAAATACTCGATGCCATACGTGCGGACAACATGGCACCGTTTTATGATTTTCTATGTACGGAGCTTAATTGGCCAGTTGATAAGGATTTACTAGCACGTATGCGTGAACAAAACCAGCAGGAGATAACCAAATTAGATGAAGCAATCGAGGATGCAGAGAAAAATTTGGGTGAAATGGAAGTTCGTGAAGCCAATTTGAAAAAGTCGGAATACTTATGTCGCATTGGAGATAAAGCTGCTGCCGAGACAGCCTTTCGAAAAACATATGAAAAGACCGTATCACTGGGTCATCGTTTGGACATCATTTTCCATTTAATACGTCTTGGTTTATTTTATTTAGATCATGATTTAATTACACGTAATATTGATAAGGCAAAGTATTTAATTGAGGAAGGCGGTGACTGGGATCGACGCAACCGTTTGAAGGTATATCAAGGTATCTATTCAGTGGCAATACGTGATTTCAAAGCAGCTGCAAACTTCTTCTTGGATACCGTGAGCACATTTACATCCTATGAGCTAATGGATTATCAGACATTTGTACGTTACACAGTATACGTAGCAATGATCGCGCTACCTCGCAACGAATTGCGTGACAAGGTTGTTAAAGGCGCTGAGATACAAGAGGTGCTGCATGGTCTACCAGATGTTAAACGTTATCTATTCGCATTGTACAATTGTCATTATGCAGAATTTTTCCAACATTTGGCTGAAGTGGAATTAATTTTACGAACCGACTATTTGGCACATCCCCATTATCGTTTTTATGTACGCGAAATGCGTATACTGGCATATACCCAACTTCTTGAATCTTACCGTTCATTGACATTGCAATATATGGCAGAAGCATTTGGTGTGAATGTCGATTATATTGATCAAGAATTATCACGTTTCATAGCAGCAGGGCGTTTGCATGCAAAAGTAGATCGTGTTGGCGGTATTGTAGAAACAAATCGCCCCGATAACAAAAATTGGCAATATCAAGCTACTATAAAGCAGGGTGATCTGTTGCTTAATCGTATTCAGAAATTAAGTCGCGTTATTAATATATAAATAAGCTAATACTTACTGCACAAGTCGTTTTTTATGAAAAATATGGAAATGCTAAATAAAAACAAATAAATTCCCCAAATTGTATGTATTTTATTAAAAAAAAGTATGTACTCCTAAAAAAGAAGAACTGGCAAACTTACATAATTCTTATATTATTCATAATTTGTTAACATTTTTGTAAGAAAATTAGTATAAAAATGTATATTAATGTATAAAATTCTTTGGATTTGACGATTGTACCTTAGATTTAACAATAATGTTAGAGTATTATGTATGCTTTGGTGTTCCTTGCAAGCAAAAAGTAATGTCTTCCCTGCTACTGCCATCGTCTCATGAATCTGCGTTCTCGTTTTTGCACTTCCAAGCAGCCCCATTACTATAACTGCTATCATGATTATTTAAATCACTTATTTCTAATTCATTTGGCCTTGTATCTATGGTAGAGTTTTTAGGCAAACCGCAGTCCAAGGGTTTGGACGCGTCCACATTTCCATCCCCGAGCCCTTGATTATTGTTTGTAACTGTGTACCCTGCGTGCATGGTTGGCGTATCAGCACGCCTATCTTGCGTAAAATCAACTACGCCATCAGCATGCTGCTGCTGTTGTGAAATCTGTAGATCTACTACGTTGTCAGAGTGGAAACTGTGCAAGCCGCCACTACTACTGTTACTACCAGCTGCTGATCCTCCAATACCTCCAGCTGCAGCATTAATAAAACTTCTACTATGCGCGGCTAGTGACGGAAAATTACTAAGAGTATTACTCGTGGCATTGGCATTATGATTGTGGTGACGTCTTATGTTCGTACTCAAATTTAATAATGCATTCATCATCACTTTATTCCTTTGGTAATCTTTACGTAGATGTTGACGTATTTCGGTGTGACAATGTTCGTTATTTGTTACAATAATCTCGCCAGTGTCGGTAGTGGTAACACGGGCTTTACAATTAAATTTCCTTGACAAATTGCATTGCCAATATTTTTTATCCTTACGTACATATTGTATGCCAAAAGTATGACCATCATGTACTAGCAGTGGCTTACCGCGTTGACTCAGCATAAATTCCAGTTTACCATGAAACCAATGCTCTCCAGGAGCGACTACAGCGTAGGTAGAAGATTAGTTGAAGATAAGCGTTAGGTTGATTTAAAAAAAAAATCTTCGTTTGTGTGTGAATGATGATTGATGATGTTAATGTAGAAGTATGAGGTCGTTATGATTTCATGATGTATACTGGACGAAACACTTTGCTAATTGTCCCCAAATTAATATTTTATTTTTATAATGTATGCTTTAAATATATCCAAGAGTTTAGTTTCAAATTATGTCCTAGAACTTAAACTAATGAGGCATGCATTGAAATATGAAATATAAATGTTGAAATTTATCTTACCGCTCGATTTGAATTTGTATCTGAAATGTTTATTAGATTTTCTGTAAATCATACCACTTTACTTAAGGTGGTGGATATTACATCTTAATTTGAATAAATCATACCAATATATCTATAGAAATTAAACGAAGTTTCCAGGTTCGATGCACCGGCGTCTCGGCAGGAGTGTCACTGTTAACAAATACAATTTTAAAAACCTTCCCAAACTAAACATAAAAAAAATTGGGAGTGCTTTTATCGCTAGAAACAACAACAACGCACTTGGAACTAAGGGATTTCATTCATTCAGGAACTTGAATAGCAAAAATAATCTCATGCTAGAAGTTCAAGTTGAATCACACATGAGCAGAAGGACAAAAGTAAATATGATTTTAAAATATGTCCCGCCTTAGCGCTAAGATTGAAAACACTGACAAACACCCTATGCTACAGCCCTAGCTTATAACTTTGTTGTAATGTTGGCGATGAGGGAGTAAGATACCCAAAATCAGTATTCAACCTGTCCATGACCACCTTCACCATTCCTGAAAAATGGAAGCAGACAAAAGTGAGCCCACTAGTAAACCCTGCAAACCAGCTTACGAATGGCAGTCATAACTCCCGTAATTTCTACTTTCGCCAGTAGCGCAGAACCCAGAGACTGTAGTTGACGGTGCAACGCTTTAGACAGGGAGATACCCCAGATCCTAGACAAAAAAAATAAATAGGCTATAAAAATAAGTATTCAAAAATTGTCTCGAAAATTCTGCTCGAAAGTATTGAAATTTTGATGTTAATTTTTCAAACTTTGACTTCCGATGATATGCAAAACAGACAACCCGCTAAAGTCTCATAAATAAAGTCAGTTGGGGAAGTTCGTCAAATTTTTTATCGGCTTTGAAACGGCTTAATGTGCACCAAAGCCGTGATATGCTACGATGTATGGACGGAATGAAAAACTAAAATTTGGCAGTTTTTAAAGGGGACTTAAAAAATTGTTTTCTTTAAATCTCCAACAAGTAAACAATCGAACCGGGAGAAACAGTTTGCTGATACGCTCTAATGTGGTGCAAACACAGGTCTACACAAGAACGTTTGACTTACCAGTTGTCGGCTGCATTATACGCTACTTTCACCATTACTCCTTCAGCAGTGCGCTTACCGTATGCACCCGTATAAAACATATCCGCACAAACGGAGCTTAGTTTGTAATTTTTTGTTTACTTAAATCTATCAAAATTTTATTATTTCCATTGGCATTTAAGTAATTCATAAATTAAGTATTATATGAAACACAAAATAAATTGGCTCTACATCGTACAACTGTCGCTTTCGCCATTGCACAGTACCAAATTAATTAAGGGCCGCTTTCATAAAAGCCGGTTAAGCCCAATCGGTGATTAATTTGACAGCTAACCGTACAAAATACGTCAATTAAACTCCGGTTAACGGCTACCGGCTTTTATGAAAGCGGCCCTAAGTGTTTTTTGTTTGTTTTTGGTTTCAATCGAGAAATGCACTTCTAAGGAACTTTGGAGTTTTATTTACATATCCTCAATTTTGAAATGATGTCCCTCATTCGGTGATATCGTTATAGAATCAATAACATGGGCCTGATGTTGATGATTATCGCCACCATCCGTGTTTGAATGTGTGGATAGGGCTGTAGTATTCGAATTGATTTCTGAAGGTGATAGTGTCGTTGGGCCATGATGACTTAGCATATGATGTTGGTGTTCGCTTACATTTGAAGAATGCGCACGACGAGATTGCGTTTCACATACCAGCGTCGATTCATCGCCGTGGCTTGCTTGTGCTGGAGATTTGAGTACGCTATTAGGGGTGGAGCCCAACGCCACAGCCGAAGCTTTCGTTGTTTGTGCGGTAATGGGCGAACTAAGCGAATTTGCGCCCCCACTGCCATGTTGTGACTGATTACTATGATTCGATGGACTTTCTAGGTGCATAGAAGATGACGACGGCGGCGGTAGAGGTGGCGAGTGTATTAATGGTGTAATTTCTAAATGTGGTTGATGTTGTTGGTGATGTGGGGACTGGTCGTGAGCATGCGCATGTTCTGACAAGTGATGCGACAAGTGCGGCAGCTGAGAGTGATGATGATGATGATGCATCACATTAGCAGATGGCGTGTTTTGTAATAAATTTTGTATAACACTATTCGAGTGCAAGCCTTGCGAACCACCACTGTTTGCGCCAGAACTATTTCCGGCACCACCACCATGATGATGATGTTGTTGATGTAAATTACCACCATCAAGGCCACTAGAATGATGCGACATAAAAGGACTAGTCGTCGATTGAGCTGAATGCGCATGCCCTGTGATGCCACCTCCCAACAAACTCGCTGACAACTGTGATGATGGGGGCGGCGATGTTGACCCATCTACTGCATGTAATTGTTGTTGCTGGAGGTGAAGTTGTTGTTGTTGCTGGTGATGTAATTGCAATTGCTGTGCTGGTGAACTATGCTGTTGAAACAATGCGCTAGTACTGCCACTCATGACACCACTACCACTGCCAGCTGTATGATGATGCAATCGTATTCCTGAGTTTATATTCCCACTGCCCGCAGCAGCATTACTACCACCCGGTAATAGTACACCAGACATGTTTATTGAATTTAAATTCATTGTGGGTGAGATTGAGCTCGGCACTGACGTGCTTGATTGTTGCATAGTATTATCGAGAGAATAACCTCCGCCTCCGCCGCCTCCAGATCCACCACATCCAAGATTACCGCCTACAACGCCATTACCAGATCCACTACCATTACCATTACCACGCATATGTGGTGGATGATTATGCACACCTGTTGCAGATATGACACGTCCTTGATGGGTTATGCAACGTGCACGACACATGCTGATGCGATAGGATTTACACAGCCAATAGGTTTTCATACCTTGCTGTGTTGCCACAGTATTGTTACGATTGAACACACAATTGCCGTGTAAGAGTGACGTTGATGAGAGCATTACTACATTACTGCTGTCTGCGGAGGACATACGGCGCGTCGGTGATAATCAAAAGGACCAAGGATAAAGTAAACACGTAATATGTTAATATCGTGCGGTCAGTCGGGCATACATATTGATCACATTACAAAGCTGGATAGTATAATTACTTTAGGAATTAAATTACTCTCAAATACAAATAACATGTAATGCATAATGTAATGTAAGAAATCATCAATTCCAAACAACTGTATATGTTTCATTTTTCATAAGAAAGGATACGGAAAGCAGTGTTGGGCAAAAACGAAAATGCGTTCAATAGATGCAAACTACATTTACGATTACTTCAAAGATTAGTGCCGGTATTTGAAACAATAATTACTAATTACAGTAATGATAACTTTAAATTTTATTAACATTACGTTGATTCGATAGATTACGATTACTTCGAAATAAAAATTTATTCAACCGTGAATGGCTAATGATTACTTTTATTGCCTTAAAAAATGCCAAATTACGGTAACTGCTATGGCCATGGACTTATAAACACACTCCTTACCACCCAGTTCCGATTAAAATTAGTTAGCTTTTTAATTTCCAATAAAAGTTCCCTTCCAGATTATTTCTAAGCTATTGAGAGTGAAAGAAATCACGTATTTTTGCGATTCCTTGTAATGTAATAGAAAAATACATTACTTTTTCAAGTCCTTTTAAACTAGTTTGGGAAAGAGATGATATTCTTACAAAGCAAGTTATTTAAAATACAAAAAATATTTGTATTTGTGTAAGAGAACAAAATTACCTTTTATCAGAGCTAGGCAATAGGTATTATTGCTCTAACCGATTACTTCTACGATTACTTAAATCGTAATTTCACGTGTTTCAAAGTAACAATTGTTGAAAATTAGTTTACTTTTATCGTAAGCGTTTGTACATATTGCCCAGCCCTGTAGGTGTTAAGCAACTGACTAGCTTTTGCATTGCATTCAACCAGCTCTGATTATATGCTATTCAAGTGTATGTACATATGTATGTATTTGTGCATGTACATATCATAGTTGTTAAGGAATGCAATCATGTCGGAATGAAATCCATGCATTCCCATTCCTTGAATAACAATTTTGGATTGCAGCCTTTATTCCTTTTTTGGAATAAGGAATGCAAATTTGCAGTCCTTATTCCTTTTTGCATTCCGGAATAATTATTCCCCTTTTTCATTCATCGGACTTCATTCACTGGATTGCATTCCTCGGTATAAAAATTGAAAGGAAGGCATTCCGCATTCCCGTGCATTCCTTTGCCAACTATGTATGAGGATTTTTTTTAAATTTTTATTTTATATTTTTTTTTAATACATATGAAGTTTGAAAAGGAATGCATTCCTTTCGATTTTTATTCCGAGGAATGCAATCCAGTGAATGAAATCCGAGGAATCAAAAAGGGGAATAATTATTCCGGAATTCAAAAAGGAATAAGAACTGCAAATTTTCATTCCTTATTCCAAAAAAAGGAATAAAAGCTGCAATCACAATTTCTTCAATCCAAGGAATAATTATTCCTAAAGGAATGCATTTTCTAACAACTCTGGTACATATGTACATATGTATGACGGAATATGAGAATTTTTGTGTTTTTGTTTTTATGCTTTTGAATTTTTGGTGAATTATTTACAATTATTTAGCAGCGATAGGCAAATAATCAAAAGTATAAGAGTTAATCCTTCTATGTACAAGAAAAGAATTCAAGCTAATAAAAATAAAAATGCAAAATAATTTGTGGGATTTTTAAAATGCTTAATAATTATTATTATAATTATCTTATGGTATATATTTATGTACAGTTACGAGCACTGAAATAGTAGTAAGCAATTGTAATATACATTACATGAAATTCTATAAAAGTCAATTAAATATGTATTAATTTTTGTTTCCAAGCTGGTGGAGCATACCTGTTCCAGGCATTGTAGCTGGGGCATTCGATATGGAAGGAAAGCACACTACCTACTTGCTTTTTTGCAAATAAAGGATTGAGCTTCTTAAAGGCCAAATCTATATTCTGAAATTATGTTTGAAAATTTGCCCACAATAGCCCGTCGGGTGACGCAAAGTTTCAAGACCATAGGAAATTCCTGTATAGCCAATATTCTTAAAAAACGACAGAGATGACGCACCCGGCACGCAATATTTGATTATGAAAAAGTTCCTTATACCGGCCTAATGCTTATAAAACTCAGGAAAATGACGGAGAAACCGCCAAGCTGTTCAAATTCGGAGACGACGATCTGGTAAAAGGGAGATATGATTTCTTACGCAGAGTGTGGTGTATCTAATCTGTCCAACCCTGATTTTGCTCTGTATATGGCCCTTCTTTACGAGACTAAAAAACATTTCGCAAAGTATCAATTGTTCATCCGCGCTAACTTGATCGCGTCATTACCGGCGTATTTATTACATAATAAATAAGAAATTTGGACGCTTACAACGTTAGGAACTTAACGAGCTTCTCGGCGAGAAACATTACTTTCGTTAATGTGCATGAAAATAGCCCGTGTTGATACTGAGATCTTGTAACAATAAGATGGTACGTGCTCATATTGGGATTTCGTAAGGTATGTGGTGCATAAGAGGAGTAAAAATGCCATACTACGCAGTTTTAAATAATTACCTAATCACAATTTTATATTTAGACTAATAAATAAACTCTAGCCTCTTGGGGGTTTCCGGACTTCAAATCGTTTATTCAGCTAAAAACTAAGGTGAAGTCTAAAACGTCTGCAATGCCCAAGAGGCTGGTTATGGCGCTCCCCCCTACCGGCTATCAAATTCAACCGAAAAAAAAAATAAAATACAACATAACCCGCTCAGCCAAGGTAGGTACAACATTGACCAGTGGGGAAAAATAACCATCAATTCGCGGGTAGAAAATTCAACAAGGAAGGCATTTGCCTTTTAATTCGACTGTTTTTATGCTAATAACACTTTTTTTATAAAGCAGCCACAATATTTTGTATTATTATAACGTTGGGCGGATGGTTGGAAGTATGAGAAGAAGAATAGATAGACCTACCAATAAGTATACCGAAATGATCAAGCAAACTATTCCCTCAGTTTTAGATATACCTCGATGAAATTTGGTATGGGCCGCCATTTTGTATTATATTATCCATTTAGCGGAAGCAACTCTATCGGACTAATACAACACATACATACATATGTACATATGTAGCTCTCATAAATTCGATAGTTCCGATTATTTATATTAACAGTTTTGCAGAGTTCTTACTGATTGTAAGTGATGACAAGTAAATAGCCTTCGGTAAAGCCGAAGACAGCCCTTTCTTTACTTATTTATTGCAGTTAATATTTAAGTCAAAAATTTTTTCACACAAGTGCCCAATTGCCTAACAGCGATTTGACAGCGACAGGCAATTTTATATTGCCTTTAAATACAGAGATTGTACCTACTATGGCTAGATAAGTAGTATGTATTTATTTTATGTTAAGTTGACATCTCAGCTTATTTCATTGTGCGCAGTCGAACAGCAAATAAAGTAGATGTAGGGGTAGAAGAATTAATGAAAAGTGTACTTAAAATCTAATAATTTTCTTTAATAAAATTTTAAATAATAAAAGGTTGCTCACAGATAAATGGGATAGTCTCGATTAACTGTGATTCCCCTTAATGTAACTAAGCATGCAATAAAAAAAGCCAACAACAAATAAAAGGACATACACTTATGTACATACATACACATAGGCATAGCAATATGATTTTACAAAAACAACATAACAAAACACAACAACTCTCATGCAAACAATAACAAAAACGTAGTAAATATGAGCCTTCCGTTTTCCAGTGAGTCACCGGATTTAAAATCTCACCTTCGATTTGATTCAGAAGCGCTATTCACGTACTTACCATAAAATGGTACTACAACTATTTATGAATTTTTTTTAATTGTTGGAGATTTTCCGTTAACTAATGAAAACATATACTCCTTCAAATTAACATAATATAAAAATATAAAATTGTTTTGAATTCTTGTTTGTGAAGCTTGATTCAAAAGCATTCAAATGGTGCAAAGATGAGGTCCGTAGCATAAGTATGTATAAACCCATATATGATTATTTGAATGAGTATATGTTTTTAAAAGTTTACGAAAAAGCCAAACATTGACAAATCATATCTCCTAGGCAAAAAATTACAATAGAAAAACAAAAAATACGTGGCAAACTATTTTATAAGGCATGCATAAATACATACATATGTACATATACATATGTATAACGCTTTGAACCAAATCGGAGGTATAAAGTCTTTTTTTTTACAAAAATGGATCAATTGAAAAAGAAATGCTCATACAGCTACTTGTAATAAGACCATATTTTGAAAATTTACATACTTGGCGGTATATCCACATGGTTTGCGAAGTTCTTATAGTCACTGGGAATATGTAAATCGTTGGGATATTCCATACCGCCACCAACGCCGGATGTATTATTACCAACTGTACCGCCGCCACTGCCGCTGCCACTACCACCCATACCACCACTACCACCTCCACTACTTTTGTATAAATTATAATCAAATCCGAAAGCTGCAGGATTGAAACTATTTCTAAATGCTGCTGCCGCCGCCGCTGCTGTTGAATTTGATGCTAAATGAGGTATAGACGAAAGGAAATAATCAGAATCAGCATCGGCATCAGCACTATCACTATGATCGGTGGTATTATGTTCGGCCGATGCTATTGAACGACGAAATTGTTTACGCGAATAAATTGACAATGCGTCATTATTTATGTCTGCATGATGCCTTTTGAGATTGGCAGCACCTGTATGTAGGGTTTGATGCAATGGCAAATTGCTATCTGGTGAACTTTTAAAATTTTGTTGCTGGTTAAGCGTAGAAGTTGAACCAAAACCCATTGGTGATGGTGATGAGGCTGGTGAATGTGATTTCACTGAGATGGGATTCGATAATTTAACACTTGATAGTCCATCCGATGTATGCGCATCATCTACGTGGCTAGTGTTTGGTCGATTTGGTGCAGTCGATTGTTTTTCAGTCACATCGCTATTGTGCTCTGCATCAGCTCCAGTGCTACTCGTCTCATCTGTGTTATGTGCATGATTAGCAGATTTATCTGCTGGGCTTGAAGCAGCTGCTGCAGAGGCATTCGTTGCCAGACCTTTAATTTGCAGTAATTGACCAATTTTCATAAATGATTGTAGTTCCGTGTGTTTAACATTGACCACACCTTGATACATGAATTCCAACAATTCACACATAATGTTGAATGTGACATCTTTTAGGATAACTAAAAATTAGAATAGAAATTTTGTTTTATTAAAATTCTTACAGGATATTCATTAAATAAAATATATTGATCAAGAAGGTGTATTTCTTCCTACAGACTGAAAAGACAGGCTTTAGAAGGAATGGGTGGAGGGCTGACTGTCTTCTGTCTTAGTAATTTTTGGCATTGTTTTCAAGTCCTAAGTAATGATTATTTTAAAATTGATAAACAAAATGAAAAAAGCTTTACACCAATCGTTTCTTGAGCAAAGTTGTTCATAATCGTAGAATAGTTTTCCAGTAAAAAATCGACACACATACAAAATTTACATATAGAGCTTTAATATAGTCACTCGGAAAAAAATTGTACAAGCGGTTGAGTCCATCTTGGAGCCGTCTATACAGTTCTTCCAAAAAGCTTCACACAATAAGCTATTGGACACCAAAAGTCGCACCACCACTGACTCGTACATTTGGCATAGGTCTTCATTTCTTAACGAACATCCGCAGAAACCAATGCAGGCTATGTTATGGCCTTATGGCTTATGTTAGGCTGTTTATTTAAACTACATAGATTGTTCAAAAGTAAGTGACCTCTATTTCTTCGTTAACAGCATTTTCTACCAGCAATGCGATAAAAAAAATCAAAACCAGGAGTAAAAATATTTTGTATACTTTTATTATTTAAAATTAAAAAAAAATGTTTTTTTATTATTGGAAATTAAAAAAAAAATATTTTAATTGAGAAATCGTTCTTGGTGCCGTGTCCGAATTTTTCATGTTTTTGTAAATTGATATTAGAGAAAAATTACAACGATAATCACAGCGATTTCATGGCATCCCATACCTATTGGCAGGTCTCGAGCCCATGGTAAAATACCATTTCATGTTCATGAAAGGTATAAAAAGAAATAAATGACTGGATTCCTTATCGGCATTATAATTTAAGAGGTCTGCTTACAGTTATTTTGAATAAGCTTTTCTATTCAGAGAAAAATTTAAAACAAACAAAAAAACTCATAGAAAGGCGTCTTCTTCGAATTATCGAAATCAATATGAATAGAGATTTTAACACTTAAAAATCTTTTCAGTGATTATGATTATATAAGAGTAGTGTATCTTTACAATGAGAGCATAGAAACGTGTAGTATATATGTATATATATGTACATATACATACATATACATGTACATATGTGCATATATATACATAAGTAGATATGTATGCAATTATGATCTTAAAATGAAAAGAAAAAAAAAAACGAGTGTATGAAATATTTCAAATGTGCAGTTAGTATATTAAATGTAGTACAAACGTTTACTGTTTCTCGTATAAATATATTTCATAACTATAGAAACGAAAGAGGTCAAATATATAGTGAAGATGTTATCAGCGTATACGAAATGAACAAATACTAAATCAATACATAAAATTATTACGATAAGAACTAAAATCTTAAAAACAACGCTCTACGAGATACATATTCATGCCATACATGCATACTGATAGATACATACATACATATAGACATACTTGAATACATCCTAACCGTTCGCTACGAAGGAGGCAAACGATGCCGATACGAGTGAGATAGTCAGAAATGGGCATATTGTTACATGGTCACTAACTTCAACTTTGAATAAGTCTTGCCGTGATACAAAGGCACCCAAAGAACATGTATTTCCCCCTAAGCTACGCTTTAAGAAGCAGGACAGCTAAGCATAGCAAAATCCGATGATCCACCGCCGTGCTCCAGAGTGCAGAGAAGGAATTACTCAAAATTGATTTTGGCAGGATAATGTTCCGTGACTTCCGTCTAAACACCATTCATGATAGATAAATTAGGCTATTAAGTTGTAGGATCACGACTGTAGGCATCAAGTTACCAGTGAAACTGCATAGTCATATCGGATTGGATTTCCTTCGAACCAGGTCGCCTGCGAGATAGCATCCAAAATTGAGAAGTGGCTTCTCTTTTTGTTACTTTCAATTCAATTCTTTTCTCAAATTTTTATTCTAATTTCAAGCAGTCATAATAGGCTTCAGTCCACTACTGAATTGTTTTACTGGTAATGGAAATCGAATTGCATTACAGTTAGTATTTAGTTTTACTGCATGATTTCTTATAGTGGTGCAAGGTGCCCATTTGTGAAATCCGCCAAGCTTAAGCCCACGTCTCAACATCTACTTAAAAACAATATTATCTCTTGTTCTCAATAATCACAAAATAGCCTCACA
Source organism: Sphenella marginata (assembly GCA_951509765.1). Classification (NCBI taxonomy): domain Eukaryota; kingdom Metazoa; phylum Arthropoda; class Insecta; order Diptera; family Tephritidae; genus Sphenella; species Sphenella marginata. Next base: position 92,357,628 of record OX608079.1, on the reverse strand, counting down.
CTTCCACCCTACCATTCAATCACGACCGAAGCCATATATTGTACATTCATACAAAGATACCTATAAACGTTGCTGATCCACTTGGGTACATGCATACATCATGTGCTACGACAGTTTCTAAGTAAGAGATATTTGTCTTCTAATACTTTTTAGATCATCCTCTGCTTTTTTACTTAGTCGATTATAACTAAAAATATATGAAATTCTTTTATTACTTTTATATTTGTTATGTCTATTTATATGTTTACATACACATGAATATGGGCAAGGGGTACGCGTGTACTAGTATGTTGGACCAAATATATGTATGTATGTATATTAGCTATGGAGTTAACTTAGGCCAGGATGAAACAAGCTCTAAGATTTGTATTGATTTTGTAGCATTACGGCCAAGACAACCAGCTTCGTAAAATACACCTTGAAGTATCGGATAGCGATAATTACTCATCTACGAGTACAAGCAGAGCTACGTAAGTTATCAGATTGTAACGCTCTGCCCAATCGCCCAAAGAGAATCGCACAATCTGTGATGGTCTACCGAACAGTTAAATGTTTGGAAACAGTTTTCTCAAAATGGGGTCGTCCCTCAGGGTGTACTAGCAGAGCTGGGTAAATTCAATTCCATTACAATCACAATTCCATTCCTCAGGAATTGGGGAAAGTTATCAATTCCTTTGCCCCACACAAAAGGAATTCAAGCGTTTTCTTGAAAGTATATCATGGAGGGATTGAAGAACGACTTATAGAACGTGACCTTTATTCATCGAGAGAGAGCTTAACTTGTAATTTTTCCGCTAATCTCCGATAAAGCAGGCTCTTCAATATATGATTATCCGCGTCCTTGCGCTGATGGACCGGAAGAAATACGAGGACAGGAAGTCCTATGACAAAAGATATAAAGCAAATAAGTGCTGATATTTTGATATCTTTTGCTTGACGCCTTCAACACCTAACAACTTCCAACGGAAGGAGACCGCTGCCAAACAATGGTCGTCTACAACAAAGCTCCAGCGTCATAGTTAAGAAAGAGCTTCTCTACCAATAGTTAACGACAACACCAGTAAGATTAACTATTTTGTGCAGCATGGCTATATACAACCACAGCTTTAATAGCTCACAAATTTAATAAGAAAATAAACATTTATCAGTTTTTCAATTACTTTTGCAATTCCTTTAAGGAATGGGAAATTTGAAATTACATTTGGGATTCCTTGTAATTTAATTGGAAAAATTTCAATTACATTTTCAATTCCTTTCGAAAGTATTTGAGAAGAAATTACATTTGCGCAAAGTATATTCTTTCAATTCCAGAAAAAAAAAAAATTTTGTACTGGAGCCTCAAAATGAGGAAATTACATTTGGTATTTTTTTTGAGGAATTGAAATGTAATGAATTCCTTTTGTGTGGGGCAAAGAAATTGATTACTTTTCCCATTACATGTAATTAGGAATTGAGAGTAATTTAATTCTTGAAGTGATTATTACTACCCAGCTCTGTGTATTAGTCATGAAAATCTTGATCAGCAAAAATATATTATTGCAGATGTCGCTCGAAGTCGTCATAAAACTTGTAGGTCTCGCCAATGTTTCCATGTCATAAACCTAAGAGGAAAGATGTCAAAACACCAATAAGGGTTAATTGGGCTGAAACTATTTTTTTATTATACCCAGCGTTCTAGTACTAGTACAAGGGTATTATAATTTTGTGCACATAACGGTACTACGTAACGGCGCAAAATAATCGAGTTAGATATAGAGTTACAGGTATGAAAGTTCTTAGGTTGAAAAGAGGAATTGATTAAGGCATGTCCGTCTGTCCGTTTTGTCCGTGTACACGATAACTTGAGTAAAAATTTAGAAATTTGCATGAAATTTTGCATACAGGTTACTTTCGGACCAAGGTAGGTTGCTATTGAAAATGGACGAAATCGGACAATAACCACGCCCCCTTTTTCGATATCGAAAATCACATAAATTGACATAACTTGCGTAAAAACTGAGATATTTGCATGGAATTTGGTGAATTGGTTACTTTCTGGCCAAGGTAGGCTGCTGTTGAAAATTGTGGCAATCGAATTACAACCACGCCCCCTTTTTCGATATCGAAAATTTGGAAAATCACATAAATTAACATAACTTGAGTAAAACTGTAGATTTTTGCATGAAATTTGTTTTACAGGTTACTTTTTGGCCAAGGTAGGCTGCTATTGAAAATGGACGAAATCGGATGATAACCGCGCTTCCTTTTTCGATATCGAAAATCACATAAATTGACATAACTTGCGTAAAAACTGAGATATTTGCATGGAATTTGGTGAATTGGTTACTTTCTGGCCAAGGTAGGCTGCTGTTGAAAATTGTCGCAATCGAATTACAACCACTCCGCCTTTTTCGATATCGAAAATTTGGAAAATCACATAAATTAACATAACTTGAGTAAAACTGTAGATCTTTGCATGAAATTTGTTATACAGGTTACTTTTTGGCTAAGGTAGGTTGCTATTGAAAATGGACGAAATCGGATGATAACCGCGCTTCCTTTTTCGATATCGAAAATCACATAAATTAACATAACTTGAGTAAAGATTGAGGTATTTGCATGAAATTTGTTATGCAGGCTACTTTCTGGCCAAGGTAAGCTGCTGTTGAAAATTGTCGAAATCGGGCGTGGTTATCGCCCCCTTTTTCGATATCGAAAATTTCGAAAATCAAATAAATTAACATACATAAGTTGCCCCCTTTTTCGATATCGAAAATTTCGAAAATCAAATAAATCAATATAAGTTGCGAATATCTCGATCGCATGAAATTTGGTACAAAGGTTACTTTCTGGCCAAGGCAGATAGGTGTTTAAAATGGGCAAAATCGGATGATAACCACGCCCCTTTTTTTGATATAGAAAATTTTTTCATAAATAGAATTGAAAATTTCTTCAGTTAATTGTTTCCATACATTCTAGGGCCTATAACATTACCAAGTCATGGTATTTGTATCTCGTTCTGAAAACTAACGCTGGGTATTTAATGTTCGGTTCACCCGAACTTAGACTTCCTTACTTGCTTTTTATTTATTAGATGAAAAACAACAATAAAATTGCTATTCTACAGAGAAAAGGAGCTCTAGCTGCCAGGGCTTTCGGCCAGTTTCTATGGCTAGAAAACTTTTTTCTAAGACTTTGGACAAAGATTGTTTTTATAAGCTTTGTCCGAAGTGCACCGGATCAAAATGAAGTTCTGAGCAGAACAACTGTGTATCGCGAAGCCGGTGTTTGTCGGGGTATAAGAGTTATTGTAATGTATTTTTTAACTTGGGAGTGTTATATAACTTAAGCGAATTTCTAGAAAAAATAAGAAGCAGCAACAACGGAACAGAAACTCGGCCTTCCTCCAGCAAAACAACATGCGGCTGGATCTCTTTAAGACACTTAACATCAAACAACGTTTAAGGCTAGGCTGCTCCCTGTTGTGTGATTAATTTAACTTAGTGCCCGATAAGGTTCCTTAGTGGAAGAACAAAGATGCCGCTCTATAAGCCACTCATCGTAACTGTCCCGGTATTTGATTTAAATCGTCGGAAGATGTAATGGCTCTTGCCACACTCGAGAGAAATGTTAATACTTTCCGTAATGTTAAAGGGAGGAGGAGGCTTCGACTAAGATCTGTAAAACGAGAATGACTTGGCTTGCCTACATAAACATGATTTTATGATTGACCTCCATATGTATTTTATGGCGTTCAGTTCAATTTTTTTATTTTTATTTTTTTTTTAAGAAGCTTTCTGATCAGCCTGAATATTCTCCGGCATCATTGATATTTTATAGGTTATAGTGCTTAAGTTGGTTCCGCATTTCATCTCAGTAAGCAGTCAGTGTTGTGCTGATATACATTCTATCTGTGTATCTGTTTTAGTATTAATGTACAACATTTATAAGATGAAACGTATTAAAGAAATAAATAATAAAAAAAAAACACCGAGTCAAGCAGTAAATATGTATGTATGTATGTATGATCGTGATGCCCGCTTTCAATAAGTAATCCATATTTGTTATGATAAACTTTGATTAAAGTTCATTGAAAATGCGATAAATCCTTGTAGATAACCGCATTTTATTTAAATATATGATCCAATTTGCTAGAATATTTTCATTTTTAAAAATTTTTGGGGAATTTAATAAAGCAATACGAGGAAAGAAAGAAATACGTTTTAATTTTTTATTCAAAAAGCTTAAACTTTGCACCCGTCATACATACATACATACATACATACATATGTATGTACATACGCTGATGTGTAAGGAATATTTATGCGTTTCTATATACCTACAATGTAGGTGCAGCAGACTGGATTGATATACATATTAAAGATCTAAAAGTCTTACAACCTAAAGTCTACACTTTTAAATGTTTATTTGTATTTTAACACTTTCTCGGAAGCGATTTTACAGACTTGGATGAAATTTGGCAAGGAGCAGAGATGTAAAAGAATGCATTCTTTTGCGAATAATTATTCATTTGATTTATCGCAAAATGATTGCAGCCATTTTTTTAAATTCTTTGACTGGGACTTAAAAAATGAAGTCACCATTAGGACTTCATTCTGCGACTTCGAATTCTTTTTTTCATTCATTTTTTGGTTATTCATGTATTGCGTTCATAAAAAGTGTCACTTAAGTCAATTGAAGTCATATGGAGCCATTTGAAGTCAATTTACCTGTGGCATGCGAGACATGATCGTAAACCATTTTTGTTGCAAATAGTTAGTGACTTCACTCAAAAAATGAAGTCAGTAAGTGACTTCTCTAAATGACTTGAAAGTCGTGACTTCAAAAAGGCTTCAGACTTAATTTTTCCAATCTTTAGTCTAAAAGGCAAGCCATTGAGTGCATTCGAAATTTGAAGTCATTGTATAAGACTTCAAACTGATTGTATTCGCATATGAATGCATTCTTTTACAACGCTGGCAAGGAGATAGTGTCTTATAATTTCTAACTTGGTGCCACTAATCTTTTTGTTTTCGGTATTGAAATACGATATGCCACTATGGGTACCAGACGAAAGGTATTTTACGTCGTTTTTTAACAAAACTACATACTTGCCACTTAATCCCATTATATTTATTTTTTGCTCCGTTTAAAAAAAAACCAAAAACTTCTAAACACAAGTAAGCTCTTTTACTTAACCCTTGTTACTTGGAGGTTTCTGAGAGGGTTGCCAGCTAGAAATCTGTGACTTTATGAGTATGGAACGCAAGATATTTTACGTCGTGTTTCGACTGAGTTATTTTCAAATGGAGGTACCACCCATGGTTGCCACCTAATCTCATTATACATACATATACATCTGTGTTCAATATAATAGTAGGGAAATTAGATTGGATATCGTTTGACAAAATAGCTATTTTTAATAATTTTCATTTAAAATACAGCCAATCTGTAACAGAATCCACATAAAAAGGAACATACAAATTTTGGTAATTTTTTTTTGTAGAATTTCTAGAAAGCTTTTGAGTTTGCAGTTTTAGCTCAATAAATAAAAGTACAATAATATGCAAGCTGGACATTTTTACAAAAAGTTCTCTTCTATTTTCGTAGAGGGTATTGCGTGATTTCTACCACCCAACGCATGAAAAAAATTATGTATGGAAGAATACAAGTTTTAGAAATCGGAGAACTTTTTGAGCGTTTTTATGGTTATTTTCAACATCAAATTAAAGAAATCGCACCTTGTTTGAACTTCGTTCGGATGACAGGACGCTTTCAAAAACTGTCTCGAGCTGGATTGTGCCGATTTCCGTATCATGGGTCAACTTCACAATTTGATATATTGTGCAGATGTGAGGAATAGTTGCTTAGCAGATCTGAAAGCGTACTGATAAGGTCCAATTATTATGAAGGCCTGTTTTGGATTGGCCAGAGCCTTACGTGGGCTCCTCCGACCATACTTTGCATAGGTGTTGACGAATGCTTTCTACCATCTTTTTAGCACTGTTTTTAAAGATCTCGGCGGCGGGTAATCCGTAATTTGCCAAAGTCCCATTATATAACTTAAGATGAGTTCATGATAAGAGACCGCAAAGTATATATCTGGAATAAATCGCTACTTTTATCGATATTAATTTTGGGCGTTTCTTATGTTTTACCTAATAGACGCTTGTTGATATCTCCAACCAATAAGATTTCGTTTTTGTATTTGTTGTGATTATTGTAAGCTTTTATCGAATCAGAAAAAGGCGAAGATAAAAATGTTTGAACAATATAAGAGTTATGATGTTGGCTTTTATTGATAAACGATTATTTATTTCCTATATTCACCATAAAGATAAAATCGTTTCGTAGTGGTGGAGAGGTTTAGTTAGACCCAATATATTACGTTTTCACCATATAGATATGTATACATACATATGTATATGGGCGAAGTAGTAAGGCTAACTAGTTAAGCCTGATTGAGAAGAAAGAAAAAGGTTTAGGGACTGCAGATGCGGTATAACGTAGTGTTATCATAAGTAAGAAGCTATGACATGCCATCTTGTGCCAATTACATATGTATGTATGTATTAGGTACATATGTTACGATTAACACAAATGTTTAGTCTAATTTAGATCTAATCTCGAGGTACGCAGACGGTTTTCAAATGCATATCATGCATATATAAGTACGTAGGCATGCACTCATTAGAGTGGGCCTGGTTTTTCGAATCTTCGGGCTAGGAAGCACCCGAGAAACGGTATAGATCGTTCTACAAAAGCTTGGATTAAAAAAATTAGCTTTTCAATCTGAAAATACTGTACTGAGAGCTAGTGGCTTTGTAACTTGCAATAATCATATATGTACATATGCTAGAATACATCCATATATCGGCTCAAGTAGCTCATTTATAGACAGGAATGCTTTAAAATCTACGAACAAAAAAAAAATAAACTTATAATTTAATATAGATAAACTAATCTATTCTAAAAATAGTTATCTACCCACGTGCTGCCACTCCGGAAGCTTTAATGAGATTGACACCTGTCTGATTTTTATTGGAATGAAATGAGATATGCCACTATGGGTATTGAACGAAGGATACTTATGTACATAAAAAAATATTTATAGGTAGGATAACAACCCAGGGTTGAAACATAATTCCATTACATATATATATTTTTTTTCATATCCGCTATTTTCTGGAAAACGACTTCACCCGTTTGGATGATCTTTCGAAAATATGTATGTATGTTTGTAAGTAAAACTGTATATGTATGTACATATAAGAATGTCTTTACTGATGAGTTTCTACAACAAACTAAATTATATGGCATCCTCGAATGCCGGGCAGAGTCAGGTTGGCCCGGTACTATGTATTTTGCTAAAGCATTTCGTTTATCAATAATTCCAGATCCTTTGTATTGCTATTAAACTCGGATCATCTGCCTGTTATTCGATTTCGAAAATGTTTGAAAATATAGCCTTCATCCACATAGGGTTCACTCTAATACGAATTGTAAAAATACAAAGCAGTGCTTAGCTTTGAAGAACGTTTTCCCCACTAACCAAGTAGATAAATGACAAGTCAATAACAAGTGCAGCAATAAAACGATTGTTAAACATGATAAAAAGATAAAATATACATATGCATATGTATGTACATATGTATGTACACTAGGGTGGGTCAATTTGTATGGAGCAAAAAAAATGCACCAAGCGGTTATCAAAATCGTAAACTACGATGAATTGTAAGAAAATTTGCCCAAGAAACCATGGGTCTAAAATCAAAAGGAAGCTTCCGGTTTTTAACGAGAAACTTTTTTTTTTTTTTTTTTGATAATATACGAAAGTTTCTCGTTAAAAACCGGAAGCTCGATTTTCATTTTAGAGCCATGGTTTCTTGGGCAAATTTTCTTAGAATTCATCGTAGTTTACGATTTTGATAACCGCTTTGTCAAGAAAAAAATTTACCCACTCTAATGTACACACAACCATACATATATGTATGTGGATACATTTGTTTTCTAGTCATTTAATTATTACTTAGTTACTTCTGACGATTTGTTAAGTGCTCCTGTTTAGTTTGATGTTTTCATTTCCTAATATTACTATTTTTGTTGTTTGTTATTTATGGGTAAAATTAATATTCTTTATCTTTCAAATACAAGAGTGCAGTAACAACAATACGTAAGAAGGAAAACCACAAAAACAAAAAAAAAACACTTCGAATAGTAGCACCTTTGCTACTACTTGAAAGATAAAATATTGTTTTATTGCCTTTTCGATCTGATAAAGGCGACTGGCAAGCGATATCATATCCATTTCGTATTTGATGTTTATAATGGTCGTATATTTCCACGAACATTTAAACCTATTGTATATTGTGTTTTATGTTCACATATCTTTGGTCTTATTGACCTTGATAGAAGTATCGTATAGGAACCAGCGGGAAAAATTGAAATATAGTTAAATAATGATTACTAATCGTAATTATTACTGGTTTGTTTGATTCCATGAAAATTCATTTAATGATTAATTTCCATTTGATACTTTAAATTTTTAATGATTTCTGATTTATTAAGATCAATCAAAAGTAATCGACCCATTTTATTTGATTATTTTTTGCCTTGAAAACAACTGAAATAATCATTAAATTAATTAATTAAATTAAATTAAAATTAAAAAATCGGAAGAGAAGCTCGGCGCAAAAATCTCTTAGGAGGTTGATGATATAACTGTTGTATATCGCGCTATATATATGTACATATATGTATACATATAATTAAAAAATCCAGCTGATCAATTGATTACTAATTACTAATACAATTTAGCAGGTCTGTAGTGGAATTCACTATCTTATAGCGATTCGATTCGGTTCGATTTTTCGAGATTTTCAATAGCGATTCGGTCGCTTGCACTATCGAATATGCGATTCACTAGCTTATCTACAACGATGCGGGCAAAGGATTTCTCATCTCGCTATAAAACATACTCTATGTTCTCAAATACCATTTTTTAATGATGATAATATGGATATAGTATTATTATTTCAATTTTTAATAAAAAATTTAAATTATCTGCATTTTTTTTAACGACATAGAAAACAACTGCAATTTGTGTGGCGTTTAGTTTGCGAAACAGCTGATTGCAAATAAGCGAAAATCGAGAAAAAATAGTTAGTGAATACCAAATATCGTGATAAATTTCGGTATGACAAAATGTCGATTGCGAATGTCGTAATCGAAGTTAGTGAATTCCACTACTGGTGTCAAGTTACCCCTTTCATTTTATGTCACTAACAGATGTGGTGGATGTATTACCCGAAACTTAACATGCCTATATTTGACAAATTATACTCTCTTCCCTCCAATTGCTCGTTTCCTCATCACTTACTACTCCATAACGGATGACGGAAAATCGTTCCAATATAAATCTACTCCCTCTAATATATCCTACCCTTCTTCTACTTTCTATCCCACATATCCCTCCTTCTTTGCTATCCAAAGGCAATTAAAATAAGCCAAATAAATCCGTTAACAATGTTGAGTGGAAGATCTCCCTTTATGTACTATAATAAAACTCTAGAGAATTTAATTTAAAAATAATTACTCAGTTGACGTAAGAAATGTTGTAGAGTTCATCTGAACTTTTCTTTAGATTTGTTGTCCCTCTTTTTATTTATGGAGATGGGTATCAAGTACGGCTCTTGTTCAGAATCGATTATCTGGCTAATCGACTATTCGAATAGTCGAAAGCAGCTTTTATTTTGGTTGAAAATCGAATAACAAGTAATCGACTTCGTCATACCGCGCAATCGGTTAGCTGTCATTAATCGATTACTGATAGTTTTTTTTAATAAAATTTTTTAGTATTTTTTTTAGTATTTTTGTTACTATTTGAATGGGTGAGAACGATTTGTTATTACCGGTGGAACCTTCGAGGTCTTCTAACCCCCTTTTCGGTCAGGAAATAGAAACTCGGTAATGAGAGGTGAGTTTCTGTGACCAAAAACTGTTGTGTTACACAAATTCCATTGATCGTGAAAAAATAACTAATCAAATATTCGATTATGTCAAGTAGTCGAATGCAAACAGCTAATCGATTATGGACGAATAATCGATTATGGACGAAAAATCGATTAGTCGGAAAGAAACGATTAGTCGATTAGTGGTAATCGATTATTTTGGTAAACGACTTTTGCTAATCGATTAGCCGACCTGTGCTCGGGACATTCAAATTTTTTAAAAAATTTATAACAATTTTACTGAGAAAGTGTTCGTTTACACAAAACATCTATCAAAATGGCGACAGCTGTTTTGGTTGCAAGTTTTCTACACTCACTTAATGCCGTGTGACTTTCAACAATTCACTTGATTTTCTTCCTTTTACACAATAAATGAATAAATCCAAAAAAATTTGAATTAGCAAATTAAAAATTTAAAAATATATAGTAAAAAATTATTAGATACTGGAAGTTACGAATTTTGACTATCTTTTTCTGTTAAAATATTTATTACTTCAAAAAATATGTAAGCCAGAAACAAATTGAAATAAAATTGCAAAATAATTTTTTTTAATTTCCAAAAAATAAAATAAACTTAGCTTTACATATGTATGTATGTATATATGTACATAAATGCAGTGCGAAGGAAAATGTTCTATTATGTGATAAATTCAGTTTATTGCTGCTTCTCGTTGTCGGTCTGTACATCTCTTTCTCCCAACAGAAGAACCAAATTTTAGCTTGAGTACTGTAAGTGTCATCTCCCATCTTCCTTCGACACCGTTCATGACTCCAAGCCATGCAGTAAAACAGAAGTTTATAGAATGCGTGATCTTTGATCGTGAAAAGAGGACTTTACTTCACAATTCGTGATTCATTCCATGTAAGAAGTAGACGGGTAAGCTTAAATGTTTTATATGGCTAGTATCAACAGTATCAGTTTCTTCTTTCTTGGACAAGTTTTCATGAAAATCTAGTTATAGAACTTCAACTTAAATAAAATGAAACAAAAATGTACATACAAAAAAATAATAATAAGTAATCAAAAAAAAAAGAGAATCTTTAAATTTGTATTTGCACATACATATGCAAGACTTTTGAATTGACATTTTTATCTAGCACAAATACTATTTTTTAACACTGTTTTAAAAATTTATTAATAGTTGATTTATATCATAGCTGTTACCGACTTAGGACGTAAGCAAGATTGGTGGCTACTGTTGTAAACATGAACTTTTGCCATTATGAGTACACGCTGATAAAACTCAAAAAAACCAACAACACTATACTACAGTTCAATTATGTGTTGAGTCGTAACACGTTTTATTGTGAACAAAGGTAACTAAAAAGTTTTCATTTTTGGAATATGATGCATCGAAAAGACCGAGTGATAAGATTTTCTTCAGAGTGTTATAATAAAATTATATAGAACAAGTAAGGAAGTCTAAGTTCGGGTGAACCGAACATTAAATACCCAGCGTTAGTTTTCAGAACGAGATGCAAATGAGCCCTCTAAAGCACAAGTGGTATAACTCCACTTTTTCTTCTATCGAGATATTAAAGGGTTTGCTAAAAGTTGTATATAAAAATCAGTATTGAACTTTTGGACTACTTTTTTCAATAAAACTTCAGAAAAAGGTCTTGTTTAACTTAAATTGATGTTTTTCAAACTTTTTGTCCATTAACTCTTGTTTTATCGAGCACCGAAAATTAATTATACCGCTTGTGCTGTAAACGATTTTAAGATTTCTTTTAACTTAAACATAGTTTGAAATCTGTTTCGTTTTCTAATTGCAAACCTTTCTACCGATTTTAATGAAATTTTGAAACATTAACTCTCTAGATGCTCGGCATGATTCTAGGTTAAAAAAAGTTTAAAAATTATACGAGATTTCGAGATATCGGTCAAAATGTGAGATGGGGTTACCTTAGAAGGTCTTTATGCGATATGGGTATCAAATTAAAGGGGTTGCTTGGGGTTTTAAAAAGGAGGGGTTTTCAGGTACATAGGTGAGTCCGCTCCGAAAATATTGACCAAAACGTGGACCAGGAGTGACCCCAAAGGTAATTTCTGCTTTTTATGAGGATGCTATGGGAACTAGAAGCTACCACGTTATTGCATTAAATAGAATATATTTTTCTCCATACAGTACCATGCCTAACTAAAAAAAAAAAAAAAGTGGAGTTATACCACTTGTGCTTTAAAGGGCTCAAATACCATGACTTGGCAATGATATAGGCCCTAGAATCGCATTTGAAATTTTCTATATCAAAAAAGGGTACGTGGTTATCATCCGATTTCGCCCATTTTAAACACCAACCTGCCTTGGCCAGAAAGTAACCTGTGTACCAAATTTCATGCGAATATCTCAAGTTTTACTCAACTTGTGTTAATTTATGTGATTTTCGATATCGAAAAAGTGGGCGTGGTTATCATCCGATTTCGAAAATTTTCACAGCAGCTCACCTTGGCCAGAAAGTAGCCTGCATAACAAATTCCAAATATCTGAGTTTTCACGCAAGTTATGTCAATTTATGTGATTTCGAAAAAGGAGGCGAGGTTATCATTCGATTTCGTCCATTTTCAATAGCAACCTACCTTGGTCAGAAAGTAGCCTGCATAACAATATTCATACAAATATCTACATTTTTACTCAAGTTATCGTGTACACGGACGGACAGAAGGACGGACATGCCTTAATTAATTCCTCTTTTCAACCTAAGAACTTTCATATATGGAACTCTATATCTAACTCGATTATTTTGCGCCGTTAAATAGTACCGTTATGTGGACAAAATTATAATACCCTTGTACTAGTACGCTGGGTATAAAAATGAAGCTTTGATTGGGAACTCGGTGCTTTTTAAATCCATATGTTGTGTGCTGCTTTGAATGACGGGAAAACCACGTTATTGATGACAGGCACAAGTTTGAAGTTGTGAAGGACTTCGTGCGTTTTGGAAAGCTTATAAAATAATAGCTAAGCAATCCAACGAAAAATTACCTTTACTTTAAGCTGATTAAGAAATTGGGAATTAAAGTCGAATGGATTAATGCCACAACGGTTTCGCTGAGTAGATAATTGTATGTGAATGGGGCGACAGAGATGGAAAGGCGGGTGTAATACCACCTCCTCTCCCTTGGTGTTTTTAATTGGCGTCAGTTCTCGCTGAAAAGGGATGCCGGGAGTGCTTTGAAAACAACCATTAGGCCAATAATTATTGACATCTTATGCTTTGTATTTCGTTTACTACCGCCGACAAGTTGGATTTTGTTGCTTAGTGTTATAAAACGTAATAAGAAAATCACAAGCATGGCGTTCTATAATACGGATAAAGAGATGAAGGTAGAACATTAAGCCCTTACTTCTTTTTCGGGGATTACCATGGAAGAGGCATGCGCAAATAAGTTTTAAAGGCAATAGGCTCTATTCCTTCCCAAAATATGTATTGTAATGGTAGGGATAAGTGCTGCAATAAATATGTAAATTTCTCCGAACGTTTGATGAACTTATGGAGAAAATAACAAACTCATCTTGTATATCTTCTTGTAAAAAATGCTCCTATGAAGCCAAATATCTTGGCATAGCGCTGGACGTAAAACTAAGTTGGAGAAGAAAATTTTTCCGACCAAATAAGAAATTGGAAGAAATTTTTAGTTACAAATGCTATTATAAAGATTGATTATTTGGAAAAATAAATTGCTATTTTTTATTTATAGGTTATTTTATTTAAATAATAGACAGTCTAGAGAGAATAAGCATCTTGTATTTCGATATTTTCCAAGAAAAATTTTAAAAATGATTAAGCAGTCTGCTTCGTTATCATTATTTTGCAAAAAATTGTATGATAAAAAATAGAAATAACGCTAACATTTTTAAATTACCGTTTAAATTTTACCTTTTGAATTTTTACTTTATTATTGATAGCCTTATCTATTTTTATTTTATTTTAATATTTTTAATTAGTTATTTTGTTAAGATTCTTTAGAACTATTGAATTATTTAAAAAAAAAAAAGTTTTCAAGCTACACCTGTGTTCGATATAATAGCAGTGAAATTAAATTCGATTTCATTTGACGAAATAAGGAGCAGCTCTATTTTTTCATAATTTTTCATTTAAAATATCGCAAATTCCATAACAGAAACCACACAAAAAGAAGTTTCAAAGTTTACACAAAGTTCAGGAAAGTTAATTAAACTTTAAAAGTTGTTCATCAAAATCTTCAAATTTTTATAAAAAATATCTGAGTATGCAGTTTTGTAGACCAATCAATATTAGTATAACATTGTGCAAGTTAGAAGTACCTCAAAATTTCCCCTGAATTTTGAGAATTTTTTTGTCAAGTATGTTGGGCATTTTTTCCATACAAAATAAATTTTTCATCGTGCGTTGTATGTAAAAACCACTCAACACCCTTCACGAAAAAATTCAGAAAATTCAGGGAAAATTTTGAGGTACTTCTAACTTGTTTGTACTAAAATTGATTAGTCTACAAAACTGCATACTCAGATATTTTTTAGAAATTCGGGCAAAAAATTTGAAGATTTTGATGAACAACTTTTAAAGTTTAATTAACTTTCCTGGACTTTGTGTAAACTGGCAACATAGTCCGATTTGGTACTCCATTGCGCTACACACACCTAAAACACAGGAGTATGTACTTCGTCGTGCTCGATAAGAATTCGGTACGTTGCAGAACAAGCAACTTGCGACTAGCATAGATATGAATCGCCTTTAACTCGCAGGATTCAAATTCTATTTATTATTTAATTGTTACGAAGGGAATTGTGCTTGGATGAGTTATTGTTAAAAAACGAGGGTGCAATAGACTTGTTGGTCACACTGATATCCTTAGTTAATATCTATCTGCCAACGACTTGTTACATATTTTATGATATAGATATGTGACTCCCCGCATATATGTATGTACATATGTATACCGTTTAATGCAAATAAAAAGTGGGTGAAATTAGTTAAATGAACAAAAAAAATTGCCTTCATTTGAAATGTGGTGATTTTAAAAACAATTCATGCATATAGTCTTCATATCTGTGGTCATTAGCGATAACAACCTGACTCGACTTAAGAAATTAGACCAATTGAAATTTCTTCTGGCGATTTTTTGTAACAAAACTCCTTTATAACGTAGGCAAACATATTGGATTTAATTTTTTATAAACAAAGTAATAAAAGACCAATGAAAGTCTTGAAAAATGTCTCGATGTTGCTATTCAAAATCGCCAGCAAAAATTTCAACTGGTTTAATTTCTTAAGTCGACTTAGGCTGTTATTGCTTATGACCACAGATATTATTTACAAATTGTGCATATAGTTCAATAAAAATGTCAAGTGTTTATGTGTTTTTGGTTTTTTTTTTTTAAGCGACTAGGAGACATTAGATATTGCGCTTTCGTACAATGCCACTATTTAACGAATAAATTAGAATATTTTCAAAAATTTTTTTTTTTGTAAACCGTCATTGTATTCACAGCAGTCCAAAGTAAATAGTATAGTATATATTGTTTTTATACTCATATATGCATAGCACTTTGATATACATATGCAAATATGTACCTATGTATATCAAAACAATAATAACATAAAATAAAGCGCTTGTGTACTTGGACTCATAAGAGATCGAGGAGACCTATGGCCTATTTTGAAGATAAGGACTTTTTATCAACATGTGCATTTACCATATTTTATAGTTTGGTGAATAATTGATAGTCGTGTTATAAAACATTATTTAAAAAATTTCTTCAATTTCAATTTCATTCAATTTTTTTTTTTTACTTTAGTCAAATATTTAATTCAATGTAACAGTAAATTTAACGTAGGCGGCAATTGTAATCGAGCAAATTTTACAAAGCATTAAGTTTTCGAATTCGAAGTGGCACTTTGGCAATTATAGTGCATATTACTTCAGACACATAATACAAATATCACTTTTTTTTTAGTTGAACAATACCGCTACCATCTGTTTTGAATTTGGCAAATAGTTGCGGGAACACAGAACGGTTAACGCCATCACACTCGCTTCGTAAATGTACCTACAGGAGTAAGTGGCTAGGTTAGGTTTCAGCAGCCACAGCCGTTTTTGAGATAAAAGTGATAACACTGGATATAGCATACTACTCAGGTACCGGGCAATCGCGAGAGACGACAGAAGATCCTTGACCCCCGGCAACTGTGAAGAAGATAAAGAGCACAAAGGAGTGTGGTAGTAGTTTTGTCACAGTGGCTCGGAGTCTATTATTGGTTATGCGGCTGCTATCTCAATAGAACCGGATGTCGCTCCACAGTCTTCCCATTTCAACATATGTATGTATGTATATGTGCATACGTATAATAGACAATAATATGTGTACTTACTTATTGGATGTTTGCATGGATTGGTTATGAATATTTCCTGAAAATACGGGCTACAAATCGCAAGAACAATTTTGTGCGCATGCAGCAACTTTCCATCGCAAGCAAGTGTAACATCAACTAAATCTCCTCGATCATATAAATTTTGAAATCCACTTGCTATATTATCTTGGAAGTTCTTCCAGCATAGCTTAAATTCTTCATCCATCGCTGCAATGTGGACCACGAACAGCAGTGGAGTTGTTGAAAGCGATTATATTTTGTATTGATTCAATATTCGAAATAGAGTTTTCCAACTTTTTCGACCATAAACCAAGCACTGATAATTATAAAGTCGTAAACAATGTCAACACATTAGCAAAAATATTCTATTGCTAATAATAATTTTTCACTCCGTTTTCCTTTTACTTGAAATTCACTTTGATGACATTCGCAAAAAAAAAAAAGAATACTTGATAAAGTGCGCGCCAAAAGGGAATGAAATCATAACAAAACAATCACTGGTGCGGCTTTTATTTGTGAGTTCTTTTTTCAGTTTATGATTATGCATATATTAAGAAAAAGTTTGTCCTACTAGCACGCGTATCTAACAATTTCTTTAATTTATATTACATTCTATGACAACAGTTTTTCCCGTACTAATCTGAAATCTATGAATGAATGGACTACCAACCAGCCAGCCGCTGTTAAATTCCCCGCACAAAAATGCTGTTAAATTCTTTATGCCCGCACAAGAATTCTGTTATCAGCCATTCAACGAAAAGCATGCAAAGCAAACTCAAATAAAAAACAATATTACCAGAGTTGCACGGAGAGATAAGAATAAGGCTATCGCAAGTAATACATATCGGACAGATTCTAAAGCCATTGGCTGATGAATAACTTGCTCAGCAGACTATTTAGTCTGATTTGATTTATAATAATAAATGTGCAGATTATATAGCAAAAACGAAAATAATTAACTTAAATTTTTCAAAGTTATCTTACGAAGGACTTAAACAGGTTTGATATATGTATATCGGCTATATATGTTACAGATACAAATTTGTGCAATTCCCTACCAGAAACGCTGATTTTTTTAACTAACACACTCACACTCAAAATTTCAGTGCTGACCATGTACTGACCAAAACAGTGACAATTAGGGGTCGCTGTTATCAGTGTGAGACGGATATGTTATGGTAAATGTAATTGTATGTAGGCTAGAATAGTTCGTCCAATTGAATCATATGGTCATTAGTGACTGTCATTTGACTATCAAATGATTATCAGTAGTGGTGCATTTTCAAAATTCCTAGAAAATTTTCAACCGGCACGCATTCTAAGCGAAAACTTTTAAAAATGCAGTGTTACGAGGTAAATTAAATGTTAATTGCTAGTAATATCATTTCTAACAAAAAATTATTTTCCAGGAGTGTTGGAGCAAGGTTCCCTGAACTTCGAGGCGGATATTCCGGCAACTATTTCCAAAAGCCACCACCCCAACGTACAACAAATATGTATAGCGAACATTTAGTACTTATAAGTGTTACGAGGTAAGTAAAGTGTTAAAGGCTAGTAATATCCCTTCTAACAAAAAATTATTTTCTAGGAGTGTTGGAGCAAGGTTCCCTGAACTTCGATGGGGATATGCCGCAACCAGTTCCAAAAGCCACCACCCCAACATGCAACAAGTATGGCGCACATTATGTACTTTACTTCTGAATTTGTGTAATGTTTAATGAACGTCCTTATTTTAGTTAATTCTTAGAAGAAAACAAATGTTCAAGAAATTTCAAGATATAAAGAAATAAATTTTTCTCTATGCAAAAAAGCATTAGTACTTTTTCCCATTGGTCAGTAGTGACATTATTATGGTCAGCACTGCTGTAAACGGTGTTGTATCATTTATGACAGTAAATGACAGTCTTATAGACAGCGGTGATTCAATAAAGCACGTGGGAGTGAACGGCACAGCTCTATGCTTAATTACAAGGCGATTTCACTGTGTTAGAGTGAAATAAAAGCTCACACGTACACAGTTGTTTACATCAGCTTTGCGCAAGCCCCCTTGTATCCGTGATGTAAAGTTTGTATGGAGCGCTGACAATTAGACTGACAGTACTGAAGATCAGATGTTGTGTCAAATGACAGTCAGTGTTCTGGTAGGGTTGTTTATTCCAAGTGTGTGTTTGGTAGTATTGTAAATTTGATACACATGAAACCTGATGAAGTCCTTTTTAAGATCCCAGCCAACATATTGGCAAGCGGTTTTCAAATTAAGATTGCCGCAAGCTTGCATAAATAAGAGTTTTGCGAACGTTGTTGAAAATTTGTTTGCAAATGCAAGTGTTTCATAAATTTAAGCAACGCGTGTCATTCTCGCTTTAAAAATTGTGCAAATAAGTTGTTTTAATAAATTGTGTAAAAGTTTCAATTACAAAAAACCAAGAGCACATGGTTGCAAACTGTGACACCAAAGCGGTATTGTAAAAAATCCATCATGATACCAAATCTCACCGTCGGATGGCGCTGTTGGTTCATGAATTGGTAAAAGTTGATTGAACAGGGCGTTTAGAAGGCAAAAACACGGCGTATTGTTAGCTTAATAGTTAGCAATGCGTGCCAAAATTTCTCTGATGAGTGAAGTAAGCAACTTTTAACAATTTAACAAAAACTTTTAATATTTAATAAAAAAATTATTAAGAAACCCAAAAACAACAAGAATTTTTCGCTGCAGAAAAAATTATTAATAGGTCTATAGCTCGTACCGAACCAGGACGCTTATTAATTTCATCAAAAATACGTGTTTTTTAAGCATTTAGAAAACATGTTTTGCAAATGTCTTTCTTACGCTTATAAAGTTGGGTCCTTTTCGATTATAAAACGCTTGCTTTGATGCGTTTTATAAATGTCACAACAAGGTTTTGCAAGTGTTTTGCTAACATTTGAACGCTTATTTTTATATAAAATTGTTTGCTGGGATAGTTTTGAGAAATTAAACTTATTTATTTTCGTCTTTGCTATGATGTAGGGACTTACACCCCTTTGCTTCTAACCGCCTCATATATTGTAATAGCAATATTATAACTATATTATTATTATTATTATCAAATACCAAATACGAGTCGATAGCTGTCGATATCACCCAAGTTATCGATAACACCTAAGAGAATAGCTAAATAATCATATTGGCTTATGGCTAAAATTAATCGTCGACAACATTTGCTGAATATTGTTATTTTCGTTTTTTTTTTTTGTGGTGTACAATATTATACGTATACATTTGAAATTTATATTACAAATGATAATAATAGAGAGTAGTTTAATTAAACTATTTAGTTGTTTAATTAATTTTAATTACCTGATTATATTTAATCATATGCTATTTTTTATTAATTAAATTAAATTTTAACTGATTAATTAATAATTTTGGATTGATTCCTACACATAATAAATTAATCATTAAAATATTAAAGCCAAATGTATTAACTATTATCATCTAATGTTAATAGAAATTTAACAATTTAATAGTTCTGATTTCCATTCATACAAAATTTATTCACTACTTAAGATCACTTCTCTGAATCTTCATGGCGGTACATGCCGCTATATATGAACTTTTTTTATTTATATTCTTCCAGATACAGAATTACGGGCTACGCTCAGAATATAACGGCTTAGAACTAGCTCTTTATGTACCTATGCTAACCTTATTTGGTAACTGCGACAACTCCAGTAGTGACAAATTTAGCCAGAAACAGTTAGTTCGCAGGTCTGCTAGTTCTATTTCTAAAACTAAGAACTTTCAAAACCACACACAAGCTACTTCATGTAGGGTTAACTTTGAAATCTTATCATGAGGGCATTAAATTTCTTTATAATTGTATACATGTAATGGAGGTATGTATGTTATCAAGATTATTATAGCCTTTAGTTTGTGGTTAACTGTTGCAGGTGATTGGAAATTCGTCTATGTAAAATATACTTGCGGTATACATATTTGAAAATGGGAGCTTGTTGCAGTGAGTTTCTACATTTTTAACACACCTAATAGTTAAAGAACTTTACAAACGAGTATATTTAAGGTACGAATAAATCAGTTGACTTACAACCAGTACCCCCTGCTGGCAATGCTCATTACGAAGTCGAATCTAGGTCTAATGGAAGTGGTAATAATGGTGATTCAACTACCAAAGTTGGCGCCACAAATAAAGCTTTGGAAATGGACTAATAATATACCAATAAAACTTGAATTGTTTATTAAATAATCAAAAATATTTAGGTAGTTTATTTACTGACAAGGGGGGGAATATTGCCGAAATCGCCTGAACGACTTGACGTGACCACGTCGTGCTCCTTTGAACTGAGGAGGCAACTGAGAAGCAACATCCTAGGAATAATAATAATAATAAAATAAAATGTTTAATGAATTCCAGGTGGATTTACAAAAACCAAGATTGTAAAATTTTAAAGGAAAAAATATTTGAACTTTGTAAAGTCTTAGGTATAACTAAATATACCATGAATTATTATTTTATGTAATAAATAAATTAATAAAAAAATTTTAATACCTACTACTATTTTTGAACATACATACCTACATACAGTGATTTGCCCCCTGGATCCTATTTCTATTACAGTAGTGAAACTTGTAGTATACATATATAGATACATACATACGTATTCTACCACCCCCCTGCAATCAAACCAACTAGTTGAAAACTAGTTGAAAGCTACTTTACAACTAGTATGTGCACTAAGCCCAACATTCAGCCAACTGTCATATTTTCATATAAGCAACTGGTATTTTTACAATGTTGATGTCCTACGAAATTTCAATTGTCAGATTTCGACCAGAACATACATACCAGTCATCTACTAGTATATACATACTAGTTTGCATATAGTTGAAATATTCCAGTTTCATAGTAGTTCAAAATGGAATGAAATGAACTAGCAAAAAAAATTCAAGATTCCCGATGCATTTCCACATTACAGGGAATATTCTTATACAGTGTCGTTACGAGGTTAAAGCAGAATTGGAAAGATATTTTAAAATTTTGATTGAAAAAGGTCAATGCAACTGAAAAATGCATATAATAGCCATAAAAATAAATAAAAACTAAAAGCAAACTTTGTTTTAATAACTTCATAGTTAAAAGAATGCATATAAGGTAATTAGAGTTTGAACTTTCTGAAACTAGAACAATTTGAACATGAAAATTGTAGTTGAATACTAGTATGGAATAGACTTTTTCTGACTAGAATGATTTCAACCAGAAAATTGTAGTTGAATACTAGTATGTTGTCTGACTAGTTTGGTGTTTCACTGCAGGGCCTCTACACCTTTTCCAAGTGTACTTCAGAAATCGTAAAATGTTCTTCAGAAATGGTAAAATGAATTTCAGAGTAGTCAATTGTACTTCAGAAATTGTAAAATGAATTTCAGAATAGTCAATTGTACTTCAGAAATGATAAAATGTACTTCAGAATAGTCAATTGTACTTCATGAATTGTGAAATGTACTTCAGAAGCTGTAAATTGTACTTCAGAAACCGTAAATTATACTTCAGAAGCTGTTAAATATTCTTTAAAATAGGCAATTGTACTTCAGAGACCGTCCTTGGCTGGATATGAACCCGGTTCGCCCCGGTACTGCCCGACTGTCGTGGTGACCAGTGAAACATTCTAGGTTCCTAAGGAAGGTAAGATGGGTATTGAGGGGTGAGAGGCCTCATATTGGTTGATCAACCATAGTACAATTTTCGATTTCTGAAGTACAGTTAGCTATTCTGAAGTACATTTTACAGCTTCTGAAGTACAATTTACGGTTTCTGAAGTACAATTGACTATTCTGAAATTCAATTTACAGTTTCTGAAAATCATTTTACGCATTCTGAAGTACACTTGGAAAAGGTGTATATATACATATTTGGCGTGCGCAACCCTGTAAAGAACTTTGGAGTATCGGAGTACTCCAACACTTATCCTCATTCACGTAAAAAGGTGTTCCAATTTATATGGCCATGTCCGGTGATTGGATCACCTACCCTATAAAAAACCGAAATTCTCTTTTCCATACTCCATAGGTACTCCTTAAGGAGTATCGGCAGGGCCGGACTTACCATATAGGCTGACTAGGCTGTAGCCTAGGGCGCCAAAATTTTGGGGGCGCCAAATTTTTGGAGGGCGCCATTTAGGAGTCGAAAAATTTTTAAAACCTAACGACAGATTTTTAAATCAAATGTGTAAGGAAAAAAATTATATTGGATAATTATTTATGTCTCAAATAATTTAAAATAAGGAATTTGTTCATTCATTTAATGGATCATCAGTCGCAAGCATTCAGATAAAGGCGCGAAAATGCATAAAGTGTGTGCAATAGAGCGTTTATAGATTGAACAGAATCAGTCCGCCAATTCGTCACGTACGTCGATTTTAGAGCAAATTCTATTTTGCCGTATCCGCCGTATCTGTTGTTACGCACACAAACACCAGTATACTTTGCTGTCAAATATCCGTTTTCTCGGGTTTAATTTTGCAAAGTATGTTTTATTAGAGAGCACTGAGCATTTCATTGAAACAGCCAATACTGACAACCACAATTAATGAGTCCCAATAAACATTGATTCGCCAAAAACTCAAAAGAATAATTTGATAAAAATTATTCGACTGGTCAAAAGTAGATACACAAAATTTTCAAAGTTCAACAAAAAAATTTAAAATTAGTTTTCAAAAATTATAAAAAATCAATTTGGCGTCCTTATTTCAATGTACAAATTTGATTCTTATAGGCTTCCCAGTTAGCAAAATCATCGTTAACTAGTTCGTAAACTGATGTTTTCTCGAAGAAAACTCTGATAAAATATCGTTAATGATATCCGTTTACGATTCGCCTACGAATACTGTTTCGCTTTAAAATGAGTTTCGTAAATGTATCGAAAAAGTACTCGTATATGAATCTTTATACGTCCGTTTTTTGATCGTAAAAGTACTTCACACTTTTAAAATGTTTGAGTCGAGTGTGACGACATTAAAATCGAGAGTTTTTTCGATTTTCGTACAGAAACGGGGTACAGTACTTAAAATAAAATTTAATGAATTTCAAAAATTTTTCACCAATTTTCAGTTTTTTATAAATAATTCTTAGAATTTTTTTGAATGCGCAATTTTGTAGCCCATTCAATTTTACTTGAATGTATATGTATATGGAATTATTAATATAAATAAAAAAGTAAAAGTATGTAGATATTATTTGTTACGATTTCTTTTAGTTCATATAAATATCCAAGAGAATTTTTAAAAAGTGGGGGGGGGCGCACAAAAATAAACAGCCTAGGGCGGCAAATACCTCAAGTCCGGCCCTGAGTATCGGAGTACTCCAACGTTTTTTACAGGGTAATCCTTTTAGATCACCCTTCTGAGAGTACTTTGAAAATGCTGCCAAAAGATTATAGAGTATTCTGCAGTAAAGAGAGAGAGGGAGTAGGTGTTCTTTTGAGGACCACCTACTCCCACTCTCGCTTTGCTGTTGCATACTCTATGGAGTAATCTAATGGGATTATTTTTAGAGTACTTTCATGTATGTGGTCTAGCAAAGAAATCAGGTACTCAGAGTTGGATTAGGTGATCCAGGTGATTGGACCACCTTTTTATATGAATGAGGATAAGTGCTGGAGTACTCCGATACTCGTTAAGGAGTACTCTATGGAGTATGGAACGGAGTATTTCGGTTTTTTACAGGGATCCCTATCAGAATTGTGTGCTACTATGTACTAACTTTTTTTTTTACAAACCCATATGCAAAAATTTAGTTTATGTCAATCACTATAGTAGCTTTGTAAGAGTACATTAAAATTATTATGTTATAAAATTTTTACTGAGAAAGTGTTCGCTTACACAAAACACTTGCAGCAAGAGAGCGCATTCTGACATTTCATTGACAGAGAGAGCTACAAGTTTTTACGATGGGAATGCCACTCCGCTTGCAAATGACATATCAAATGACAAACACTAGACTTCAGTCACTTGTGATAAGTATGGATATGAATAGTCAAATGACATATCACTAATGCTGTTACTGTGAAGCCCGCCATTTCAAAAATTATAATTTAAAACTTTAATTTATACCAAAATTTGTATGCTCTAGTAACTGATAAGGTTACTGAAAAGGTAGAAATATACTGTGAGCTAGGCAACAGCATTGTCAGTTACTTGCGCAATTCTCTCCTGATAGGACGTGCAGTGGATTTTCTCTGTTTTTCTGGGTTTATTGTGAAACAAGTTATATATTACTGTAATTTTACACATTTGCTATAATGGCCGGTAAGTAAAAACTGCATAGAAAAGCGAAATGTCAATATTAATACATGCTAATATCTTTTTTAAGGTGCGAATCCCTTTAAGAAGTTCCAAAAAGAATTTTCACTAAATGGAACAACATACAAGTACTTTGACCTGGCTGAAATTGATCCAAAATACAGTAAGAAGTTTTCATTATATATGTATGTGTATATGTATGTATGTATGTATGTATTATTCTTTAATGCTAAAACAAGTCCTTGTGTTCTTAAGTGTAGAGATAAGGTGCTAGAGGTTTATCAATGCTACGATAGGCATATCTTTAATCTTCAATCTATTCTATTACGTAGATACCCACCACAAATTTTGTCTGTTATAAGGCATATCATTTAATTAGCTGTAAGGAGGAACTATAATGCAATGGTATTTAAATCAATTAATAAAATCAAGTAAATTATTGTCCCCATCCGTAATACCCTTAGATCTCATTTTTAACACCTGTGGGTTAGGGGTTAGTCATGCTTGTCGTCAGATGCCATCTTGGTCAGTGGTTTTAACCTGAAACCAGTTTCACAAAGTAAATTTCGCCGTCAAGTAACTATTTATAGATCGTACAAGCAAGCACAAATGGATTTGTTGGCTTTTCTCTGATAGCAATCTTTGAATCAACCGTGCCTGCAAGTTCTTATAGCCTTTAGTGTAAATTTAAACCCGTTAAATGGGTGCATATACCACATTTCCTAAAATACGATTTTTAGTAGTGCAGCTGGCATGTTCTGAGAAATATCATACTATTATTTATTGTAAAAACTAATTATTTGTAAAACGGGTTTTTCTGGTTTTTATTCTTATTGTAGGTATAGGTATATGTACATACATATGTACATATTAAAACCATAGGCATTCAGAGTGTTCGTTTAAATTCTTACATGTCTCGTAAAGCTTGTAAACAATAAAATTACACATACTTGTACCAGCTTTAGACAATTTAAGAGGAATCAAAACCAGTATCCTGACTATTTCTACTACTTTGAATTTATGCTTTTACATATGTATATAAATTTTTTATAAATAGGTCAGTTGCCCTACTCAATTCGTGTACTACTGGAATCGGCTGTGCGAAATTGTGACAACTTCTATGTGCTCGAAAAAGATGTAAAAAATATTTTGGCTTGGTCGCCAGAATTGAAACAAGAACAAAATGATGTGGAAGTTTCATTCAAACCAGCACGTGTTATATTGCATGCAAGTTATACAATCCATTTCATGAATCCAATCGATCTTGTATACATAGCTCAATTTATTTCTTCCCCATTTAGTCTATTAAATTGAAGTTATTTTCAATTTTTAATTACATATTATTTCGATAGGATTTAACTGGCGTTCCAGCTGTTGTAGACTTTGCTGCAACGCGTGATGCAGTACTAAAACTTGGTGGCGATCCCAAAAAAATAAATCCCATATGCCCAGCTGATTTGATAATCGATCATTCGGTACAAGTGGACTTCGCCAGAAGGTTTGAAAAAATATTATTATTATTTATGTGTCTGCAGTCAATGATAGCAATTATATTTCAGTCCCGACGCAGCCTCCAAAAATCGAAAATTGGAATTCGAACGCAACCAGGAACGTTTTACGTTCATGAAGGTACATATTTGAAAATTCCAAGTTCTGCTTGTTAATACTTTGTCCCCTTATTCAAAAAAATATGTTTCTTCACTTTTGTTTTAGTGGGGCGCCCGTGCCTTAAATAATATGCAAATTTGGCCACCTGGTTCTGGTATTGTGCATCAGGTGAATTTAGAATATTTAGGACGTGTTGTCTTTGAAGAAGATAGTGAAAATGGCAAGCTATTATATCCGGATAGTGTTGTCGGCACTGATTCTCACACACCCATGATAAACGGTTTGGGTATAATTGGATGGGGTGTTGGTGGTATGTGCGACTCACATTGTTATATCACTGCGCATTGTACTAAAGAACATATTTTTACATTTTTTAATAACAATATAGGTATTGAAGCTGAGGCTGTTATGTTGGGCCAGTCGATAACTATGTTGTTACCGGAAGTGGTTGGCTACAAGCTTGTCGGTAAATTGGGTGCCCTTGTAACATCAACGGATTTAGTGTTAACTATTACCAAAAATCTGAGACAGCTTGGTGTTGTTGGAAAGTTTGTGGAATTTTATGGGCCCGGTGTTGCTGAGTTAAGTATAGCTGATCGTGCTACTATCGGTAATATGTCACCAGAAAGTGGTGCTACTATAAGCTTCTTTCCTGCAGATGAAAATACATTGGACTATTTGAAGCAAACAAGTACGTTTAATATAATAAATAAAGGGATGAGCACATTTCTGTAATACTTTTTATAGATCGGTCAGTGGAAAAAGTTGCGGTTATACGTCAATATTTAAAGCAAACTGGTCAGTTACGAAACTATTCCGATGACTCACAGGATCCAAAATACTCACAAGTAATTGCTTAAGTCTTTTTAAATCGTTGAGCTTTGAACATTATATTTACTTTGTTTAGACCCTCACTCTTGACCTTTCGACGGTGGTGACTTCAGTTTCCGGCCCCAAACGTCCTCATGACCGTGTGGCAGTTTCTGATATGAAGAAAGATTTCACATCTTGTTTAATTAATCCAGTAATTTTTACATTTAACATTTTATTTAATAAAAAATGTATGAACAAAAAACATTACTAACAGTAAACTTTTTAGTACACAATCTAAACCTCGTAAACTTGTACCCTGATTATTTATAAGTTCAGTTTTTGAAAAATAAAAACACTTTTGATTAATTTGTTTTCTCTGCAGATCGGTTTCAAAGGCTTCGCTATTCCTAAAGATCAAGTTTTCGCCCGCGGTCTACTCCAGTGGGATGATGGTAAAACCTACACTATCCACCATGGTTCCGTTGTGATCGCAGCAATAACGTCTTGCACCAATACATCCAACCCTTCGGTAATGTTAGGAGCGGGCTTACTAGCCAAAAAGGCAGTTGAAATGGGACTATCTGTACTACCTTATATTAAAACATCCTTATCTCCGGGATCGGGTGTGGTAACTCATTACCTGCAGGAATCTGGTGTTATTCCTTATTTGCAAAAATTAGGTTTCGATATCGTCGGCTATGGTTGTATGACATGTATCGGCAACTCTGGTCCATTAGATGAAAACTTAGTAAATACAATTGAAAGTAACAATTTGGTTTGTTGTGGTGTTTTGTCGGGTAATAGAAACTTTGAAGGTCGCATTCATCCTAATACTCGAGCTAATTACTTGGCCAGTCCACTGTTGGTTATTGCATATGCTATAGCGGGGCGTGTGAATATCGATTTCGAAACTGAACCTTTGGGTGTAGGTTCAGATGGTAACAAAGTATTTTTACGAGATATTTGGCCAACACGCAAGGAGATACAAGCAGTGGAAAGCAAACACGTTATCCCTGCTATGTTCAAGGAAGTTTACAGTAAGAAAAACTAGAAAATGTTTTGGAATAAACACTCGGCTCATTGTAACTTAACTAAATTTATTTCCAGGCAAAATTACTTCAGGTTCTGAAGAATGGCAGAAAATACCTGTGGCAGAGAGTCAATTGTATCCTTGGAATAGTGAATCCACTTATATTAAGCAACCACCATTCTTCGAAAATATGACACGTGATTTACCACAAATAAAGAGTATTGAAAATGCTCGTTGTTTACTATTTTTAGGAGACTTCGTTACAACTGATCATATATCACCGGCTGGTGCTATTGCACGCAATTCGCCGGCTGCACGTTATCTCTCAGACCGTGGCTTAACACCACGCGAATTCAACACGTATGGCTCACGTCGTGGTAATGATGCTATAATGGCCCGTGGCGCTTTCGCTAATATTCGGTTGGTTAACAAATTGGTGAGCAGAACTGGACCACGCACCATTCATATTCCAAGTAATGAGGAGTTGGATGTATTTGATTGCGCTGAACGGTAACTATAAAACAAATTAAAATAAATTACTATCTTTCAACTTATATTTACATAATTATTTGCATCATATATATATAATTTAGTTATCGCGAAGAAGGCATTCCCTTGGTGTTAGTTGCCGGCAAAGACTATGGAAGCGGCTCTAGTCGTGATTGGGCTGCTAAAGGTCCATTACTGTTGGGAGTTAAAGCTGTTATTGCTAAGTCATACGAGCGTATTCATCGTTCCAATTTGGTTGGTATGGGCATTATACCGTTACAATTTTTACCAGGCCAAAATGCAGAGACATTCAATCTAACCGGTCGTGAAGTTTTTAACATAACAATCCCGGCGAATGGGTTGAAGCCTGGTCAGAAGATTGAAGTGAAGGTAAGAAATTGGCTTGATAGTGCTATATTTCGTTTTAAATATATTGAGAAAATAATTTTATTTTTATCTTTTAGGCGAATGGCGTTGTCTTCGATACTATTTTGCGTTTCGACACAGAAGTTGATATAACTTACTATAAGAACGGCGGCATACTTAACTATATGATTCGTAAGATGATTGCGTAAATGCATTGAAGTTATGTATATAAAGATACTTCTTAAAGTGTTTGTGTATGCCACAAATGGCATTATTGTATAACTTCAACATTTTAATTAGTAGTTATTTGTTATAATTCAGTATACCATAGTTAGTTCATGGTAAAAAGGGTTGATATTTAATCTTGTTGAACAAATATATTGAACAAATATAAATCAATTATGTATAGCATAAGTTCGAAAACTCTTTTTATTGCATTAATATCTACTTTTATACTTTGCTCCAGTTCAGAGCAGAGAGCACTATAAACAAGAATCATGGATTCTTATTGGTATATTACTAGTCTATAGTTTTTTCGAACTCGACTATTCTTAAATTCCATTGAAGCTTAGCAAACTTAACTAGTCCCTTCGGTTCATCGTCATACGGAAGATTGAAGACATGAAAAATATATTATATGAAAGATTGAAGTCAGTGAGACGATTGGGGTGATCTGGGAGGTTCACTATGGATTATTTAATTCAAAAAGGCACAATTGGAAAAAATATTATTTCTTTGCCATGCAAATTATACTTCCCTCAAGACGCTAACTGTTATACGAGTACAAACCGTTATATTCATTTATCCAATAATCGTATACACATGTATGTAGTTAACAAAATAGTGATGAAAATCAGTGTAAATTTTTTTATTTAAAAAACTAGGCCTTTCGTTGATTTGTGGTATGTTCACTCTTGTGGTGACCAGCCTTAGGAATTTTTTAACCACTTCCATATCAACTAAATTCATGGAAGCGGGGGGAAATTACGAAGCCATCCCGAATCCAGCTTCTTCTAAAATACTTGGAAAACACACTCTTCTGTCTCTGTAAACTCCTTCTTCTGAGCACTTTTCCATTATGCCTTATAACTCCACTGAAAAACGCTCTAGCATTAAATAACTTAGTGACGTCACTGGAATCTCCTTTAAAACCATTTTCTTTAAGATATTTATCATAAATTCCGCATAAATTCATTAATATTTTTGGGCTTTCCTTTTCGAAAAACATGATATGATGAATGTGCTTTTACTAGGTGGAATCTGGAAAAGCCCCGAGAATGGGCCATAATGTTCGGTTAGAACTTTTAAAAAATTTAAGGCCGTCCACTCCTATATCAACTACAACTTCACCCTTATATTTCAAAAAACTGCAATCATTGGCCAGAAAATAATTTTGTATTCCAGAGTATTCTGCAGTAAAGGTGTTTTTTTTTTTTTTTTTTGACGACCACCTACTCCCTCTCTCGCTTTGTTGTTGAATACTCCATAGAGTAATCCAATAGGAGTATATTGGCAGTACTCTAATGTATTTGGTCTATAGACAAGAATTACCGGACACCGCCTTGTAGTTTGCACCACCTTTTTTATATGAATGGGGATGAGTGTTGGAGTACTCCGATAGTCCTAAAGGAGTACTCTATGGAGTATGGAACGGAGTATTTCGGTTTTTTGCAGCGAAGTTCCGTTAGTCATGTTCGATAGGGGATGCAGTGATTTTTTTTGTTTTTTAAGGAAATTGGGTTTACCCCATGGGAAATTGAAAATACAATACAATGTTCAAAAAACAATTTTCATGATAATTATTAATTTGTGGCACGACGCCGCCCGACCACAATAATACACACAAAGTTCAGTCGTCCTTCTTGCGCGACTCCGAATCGCATTCCTGAACTAAGGAGAAGAGTCCGGCTGACGTTTAAAATTTTTAGTTTTCCGTTGTTCTTGCCGAATAAGAATTGTGGAAAAGATATGGTAAAACTTTACATTGCACGTCAAGCTAATACCCGTCCAATGTCGGGAGGGTTATCAAAAGACGCGTTTTGACCTCTGTAAAAAATAACTCTCAGCCGATCCAACACCGGCTACACGAACCGAAGTATTTCTTGAAACTCTTTGGATGCGCTTGATCTTTGTACAGAAGAAAATTTTCCGAATATCAACGTATTGCTGAGAATATTAGCTACTTTACCGGTATCGGAAACGGATAAGGACAATGCTGAGAAACACGACAATAGAAGTAAGTAATTATATTTGCTTTAAGACCTATGCATTTTACTATAAAATTAAAAATTAGTTTTTGCCTAATTTTTTTATTGTAAAAGCGGTTGAATGGATTGACTGCTCGGGCTATTCATCATGACATTGCAATCACAGCTAATGAAGTCATAGCTAAGTTATCGACAAAATCACGAAAACTTGATTAATAGGAATTGTCAAATTAAATCTGCTCCCCCCCATCACAAAAAGCTTTCTACGCCACTGGATCTTTAGCTCAAATTTTGTGAGACAGAGTTAATTTGCCGCGGGCGCTACATTCTGGAGGTCCCGTGGTGGCGTATTCACAACGGGTTTTCAGTTGCCTATGTGGTATAATATAAAATTGTTTGAAACACTTCCATAATAAGTACATGTACGTATGTATATTAAATTAGTATCAAATTTAACATGGGTATAAAAAAAATTCCAGCAAGTTTTTTGACCAAAGATGACCCCAAATCCATGTTCTCTCCATCACCATCAATTAGCTTGACAGCAACTTGTTGACAGCAATTAATATCTATAAGTAACACGGACATAGAACAGACCTAAAACAAGTTCGGGCGATTGGTAAGACGTGACAGCTGTGAAAGTAAACAAACGGTTGGTCGTCCATCACTCCGAAAGTTTTTAAATTTTATATAAAAGTTTATTTTCATAGCTATTTAAAAAAAAGGAGTAAGAATACGTTTGTACAATTCAGTGAATCAATATTAAGCATTAGCAAACATTGCTTATCGCCTACAAATATAACGAATGCTTGTTTCTGTTGCCGTAATCTGAATCCTCTAGTGACCGGTAGCTAAATCAACAGCATTGCCAGTTACTTGCGCAATTCATTTCTGATTGGACGTGCTGAGCAGTTGAGTTTCTTTGTTGTTTTTCTGGTTTTCTTGTTAGACAAGTTGTTTTATATTACTGTTACTGCAATTTTACACATTTGCTATAATGGCCGGTAAGTAAAATCTGCACAGAAAAGCGAAATGTTGTCTATATTAATATATGCTAAACTATTTGAATATCTTTTTTAAGGTGCTAATCCTTTTAAGAAGTTCCAAAAAGAATTTTCACTAAATGGAACAACATACAAGTACTTTGACCTGGCTGAAATTGATCCAAAATACAGTAAGAAATTTTCATTATATAGATACATATGTATGTAGGATATACCTATTCTTTAATGCTAAGCGCCATGAGAATATCAAAGGTTCGAGGTTTAATTATATAGGATAAGGCATCTGAGTATATATGCTAATATTATATGGGGGGGATTTTGTATCAGCACTAACGTTATCATTCCCCTGCTTTTATCTTCAAACAAGAATTTTAGTATGTTTGTACATATGTATGTAAGTACAGAGTATAAAATCAAACTCTAATTCAATGTACAATTTTATGTATTCAGTACTAAAGTGTTCGTAGGTCAAATTATTTTTAATGTATGCTTCTTTATAAATATATTTATTTTGAATAAAGCAGCTACCGTAAGGTTAAACAACTGGCGGTATAATTGCATATTGATGTCTGCCGTTTATATCCTTAGAACGTGCTTTGTAAGTTAATTTTTATTATCATATGATGGGAAAAAACGATTGCAGTAATCACTATTTTACCCTACGCAACAATTCAAACGTTAAGCTATTTCGAAGGTACTTACGTAGCATAGTAGAAAAACTAGCATTTATGGGTGTGGCTGATGAATAATAAAAGGAAAGCGAAAATCATAGGTTCAAGAATCTTTACATATTCACATTAATATATGTAAATATGTATGTACATATATAGGCCAGCCAAGTGGTTGCGTTCATAAGTGCAGAGATGAGGTCTATCAATACTACGATATGCATAGTGTTATTAATCTATTCTATTACCTACATATATACCCACCACAAATTGTGTCTGTTATAAGGCATATCATTTAATTACCTAAAGGGAGGAACTATAAGGCAACTGTATTAAATTAAATTAATAAAATCAATTAAATTATTGTCTCCATCCGCAATCTCCTTGGATCTGATTTTTAACACCTCTGGGTTAGGGGTTAGAATATACCCGATGTAGTCATGCTTGTCGTTACATGATATCTTGGTCATTGGTTTTATCCTGAAACCGTTACCATAGCATGAATGTATATTTCGCCGTCGAGTAACTATTTATAGAACGTAAAGGCTTTCTTCTGATAGCAATCTTTGAGTCAACCAAGCCTGCAAGTTCTTATAGCCTTTAATGCAAAATTTAAGCCCGTTAAATGCTCTAAATACATATATTTTTTTATAAATAGGTCAGTTGCCCTACTCAATTCGTGTGCTGCTGGAATCGGCTGTGCGAAATTGTGACAACTTCTATGTGCTCGAAAAAGATGTGAAAAACATCTTGGCTTGGTCGCCAGAATTGAAACAAGGACAAAATGATGTGGAAGTTTCATTCAAACCAGCACGTGTTATATTGCAGGCAAGTTACACAAGCCATTTAATGAATAAAATCGATCTTTTATACATACATAGCTTAACTTATTTCTTCCCCATTTAGTCTATAAAATAGAAGTTATTTATAATTGTTATTTCCATATTATTTCGATAGGATTTAACTGGCGTTCCAGCTGTTGTAGACTTTGCTGCAATGCGTGATGCAGTACTAAAGCTTGGTGGCGATCCCAAGAAAATAAATCCCATATGCCCAGCTGATTTGGTAATCGATCATTCGGTGCAAGTTGACTTCACCAGAAGGTTTGTAAAAATATTATTATTATTTATGTGTCTTCAGTAAATGATCGAAAACATATTTCAGTGTCGATGCAGCCTCTAAGAATCAACAGTTGGAATTCGAACGCAACAAGGAACGTTTCACGTTCTTGAAGGTACATATTTAAAAGTTCTATGTACTGCTTATTAATACTTTGTCCCCTTACATTCAAAAAAATCGGTTTCTTCACTTTTGTTCCAGTGGGGCGCCCGTGCCTTTAATAATATGCTAATTGTACCACCTGGTTGTGGTATTGTGCATCAGGTGAATTTAGAATATTTAGGGCGTGTTGTCTTTGAAGAAGATAGTGAAAATGGCAAGCTATTATATCCGGATAGTGTTGTCGGCACTGATTCTCACACACCCATGATAAACGGTTTGGGTATAATTGGATGGGGTGTTGGTGGTATGTGCGACTCACATTGTTATATCACTGCGCCTTGTACTAAAGAACATATTTTTACATTTTTTAATAACAATATAGGTATTGAAGCTGAGGCTGTTATGTTGGGCCAGTCGATTACTATGTTGTTACCGGAAGTGGTTGGCTACAAGCTTGTCGGTAAATTGGGTGCCCTTGTAACATCAACGGATTTAGTGTTAACTATTACCAAAAATCTGAGACAGCTTGGTGTTGTTGGAAAGTTTGTGGAATTTTATGGGCCCGGTGTTGCTGAGTTAAGTATAGCTGATCGTGCTACTATCGGTAACATGTCACCAGAAAATGGTGCTACTGTGAGCTTCTTTCCTGTAGATGAAAATACATTGGACTATCTGAAGCAAACAAGTACGTTTAATATACTAAATAAAGGGATGAGCACATTTCTGTAATACTTTTTATTTGTATAGATCGATCAGAGGAAAAAGTTGCGGTTATACGTCAATATTTAAAGCAAACCGGTCAGTTACGAAACTATTCCGATGACTCACAGGATCCAAAATACTCACAAGTAATTGCTTAAGTCTTTTTAAATGGTTGAGCTTTGAACATTATGTTTACATTGTTTAGACCCTCACGCTTGACCTTTCGACGGTGGTGACTTCAGTTTCCGGTCCCAAACGTCCTCATGATCGTGTGGCAGTTTCTGATATGAAGAAAGATTTCACATCTTGTTTAATTAATCCAGTAAGTTTTACATTTAACATTTTATTTAATAAAAAATGTATGAACAAAAAACATTACTAACAGTAAACTTTTTAGTACACAATCTAAACCTCGTAAACTTGTACCCTGATTATTTATAAGTTCAGTTTTTGAAAAATAAAAACACTTTTGATTAATTTGTTTTCTCTGCAGATCGGTTTCAAAGGCTTCGCTATTCCTAAAGATCAAGTTTTCGGCGGCGGTTTATTCCAATGGGATGATGGTAAAACCTACACTATCCACCATGGTTCCGTTGTGATCGCAGCAATAACGTCTTGCACGAATACATCCAATCCTTCGGTAATGTTAGGAGCGGGCTTACTAGCCAAAAAGGCTGTTGAAATGGGACTATCTGTACTACCTTATATAAAAACATCCTTATCACCGGGATCGGGTGTGGTAACTCATTACCTGCAGGAATCTGGTGTTATTCCTTATTTGCAGAAACTAGGTTTCGACATCGTCGGCTATGGTTGTATGACATGTATTGGCAACTCTGGTCCATTAGATGAAAACTTAGTAAATACAATTGAAAGCAATAATTTGGTTTGTTGTGGTGTTTTGTCGGGTAATAGAAACTTTGAAGGTCGCATTCATCCTAATACTCGAGCTAATTACTTGGCCAGTCCACTGCTGGTTATTGCATATGCTATAGCGGGGCGTGTGAATATCGATTTCGAAACTGAACCTTTGGGTGTAGGTTCAGATGGTAACAAAGTATTTTTACGAGATATTTGGCCAACACGCAAGGAGATACAAGCAGTGGAAAGCAAACACGTTATCCCTGCTATGTTCAAGGAAGTTTACAGTAAGAAAAACTAGAAATTGTTTTGGAATAAACACTCGGCTCATTGTAACTTATTTGAATTTAACTGATATATGTACATTGTTTTTTTTTTCAGGCAAAATTACTTCAGGTTCTGAAGAATGGCAGAAAATACCTGTGGCAGAGAGTCAATTGTATCCTTGGAATAGTGAATCCACTTACATTAAGCATCCACCATTCTTCGAAAATATGACACGTGATTTACCAGAAATAAAGAGTATTGGAAATGCTCGTTGTTTACTATTTTTGGGAGACTCCGTTACAACTGATCATATATCACCGGCTGGTTCGATTGCACGCAATTCGCCGGCTGCACGTTATCTCTCAGACCGTGGGCTAACACCACGCGAATTCAACTCATATGGCTCACGTCGCGGTAATGATGCTATAATGGCCCGTGGCACTTTCGCTAATATTCGGTTGGTTAACAAATTGGTGAGCAAAACTGGACCACGCACCATTCATATTCCAAGTAATGAGGAGTTGGATGTATTTGATTGCGCTGAACGGTAACTATAAAACAAATGAAAATAAATTAAAGTCTATATATTTGCATGTATGTTTGTATCATTTGTATCATACATAATTTAGTTATCGCGAAGAAGGCATTCCCTTGGTGTTAGTTGTCGGCAAAGACTATGGAAGTGGCTCTAGTCGTGATTGGGCTGCTAAAGGACCATTACTGCTGGGAGTAAAAGCTGTTATTGCTGAGTCATATGAGCGTATTCATCGTTCCAACTTGGTTGGTATGGGCATTATACCGTTACAATTTTTACCAGGACAAAATGCAGAGACATTCAATCTAACCGGACGTGAAGTTTTTAACATAACAATTCCGGCGAATGGGTTGAAGCCTGGTCAGAAGATTGAAGTGAAGGTAAGAAATTGACTTGATAGTGCTATATTTCTTTTTAAATATATTAAGAAAATCATTTTATTTTTATCTTTTAGGCGAATGGCGTTGTCTTCGATACTATTTTGCGTTTCGACACAGAAGTTGATATAACTTACTACAGGAATGGCGGCATACTTAACTATATGATTCGTAAGATGATTGCGTAAATGCATTGAAGTTATGTATATAAAGATACTTTTTAAAGTGTTTGTGTATGCCACAAATGGCAATATTGTACGCTGTTGCTTATAATTTCAACATTTTAATTAGTAGTTATTTGTTATAATTCAGTATACCATAGTTAGATATTAGCATCATGGTAAAAAGGGTTGATATTTAATCTTGTTGAACAAATATAAATCAATTATGTATAGCATAAGTTCGAAAACTCTTTTTATTGCATTAATATCTACTTTTATACTTTGCTCCAGTTCAGAGCAGAGAGCACTATAAACAGGAATACTAATCATGGATCCTTTTTGGTAGATTACTAGTATATATTTTTTAACGTCGTATGTTGATACATTCATGTCGACTATTCTTAAATTCCATTGAAGCTTAGCAAACTTAACAAGAGGGCGCACGGTACAACGTCATATACGGAACTTATATGTACATATGTCAGAAAATTTGATGAAGAATATTCCAATGATAATATATTTTATAAAAGATTGAAGCCAGTGAGATGATTGAGTAGATCTGGGAGGCTCACTATGGATTATTTAGTTAAAAAACGCACCATAAGAAAAATAGAATTTCTTTGCCTTACAAATTATACTTCACTCAACTGTTATACAAACCGTTATATTCATTTATCCAATAATCGTATAGATAACCAAATAGATAACGTAGCTGGTATTTTAATACTATGAGATAAACAAAGCCCAGTGATGAAAATGAGTGTACATTTTTTTATTTAACAAAACTAGGCTTGGTTTAAATCATATATTAAAATATAAGGTGAGTGGCCTTTAAAAAGTTATTCACGCAAAGTTTGATTTAAAAAGTTAAAAAAAAGCACAACACTTTGGATGCTCACAAAAGAGCTATCTAAAAGAAACAGCAACTGTGATGTAAAAACACTTCGAAACGAATAAAATCACGGCTACTATTTCCTTAGATAACTCAATATAACTTCATAAAATACACTGTAACTGTGCACATTTAACTTAAAGGCTGTACATGAAGACATCTTTGATTCGATTAAAGTTTTAATTCCTTTTATTTCTCAGCACTTCCGTTCTCCTTTTCACAGCGAAATGCTTTGCTGTGCTAGCTTTATGATTGCTAAAAAATTTGCACTCGGATAAATCCATCATCATAAACTAGTACAACAAAGCAATTAATTGTGAAATTTTCTTAGTGCAGTTATAAATTCGTATCTTTTTTTAACATTTACATATTTCCTTGCACTTTCTTTTTTAAGTTTATTCAATGCTTCGCTGTTCGATTATGTCAAAATTTCCGTGAAAACTAAGCAAACATATCATAATTGCAGCCCTTCTTATAAACTCTTAAACGTTCATTGCCCTTAATTCAAGCTCAGATTACATACGAGCGCAAAATTTTTGTGCCCAAACAAGAAAAAAATTTACAAAAAAGTTATTAAAAATATTAAAAGAATTTTATGCAAATACAGTTATAGCTTAAGAAAGCAGTTTTTTGTTGAAGTCAGCATTTGTTAATAGTGAAATATACATTAGGGTGTCACAAAGAACATCAACATATTTTGTTTTTCGCTCTTAACCTAAAATAACATAGAAAATTTCTAAAAAGAGCTACTGCCGAGCCGAGCTCAAAGCACTAATAATAAGAAGTGCTCCATCGAACTTCGTGTTTTCTCGTTCTCCATGGAAGCTGTGGAAAAATTATTCTTATGAAAATGCAATATTGAATTTTTTAAGTCTAGTATAAATTAAAAAAAAAAGATTATATATGTATGTATGTACAAAGCGTCATAGAAATCTATCAAGACGTTTTCGAGATAATGGCAGATATGTCAAAAATTAATATGCATAATCGGGTCTAGGTTAATAACGTATCTAGAAATATTTTGTTAGGAAAAATTTAAATAGGTTACAACCGCCTAAAAGCAACACCTATCACCATCCTGGGTGGCAACATATAAAAAATATATGCTCAAAATTGTATGAAGGAAGATTTTTCACAGTTTGTTGATAATACCGGTATTTTGCATATTATTTATTGTTAAAACACAAGTTCTGCTTTTAAGAAGACATTTGGGCATTTCCTATATCAATGTTTTTGTGACACCCTAATATACACACTAGTGCATTAAATCCCGAAACAGTTATACAATTTCGAATACTCTTCATTTCAAACGTTGTAATTTAGCACTGTACGTAGATATCAATCCTCTTTGAATTAAGTATAAAATAGTTGATCGTTTGTTAAGTATGAAGGAAGTACAGTTGTGCTTAAAATCTTAGTAGTGCTTGTCGCTTATTGTATATGTTAAAATGACTTTTCGTATCGTGAGTAAATACACCAGATTCCGAACATGAATTCGGTATGCCAGGGTTTAGTTTCAATAATTAAGAGAGTATCCAGTTGTGCCAAAGTAACTCCCGTCCTCCTAGGATCGCTTTTTCTGTATTTACTGTTCCCATTTTGTCTCTAGAATGACGTTTACCGAGCGTTCACAAGGAAACTAAGCAACTCTGTCTGGATATTGTTGGGAGCCCGTCGGTTCGTTAGATGTGGTGATCAAAGATGATCTTTGGTGGTGATGTGGAGATGTCCCACTCTTTTGCCTATGAGGCGGAGTTGTCTGCTAAGGTGGCGTGTTTATGCTAGTATAGATAGGCAAAATAACTTGTATCCCATTGATTTATTTTTAGGTTCTCAGGAACTAAAACGATAGATTTGTCCATATCTAGACACAACACGCCTAGTTAATAACGATGATTTAGGTCTTGGCAACACAGGAATCAGCAAATTTTATAGTTTACGGAAGAGAATGTGAACTAAGTTATTGACATACATATAATTAGTACATATGTACATCATATATATGTATATATATCTGTAAATGTAAATATGTACGAACGGCGACGATACTGACTGCGATGTTAAACTACACTTCCGCGTGCCATTGAACTCCTCATTTTTTGTTTTGTCAGCACATTCTCTCTTTACCAAAAAGAAGTTATGAGCTGAAGAACTCTGTAAAGAATATCAACGATTGGAATTAAATCCTCACTAGAAGTCGAGTGTCTGAAGACTAAACCTCTTATCGCCTAGCGACTACGCCGTTACCGTTAATAATTAAAATTAAATAAATAAAAGAAGGCTTTATTAGGGAATGCGTTTTTCGGGAGATCGCAGAGATGTTTTAACATCAACATGTAATAATAATCTGCGGTCTATACACCTCCGGGTGGCCTCAATGGAGGCAATGACAATGGACGAAAGAACCCTTATCTAGAGGCGCTATCCAGTCTTGACACTGTCTCTAAATCTAAAATAATTTAAACAACTCTTTAATTTTTATCTTCTTTTTATTACCTTCGACAAACATATATTTTTTTTTTTATTGGTTTTGTTTGTATTGTTTTGCTTTCTTGAATATTTGCATACTTTTGTCACAGTTGCACTTATTTTACTAGAACACATAACATGCACAAACATTTATACATTGTTAACAAATACATATTAATAAATTTTCTACTGCTAATATTACAAAAAGCATGAAATCAAATCGACTAAGCTCTTAAATCTGTAGTTTGTGTGCAACTTCATTTCCCTTTCACGTAATTTGCTTTGGCTATAAATAAGATCAACTTAAATTATACATAGGGGTTTTAAAAACGATATAACAGATGATTTTAAGAATTACTTTAGAAGAAAAGAAAATACACGTAACAATAAATAAAATAAGAGTCATTTAAAAAAAGTAGTCAACAAATCATTATTACAATAAAAGAGTTCTATGTTAACATGCTATTTTATAGTTGGACCACAATATTTATTATCTATGCTTTCTTTCTACTATTAAACTTGACAATAATTTACTTCAAGTTTCAATATATTTACAAACACGTAAGCACTAAGTATGTATGTTAATCTATTATCCCCAATGAAAGTAGGTCTGTACGCATAAGAGCCTTCATTGAATTGTGAAAAACCTTTTGATAACGGCCATCAATAGTAAAATGTTAGAAGTTACGAAGAACAGAAATTACTCGAGGCACTTCTCGTGCTAATTACTTCAAAGAAAGTAATCATTAAGAATCAAGTGTGACGCCAATAAATATTTATTTTGCTTTCTTTGGCATGTTTATGTAAATTCTACATTCTGGTTACGACACAATCATGTTAAATTATGTTTGTTCGGTTTTTACCATCTTCTTTTAAATGCATTTGATTGTGGTATTGAGTGGGTGTAAACAAAATCATTTGGTGGAAACAGTTGTGCATAATCAAATTCATCGTCCTGAACAGTGTCTACCAACGTATTTGATGTTTATATTGTTCATCAATGGCTATTCGTTTTATTGTCTCGTATCCCAAAATTATACTAAATGAAAATGCCGCAGACTGGACCAGTCGTGCTGATAAACCTTTTACGAAGCATTTGAGATGTTCTTCACGCCACAGCTCTTGAAATGCAACCCGCATCGATTCTAACCTTTGAACCTATCGAAAGAAAAAAAGCATATTTATATATGCAATATAAATTCATTAAGGTGATTACAATTAGGTATTTATTTACCTGTAAGCGTGCTCTCACGATGTCCAACGGATTTGTAAGTATAGTTGTTGTGAAACCACCTAAACTGCCCGCAACACATTGTATAAAAAGATGTGAAACCCATGGAGGACATATTCGGCATAGTTCATCTGAAAATTTTAATGAGATAAATCGAAAATGAAAAACTGAAGTTACATATAAATATGTGTGAGGTCATTTGAGGGGAGCATTCAAAAATTAGAGCCTGCTTTAGGGCACTTATAATTTTTACATTTTATGGACTCTTTTTAACTATTATTTTATTCAACATTTTTAACAGATATTCACCTATTAGATATTTTCGCCTCTTATTCTAGAAAGAACTACTTACTTTATTCTCTGAATTTTCGGACCTTGGAGTATTTGGTATTTCTAACAGCCAATTTGCGTTTCGATAATGATTTAAAATGATGTTTTAAAACAAAGCGAACCCTGGAATTATTCCCAACCATTCCGAGATGGTTGTGAAACTACCTATACTATACTTCGTTGTAAAATTGCCAAAAAGGATTATTAATAAATGGTAGGGAAAAGAAAAGGTAAAGACCAAAAGGAAGAGAGCAAACTAAATACTATTTCGCCTAAAAGTATGCCGTGCCCATCTACTCATCTAAACTATGGGGCGTATTCATAACCCTACTAAAAGCTGTTGCATGTGGCTTTAACTAACATATCTTTCTATGAGCATGATCTTTATACTCTATGCATTACAGAGATTAATTCTTATCGCTTTTACCACTTATTGCAAAAATAATTGCTTACCTTGATATAGGTGATAAAATGCCCACCACATTGCTGAATTCGGTACATATGCCATTAGACTAGCTGTATAGCCACGATAAAAACCACGGAAACCATCACGTTTCAATATTTCCCGTGATATATCCACTGACATTGTGAAACGGCTTCGATCTGGACCAGTCTTGATACCAAGTGGATTCACATCTGCACGTGCACCTGCATGCGCTGCCATGCCCAATACCATGGCATGTTGTGATATAACATCGAATGGCACAATAATAGTTTGACCCACCAGCGAAGCGCATCCGCCGGCTATCAGTGCCTTTGTA
This sequence comes from Sphenella marginata, assembly GCA_951509765.1. Taxonomy (NCBI): domain Eukaryota; kingdom Metazoa; phylum Arthropoda; class Insecta; order Diptera; family Tephritidae; genus Sphenella; species Sphenella marginata. The sequence goes on along the minus strand of OX608079.1, from coordinate 92,314,995 downwards.
CGATGACCAGCACCCATTTCATTCATTAAATGGCGTACACCTTCATAGGTGCTTATATAAAATACACCAGAAACTATTTGCACAGATGATATCCAAAATCCGCGATATAAGCCGGGAATGCCTTCATTACGATATATTTTTAAGGCGCAATCAATCATGCCCTTATAAACATCGCTTTTATATTGCACTTGCAATTGTGTTTTTATCACTGTCAGCGGGAATAGGCAGCAACGTACTGAAAATGAACTTAACATAGAAAGTGGGAAAAATTTCGTTTTGTTCATCATATCCCATTCGATGGTGCGAATATATGGCGTGGCATCTATAGAGTTTGAGGAGCCACTGCTGGATCCACTTGCTACCGAAATTCTATTCATAATGTTAGCTCTTGATGTGAGCAAGTGTGGCTCGATGTGATGCAGCTGTTGCTATGATAATGATGCGTTTAACAGCAAAATTATTGGAAGTGGCGTACATACATTTACAGGTGCTCAAGTGCTGTAGTAATAATAACAAATTGAGTCCGCTCGAAAATAATTGAACTCATCGAGATTGCCGCCAACAGCTACTAAAGGAAATTCATATTGTTCTGCAAGAATAAAAACGGTATAGCATTAATTCAAAATAAGAAGTACATAGGTTCATTGAAGGGAGATTGAATGTTTTCCTATTAAGTGACAAGGTAATAAAACCTGGGTTGGAATGTAAACATTCTAGAGTTAAGCGCTATATAAATAACCTTTTTTTTACAGGCAACACTCAAACACGGTCGATATGTGTACATTGCATATGTTTTGGAGACGTTATGAAATCTCGAAAATTGGAAGTGAGGAGTGACACTGATGTAGTACATAAATGTCAAGTTAACAGGTTTATGTACAAATTCTAGACATGCTTCGCCGGACACCTATGGCTTGATATGGTGTTTTCCCGTATTCAATGATACAAAAGTTGCTAACAATAAATTCACTGCCTCACAACTTGGCTGAATCTGCAAGTTTCCAAGACTTAAGTTTGAAGATCTCGATGACAGTTGCATAAAGCAAGGTGAACATTTGAAGGCTTTAGTTTCTGCACGTACTGTGTTCATAGTTAATGTAGAAAACAATTTCGACTGCAACCAATTATTTTAAATGTCAGATCTTGGTGGTAAATAAACTACTGAGAAAAGAATTTTAAGCTGTGTGCTAAAATATAGCCCTAAAAACTTTGACAAATAATTTTCATCATCTAATGTTGATCTTTAATATTAATGACCGTTACCAGGGTCAAGTATATATATATATAACTGGCTGACATAAATATTCAACTCATTCGTGGAAAGACACATTAGTCAAGAAAGAACCCATGGGTATCCTTCAAGGAACTACAATTATATAACAATCACGATAAACCACATCACGACAAACTGCTGTAAACATTCCAGATTAATGATTTTTTTTTTACATTTTGCACTATTGGTAGCCTTCCTTAATTCCGGAATATGTAATACTTTTGCAAAATGTTTACATATGCTACTTATTCCGATACCTCCACTAATATCTGGGTATTTGTTTCCTTTGGCACTCAACTACTAATAAATTAGCTAAAAATATGATAGGGGTGTCAAAAGACGCGTTTTGACCTCAGTATCAATGATCCGAAGTCGAAATTTCATTTTTTTGTTCCAGTGAAGAGATATTTGCAATCAAAGTTCCGAATTTTCTGTCATTTTCATGTGGTTGTTGTAATCACAAATTACACTGTGAGAAAAGAGGACATCACCGTGGCGGTAGCCACGGCTATGGCACACACTCGGAGTTGGAATGGCGTAGCCCAGGGTTATTTTTTGAAGCGCGGCCGAAGGCCGCCTACTCGGAAAGGTGTTCTGCACATAAAAAACATGGATCGGGCCCCTAAATCGGGATTTGACCTGGGTAATTTTTTGGTTTTTTGTTAATAACTTTTCACTGGAACAAAAAAATTAAATTTCGACTTCGGATCCTTGATCCTGAGGCCAAAACGCGTCTTTTGATACCCCTATCATATTTTTAGCTAATTTATTAGTAGTTGAGTGCCAAAGGAAACAAATACCAATATCTGCACTCTATTTACATAGTTGGCAAAATGATAATCATTTTTAGTAGTTGCTTTAGAAATTTATCAAATTTTGCACGAAATAACACGATGATGAAAAAAATTGCAGATAATAAGCAAAACAATCTATAAAGTGACAGGCAATAAATGGCAGTGAAACGTCAATTTATGTGTCAAAAATTATTCATCGTGGAGTTCATTTGCACAGTGTTGCATATCGATGAAACTTTCAGCGCTGTTGGCCATTGCGACCCATTTAGAACATGTGAGCGTTAAGCAACCCAGTCTCTTCCTGGTTAGGGGGTAAGACGATGCCCAAAGTAGGTTGGACTGTCGTGAGAGGCGCAAAAAAACTGTCAACATCAATATAACCTGCTGTCGGGTGGAATACTATACATATAATAGCACGATATTTGACAGGTATATCATCAGAAACTTCAGAAAAGATTTTTGGTCCAGCTTCTCTTACAAGTTTTGGTATGCTACTTTAAAATTTTCCCTGAAAGTTAGCGTGACCGGGAATTTTTTCCCGACTTCTAACGGCGGAGCAGATCAAGCTTTTAGAAAAAGGCCTTCCATGAGAGAAATACACTCGGAGAATTTGTCAAATAACTGCTGAGGGGCGATGTTATTTGTTCCGGCGCCCGATGCTAGGACCTACGGTATAGGATTTGGCATCAAGGAATTCGATGTTAGTACATATTCTCTAATTAGTTTCAACTGTTCAAAGAAAAAATTCTATACCGTGAGGGTACATACCGCACGACGGACATTTGGTATCCCGCCCATGAACAAACACGATCTTCTTCTTTCTAGCAGCTCAAGGAAACATCCTATTTTAATGCGAAACTCACTATGGATCGCCCCATTGATACTGCCTGTTTTCTAAAACTCTCTGGGAAAAGAACAACAACAAACATCAGATTCATCTGTACTTCCAGGTCGTGAATACGGTGGCCTAGGGAGGATTGTGGCACTTGCGTCTTGGCAACCATACCATTGTTGACTGATAAAAATTGCAGTAATGATGAGGACTGGTGAGTGTAAAATCTTTTGGCAGAGGCGAAATATTTTATTGTCTTTCAAATGGAGGTAACCTTTAATCAGCTGGATTAGCAAAACACGACAGATCCCCGCGGCGAATCTACATAATAACAATCTACTTAGTAATCTCCCAACAACAGCGTCATTGACTGGCTTTACTGAAGGCATCACTGGCCTTAATTCTTCCGGATTCCACAGCATTTGCCCCACTTGATACTCCTTGCTTTTCTAATGTATAGTTAAAATTCGCTAAGAGAGAACTGAATGTATGGATAAAGAGTATTCAGCCATGTATTCGAGAGATCAGAACAGAAGGCAGACCTGTCTAAAGCCTCTTGCATGACAGGGAGTCATATTACCGAATCCTCGTTTAGTTTCAAATATGTAGGTATCAGATGTGTTCCCAATTCTGATGGAGCTTTTGGCATTGTTCAACTTAATTTAGCATAACTGTAAAGCCTTCTTAGGAAAGTCAAATTCAGACATGTAGATCCCTTAATTGTGAAAAGCTATTTAGAAAACGACAAACGTATCACCCATGTTTACTCTCTTATCAAGTATCTTCTCAATAATTGGGCATACATGGAATACCTGGTGAATGACAGAAGTACTGAAGCCGCACTCATAAGGTACAATCTGTTGGTGACGATGAGCTTTACACCTCTATTGTGAGTGTCGATTTGCTTTCTTCGATTGAGTCGATAAAATTTAATTGTGGTATTGCGAAACTTGATCGAACAAAAACTGCACATTTTCAAAGTTTATTTACATATTTTATATATTTTTAATGATTTACTCTTCATTCATTTTATTAGCATCTCGTGTAGTAGAAAGATGATCGATAAATTATCACAGTAGTTTAAGCGATCGGTTTGACACTCGAAATTGCTCGATGATCGCTAATCGCTTAGTAGTCGATTATACATTCTTGTGCATAACGGTGTTAGTCTATCGTACAGCCTAAATATTATTTTTTTTTTGCAAATTGGTCACAGCGCACTTGAACTCCTAATATATCGCGCATTGACCTCAAAAGTCATGCATACAAATGTACTATTTTGCCGACATACCCAACTCCTAGAAATGGAAAATCAGAAATGACCTAACAGTGCGCTCCACACAAATGGACGCTTTTAAAAGTTTGAGCTAACTTATGCCATCCTTAGTACTTCATTACTGAAAATCTAAATATACATATGCTTTTCCGTTGTTCCTAAAATTTGAATGGCATCGCATAGGCGGTTTTGTTATTGGTCGATAGTGCGTTTTGCATATACAACGAGTACATCGGCAATATATCTTTCAGAATTTATGTAGTTGATAGGGAGTACTTTTCCTTACTAAACATGAGTCAATGCACACATACATATGTATGTATGTACATAGTACAAGCCAAAGATGCAGATAACTATATACAACAGCAATAAATTGTATATGTTTTGTCAAGACTGCGAGTCTTGACCAATAGGAAACCAACATAGGCAGACACAAGCATGCGCAGTAAAACATAACTGATTTTAAGCTCCACCTTTGTCATAAAAAAAATATTTCATAATCCGAGATGAAGTACATCACAATTTTTGAATGTCCTCTTATGCAGTAACGGTAAGCAAGTGAAAAGTGTAGCATACTTCGCGGGGAATTCAATATTATCGTATTAGCATACATATATAATTGTTAAAAAAAAACCATTGAAAACATAAAAAAATGTGAATTACTCTACAAATGTATTTGTGTTAAAAGTGCTTAGCAAAAATTAATTCAAATAAAAAAATATATATCTATATCAACCAAGAAAAGTACCATACCTTTATAGTAGATATATAATATACATACATATACATACGATATGTACATAGATAAATACTTATTCAAAAACGAATTGATGAATTTAAAAAGTGTAAATAAAGCTCATGGATACACATAAGTTGGTAAGAACTTGTGCAAGGGAAAAAAATTCCAAATTGTGATTTTAAGCTCTGTTTTATCCGATTTTACATTAACTAAATTCTCTTTATATTAAGAGAAGAATGGTAGCAAAGAAATTGGAGCAGCAAAAACAGCGTACAGAATTTTATTTTTTATTTTAAACGTGAGAGCCCTAGAAATTAGAAAAAAAAAATCAAAATTTGTGTTGGGTGGCAGAGTCGAACCTAAGTACTCGTATCAGACTCGATTGCCCTACCGACGACTCACGCCAAAATGTTGGGAGAGGAATTCAATGACTAAAAAAACCTTTCAGAAAAAAAACCACCACAAAGACTGTTTCGAAAATTACTTAAATCGATGATTGATTAAAAATTTAAACCCAACCAAAAAAGAACATCAACCTAGGCCAAGGTCATCGCAGACTAAATTCCTTCTAAAGTGAGATTTCATTTTCAGGCGATAACTTCACAACCTGAACATAAGCAAACACTACCCACTTTCACAAACCAAATGCAATACTAGCATTCAAGGTGTCAGTTCAAATCTCCAATAGTCCGCTGTTTATCGCCTCTTTTCGATTTGAAAGCTGCTTCCTTTTATTGATTTATTGATGAGTCGTAAACTAGACAATAACTTAAATGAAACTTATACAACTGACACTATTTATTAACTTAATATTAACAAACACTTGTAGCAGCAGATCGTGTCCTTCGTACTCAGCCATAACTTAATGTGTATCCCATATTTTCCATAAGTGTCTCCTTGATAGCCGGCTGCAGTGCACGCTGCATATATGTGGTCAACAGACCTCTCACACCCATGGAAAATATCTTTTCTAATTCACTAGAGAAAGCATCACCCACCTCATCCCGATCACGTACATTATGCCGCTCAAAAAACTCATCGCGCTCTGTACTTGTATCAGCTTCATAAAGCTCAGCAAATGCGCGTGCATCTGGGGCGATTAGATCTTGTAAATCATCTGACATATTAAAAATATCATCATTAAAGCTGAGTTCATCAGCGCTAGTCGGCCGACTTAGTTTTTCCTGATAGGCGCTATTGTCACGTTTAGCACGAAATTGCGCGCCGTAATAATTATCTTTGTCCTGTGCTTTATAGGAACCACGTTCCGCCGAGTGTTCATCTATACGCCATTGGTGACCATAATATGGACGTTGCGTTGTTGCGTAACTATCGCTACGTATGTCATAATCATATGGATTAAAGTATTTACGCCAACGATTTCCGCCTCCGATATTGTGTGCGTGCGCTGAAGAAGAAGAAACGCCTAAAATCACATTCGGTTCAGATAGTTCCACCATAGGGGGCTTTGCTGGCCTCTCACTACTCGGATCACTCGCGAAGCCAAAACGACGTTTAGAATTTTGACGTAAACGCACACCAGAAGGTCCCTGACAGCCATGCGCAAAAACTGATATGAAGCCAGGCTCTGCAAAATGTGAGTCCGTACGCACAGAGGCGGCACCAATGCGACGCGATTCCTCATTGCCAGTACTCTCGAAACCAATAGGTATTGTACGAAATTCAATGCCTGCACGACGTAACCGTAATATCATATGACATTTGCCACCAGTCGGCTGTAGCACCACTTTACCACTAAGCGTTAAATCGGGAAATATTAGACGTGTTTCCAATGTTGAGTTTTGTGTGCTGAATCTACATTTATCAACTTCAACCCAGCGTGTGCGTGTAGATTTGGATGGTAAACGTACTCTCAAATCCTCCACATCTACACTGGAGACGGCAGCTAATTTATGTGGCTGACGTTGGTTAAAACGTGTAGAGAATAGTTCCTCAAATCCCCCTGCAAAGGAATGGTCATTTTCTGGGTGTCGCTGTAAGTCCTTTCTGTAATAACCTCTTTCTCCTGCTGCATAAAAATCATCCTCGGGATCACTGTTTTGTCCGTAAAATGTCTGATAAAGTGTGTATGGAGTTTCACCGGAAAATGATTTTGAGCTTTTCCCTGGGATACTACGTCGACGCATGTGCTCCAAGGCATTTTCCAAGCGACTGGAGCAACGTTCTTGCTTATAGGGTTGTGCGACAACATCTGGGGAAGAAAAGTAAAAATAAAAGCCCGTCATTGGTAATGTTGAGGTAAATTTGTACCTAAATAAGAATTACACTAATATCAGCTTATTTTTTTTTTTTTTTTTTTGTGAGCACTTGAATAGAAAAACAAATGACATTTTTTTCGAAATTGTCCTAAAAATTTAAATGTGAAACTAACGGTTGTAAGCAGCAACCAAAATTGTGAGGACTTATAAGTATTTCTGCTTTCTTATTATACCTAGTACGCACAAAAGGTATGTATGTATATTAGCTGTGTTCGGTGACAAAACTTGCAAAGTGTTAGTGAAGTGAGAATGATGTAAAACTCTCTCGAAACGCATAAAGTAAAATTTGCAGCAAAACAGCTGTTCCTCTTTTGATTGGTTAACAATCCAAACTTTAAAATTTTTGTTGTTACTTTCCTATGTCGCTATCAGCTGTTTTCACTTGCAAAGTTTTACTGAGTGAAATTCCCCCCGCAGAAACTTTCAACTCTTTCCCAATGAAATGTCAAAATGCGCTTTCTCCCTGCAAATGTTTTGTGTTAATAAAAACACTTTCCAGTAAAAATGTTATAAATTTTTGCAAATTTTTAAAAATTGTATCCGCACCGAACATAGCTTTAACTTCATTCGCTTAAAAGTAACATACATATGTAATGGCAAGACGAAACGAATTAGATATTGACTTATGTATGTATATCAAAATGTTAAGGATATAAGAAATGTTCCAAGGAAAAGTGGGCGAAATCGCTTAAGGTTCACGCGCACTTTTATATGACAGATTTTGAAAAGGATTGATAATAGATATATTTTACAACCAAAAACTTTGCGTAAAATAGCTTTATATCATTACTATTTCACTTTAAAAGTGTCCGTGACAGAAAAAATTGGAAAAATATGAATGTTCGGAAATGGGCGTGGCCAAGCCCCTTTTATAGTTTATTCATAAGCAAAACTTTTTTATGTCATAACTCCGGCAAAAGTTGATTTGCTAAAACAAAATTCTGCCAAAATTTTAAATACATAAATGTTACTGTTTATTATAGATATGGGCAAAAGGGTTCCCAGTTTCTGAACATTTTTCAGAAAAATTTGTTTGTAAAATTTAAAAGGTGATATTTCTATAACTAATCGATCTACATACATGTGTAAATAAGATCTTAAACATATAATAATCTTTTTTAGCAAAGCTCGATAAATAATGTGACATTGTTGTGAAAGGTTTCATGGAAATTGAAGAGTGGCTTGATCCTGTCATATGTAGAAGAAAATCTCAATACTTTTTAGGTTTGGAAAAGAAATAGAGCACTTTTCGAAAATGGAATAAAAAATTAAAACCATAAACGCCATCGCCTACATAAGTTTCATATAACAGAGATTATTGGGTGTCAATTCTGGTTTTTCCGTTATCGTGAAATGAAAAATAAATTCGTCAATTCACCACGATTTTCAGTTTTTGCTTTACCTAAATTTTCGGTTCGAAATGCAGTGAAAAAGTTAACGCTCTTATAAATATGGTATTAACGCCAAAATTTGAAAATAATCAAACTACGTATTTCTTTTTTTTCCCAAATTTAGAGGTTGTGAGTGGTAAAGAATTAGAATCGCGTTTTTGAGATCGTCAGTAAAGTGAAAAATGAAAAACGTCAAGTGATAACTAAAGTGAAAAGCTTTTTTTCACTTTAGGAGACATAAATAGCAACGATTTACTACCACTACGCAGCCATACAATAGTTTCTATTCTTCTTTTTTCACAAAATATCCAAATAACAAATAATAATAATTGATTATTATCAAGTCGTCTTAAACTCGTAAAACTTATATAAAAAAATTATTATCCATTGCTTGTGGGGGCTGGGTAAGTTTTACGTGTTCCAACCACCTGAGTGAAGAAAACTTCTGTGCACTCAAAGTAAAGAAATGTGCATTTACACTACCACCTTTTTGTTTTCAGTGAACAATTTTGCTTCACTGCCACTACAACTGAATGAGGCTCATATTTGTTCCACTCCCAACCAATTTTTTATAGTATCCGGACACTTAAGGTTTTCCTCAAATTTTACTGTCATTAAATTATATTACATATGTCGTTTTAATATTTATGTCGTTTATAAGCTATGCGATTACACTCGGTAGATAAGCTTGATTAATATTATGTCCACATAGTTTAAATATATAAAATTTATGAAACTAATAATTATTAATTATAATTTAAAACAGTTCTGTCGGGATACTAGTGCGGTCACCCTAGTGGTTTTTTGAATGCAAATTTCTAACATTTGAAATTTTTAGGTTTAAGCTGAAATTATACATAGGTGAGTTTCTGGTATCGCTGTAATCGTATCCTTAACGTAAGAGAAAAACTAACATGCAAGTCGCTAAGGTAACGATCGATTGCATTGTTTCTCATAAGGTTGGTCGAATCAGCTGTTTTATAAGGTTACCGATAACGCATCAATAACTCCAGCTTTTTTTTTTGCCCAAAAATGCATTTGAATGCGTGAATATAATAAAACTATAGAAAGTCTGACTTGAGTTAGGCAACTAAGTAAATTTTTTATTGTCAAAAACGCATACCTTCAGACTTGCTAAGCAAAATCACATAAAAAAATAAAAATATTCCTTTAATAAATGGCACCGGATGCTCAGTTTTGGTTAGCATCTTTTATTTTTTTTTTTCTAATTTTACAAAATAAAACTAAAACACTTTCAAAAACACAACAAAACTCTTTGAATCAAAAATTAAAACTGCGCGATATTGTTAATTGAACGATTTACGTGTGTATCTTTCTCGAATGCGCGATCCGTTAAATTTAGACAGTATCGTTCCGCTCTCTTACATTGCACTGCCGAAAATGGAATTAAAAGTGGCACGTTGGATTGTAAGCCGCACCAAAATGTTCAAGAAGTTAAAAAAAAAGTACTTCGTTTTACTACACAAATACAATATGTACATATGTTTTATGAATCGAGGGTACCACTGGAACCAAAAACTTTAAGTCCGATTGTATGTATGTATGTACATATGCTCAAACGCAAGCCAATTTAACTCTTAACTATAGTAGTTAAGCCCATGTCCGTCCTCGTTGTCGTCACTTCCACTATTCATTGTTGTTGTACCATCACCAATGTCTTCAGTGAAAGTGTTTTCCACAACAAATAACTCCACTATAATTTGTATGTGGGAATAAATCAGTGGCGGACCTGATATGGGGTAAAAGATTTGAAGTTGTGTTGTTTTCACAATTTAACGGTGAATTGTAAGCAGTATCTAGTGACTATTTCATAGAGAATTTGTTCAGTCTCTTTAAATTTTGAGATAATTTGGTATTCAGTAAGTTGTCCCAAACAAGGAGTCACTAATTTGTGAGCTGGTTCGAGGCACTGCTGCACTGCTTTTACATCACCGGTGCATACAAGCGATTCATCTAACGTTTATCATCGCTGAATTCTTTGAATGGCGTCGCTGGCCCGTTATTTGACGAGTAACAAATTTGATTTTATCCTTGTGGCGTACAAAGCATCGTGAAGTAAGACAGGTGACGCCAAATGAACAGCTGTTTAATTTTTTTTTCTACTTTTTTCTGCTTTTTATTGATTTTCAAATGTCAAATTTTTGTCAAATCCAACAGATATTTTGTTCAAACATTCAAACTCACGATACTCCATGAATTTTTGGTTCCCAACCTTTGACCTTACGATCCTTGCCAGCCGAAGCAACCAGATTAGACTTGGGGGACCACGACATACTATGAACAGCTCCTGAATGTGCACTAAGGGAAGCTTAACAAGGCTGCAACTTCAGTGTCCACTTAGTTTGCATTTGGAATGCAAAGCCTGTGTTTTTACCGCGGTGTTCACTTAATTTACCAAAAATGGTCTAGCAAATACGCGGTCCAACTTCTTTGCGTTCAATGTATGGATATATTACATATTATTCAACAAAAAAAGAATAATATGATATAATTTGAAAAATATTTCTGTTTTGCTTCTGCTTATTTGTAAACAAACCAATGCGATTTGACAAACTTTTGACATCTGAAACAAAATTTCAACAACAACAGCAAACACACGAAGCTTCTGACGACGCAACCTGTATTTATAAACCTTGGTACAAAGTGTTTTTGGGTTTTTTTTTTCAAATAATAATATAATACATATTACAAAAAACTAAACTAAAGTGCTAAAAAAAATAAGTATTTAAAATGAATAAGCGCAATTTTCAAAATTGTTTGAACAAAGAAAAGAATGTACAAATGTACAGAAGGATTCGACAATCTGCTCAATCAGTGGAATGTGCAGCCCAATGTCTTCCAGACCTTTAAAAAAGAGGAAATATAAAGACGAATATATCGCGCCTTTCTCCAGCAATTCCGAAATATCTGAAATCAGACCTCTTTTTTGGCAAACTTGAGAGTTTGGAGCGAAATGTAAGTATTGTCGGCAACCAATACTGGCCGACAACCAAGCAGTAACAACAGCCCAGTGAACTTAGTTCAAATGTTAGTACAGTTCACATTGTGTTGTAGTTTTATTTTATTATTATATTAAAATCTATTTTTGATCCATATGTAATTACAGATTTTTACCAAATATGATAAAATGGCCCAAACAAAAGTTTTGAGAAGGCCAAAATCCTTCAAAATTGAGCTGGAGATTTGCAAAGTGGCCTGGTAAAGCACCAGCGAACTATGTAGATAGGGAAGTAGGAAATCTGGTCCCAAACGCTTCCCTGGTAACTTTATTAGATGTATAGGAAAAGCTTCAAGATGAAGCATTTTGTCAGGCGATGGTAATTTTTTTCATTTTCAAAAACAATTTCATTTAAATTCACAAATGTATTTTTTTCCTATAGGCAACCTACTGCTTCAAGGTAAAGGGTGCTGATAAAAAAGCCACAAACCCTATAGAAAAGGTTATTTGCGACGAGGTGCTTATGAAATTTAACTGCATAGGAACAGGTGGAAAGCAATCAAGAGAGACGGTGAAAAAAATCCAACCCCTCAATCTTCGCCTATGGCGTGCCTATAGCTATAAATACAATTGAAAGACGTTTGTATGTGCATATGTATATATTTATAGCAATTGTCATGCAGGTATGCACAAACAAACATCCATTCATACTCAGTGGAAAGAAAAACTTGGAGAATTAAAAAAAGCGACTATAATTGTGCGAATGAATTGTCGATGTCATAGTTTCTTTTCGGTATGCCTTGTATTCACCAGCAAAAAAAATGCCGTTATTGTATTAGCACCCACACCAGGTGATCGTACCATTGCAGCAAAGTAAATACAAATACAAATGTGTTGTGCATTCCCACCACAAACAATTGCAGGGTCCATAATGGTTACAACTTTTAGATGGAAACCAAGCCGTACGGGAAACCTTGACAGTGGCCACGTCGATCAGAAATAAAGTTAATGGAAATTGACTCAAAATGTGTTTACACCCATCCGGGAATAGTGTACAAGCAACAAGTCTACGCTCAGTTGGAACCAAAAGTTCAAATACTCCGATGTAGTTCTAATAAATGAATACATTTTCACCCTGCAAACATTCTCGGAGTGTTCATAATTTAGGAGTCCCATATGAGTCTTAAATATGTGAAAAATTTTAGACTCAGAAATACGATCATATAGGAGTCGTTTATGACTCTGATGTGATGAAAATTATGAACCTTATATGGAGAGTGTTTTGAAAATTTTTTACTGCTGGCTAAATCCATTTTGAAGTATTTTTCAATGGATAGCCTTATAGACATTCCCTAGTGATGTAGAAGCATCACTTGGTGTAAGTATGCCCAAACAATGCACATTTTACTGATTTATTCACCAAAATCTATTGAAAAATACTTTTTTTTCAATGAAGCTTCAGGTGTCTTTTCCCCCAATTCTAATTTCTCAATTTCAATGCCAAAAAGGCGTAATTTAAGGCCAAAGTGTGCATTTTCTGAGTTTTACAACAGTCCTAAATGACTCTAAAACTGTTTCATATATGAGTCTTTTCTGAGTCAAATAAGTGCCGATTATGAGAAAAAAAGGTGTCTTATATGACTCTTATTTGGGCTCATATAATAAATGAAATTAGGCTCATATCGAAAGACCATCACAAGAAGGGAAATACCCTCATTTCTGACTTATAAATGAGCTCATAAAGAGCGTAAACGCTCTCATTTAGGACTCCTTTCTGACTCATTCATGACTCCTATGGTTTGGTGGGTTAGATGCATTCTCCACAAACGTGATATGCCTTGTAATGAAAATAATTTTCCCACTCGATCCCTGAAAAACATAAATATGTATACATTAGGCTGTTTCATTTTGGAGCTTATTTTCTTCAAAGTTGATTGATTAAAGCGTTGGCTGCTGTGACTATAAAAACATGTCATATCGAAAATAAAAACATACAAAAAGCTTAAACTTGTGGAAAACTCAAAAACTGTTGGTCGAACGACATTTGTTTCATAAAGTTTTTCGGCAAATTCTTTCCAGCTCACGTCTACTGTTAATACACGTCAAAAAATGTGGGAAGAGGTGTCAAAAGATGGATTTAGACCTCCTTAAAAATTTTATTTCGGTTATTTGCAATAAAAGTTCACAAGTTGAACCGGCTGAGGGTCCTTTTTTTATATTTATTTTCCCCCTTCGGATTAATGTTACGGAGGTCAAAACGCGTCTTTTGATACCTCCCCCTACATTTTTTGGCGTGTATTAACAGTTGACGTTGGATAGAAAGTATTACCAGTTTTTCTTTTGTAGAAAACTTCATTCCCTCTTTAAAGTCTGTAATACCTATGCAGACATTGCCCCCATATGGTTTGAATATAATGATAATAAACAAAAGATATCAAAATTTCGGCTACTAAAATAGAAAAAAAAAAATTTACCTGCGAATGTAACACCCCAATGTACTCGTATATGTATGTATGTATGTGTTCATAAATTGTAATAGATTACTTTCAATATCAGAAAATTAGATTAACTGATAGGACCAAGATTACGAATCTGATAAATTCTGATATAAATTAGTGTTTATTGATAATATGATTTAGATTTGAAAATTATGGTTGAGCCTGCCTATTTTCCCGTGTGCTAGTGATGTAAAAGCAAAAACGTAATTTTCCTACTTAACAAATGTACATGTGCCACCCACTAGTGCACAATCATGTGAATGTATGTACATCCATGCATACGATATTAGACTGGGACAAATGCAATTTTTTTTTTAAACTATATTGATGTTTGTTTTAGAATGGTGAAAAAAATATGTAAAAGTATCTAATTTATCGAGGTCCATAGTACTAATCTCATTTTTACTTGAAAACTCCGAAACTATTGCATACAAAAAATTTGCAAACTGAGTGCTTTTCTGATTTCATGTTACAGTTTGGAAATTTCGAACTTTGGGAAAAACTTTAAAATCAATATACCTAGAAAAAAAAATGCAGGTTCTTAGAAAGAATTGAATGTTGGATCCAAATCCGCCAAACAAATTATTTGGCTCAGTTTAATGCATGTGTATGTATGTATATGTGAGAAAGTACATAATTAATATATTAAAATGGCAATGTAGCAAATTTGACATATGTATGAAAAACAATTTTTTTTTGTTTTTTAGTGGGAGGTTTTCATATTATGTAATTTTATTATATGTACCTGTTTCTATGTATTTATATAAATACAATTATATGTATGGTTATGTATGTATGTACATATACATATGCGAACACTTTTTTTGGAGTAATAAAAAAAATTTGATGCCAATGGAAATACAATAATAATAACACTGGTAAGCAGTGCTTTAATACCAACAAAAGCTTTAGAAGTACCAGTACTTATAACGCAGATAAGTTGTAGAGCCAAAACACTGACAACTGCATCAAGTGGTATAATCCACTTCGACCTTTTTTCTCTACAACAATGTATGTGCGGCACGAGTGTGCTAATTACCGTATTTCGAACTCTTACTCTGCAGGCACTTAACAAATGGATCCAAACTAAATGGTAGATATATTTGCTCAGAAAGTCGATCGCCTTGTGTGTAAACTGTCGACAAATGGTAGTGCCTTCCCAGGCCTAGAGTTTATTTCGAGTTTAGCCAGGATATTATCATCTCTCATTCTCCATTGTCGGATGGTCGAATTTATACTCAACCTACATGCCCCTCTGTGGTTCGAAGCCATGAGTGTGTGAAAGATGATTGGATGGCCTTGGAAATATTTTAGAGAAAAGTTCTCCGCAAGATGCATGGACCTTTCTATGATTTCTAATTCGTGTATTGCGAGCAGAGCTGGGTAAAATCAATTACATTACAATTACAATTACATTCCTCAGTAATTGAAAAATGTAATCAATTACTTTGCTCCACAGAAAAGGAATTGATTACATTTCAATTCCTCAAAAAAAATTACCGAAAGTAATGGTCTTTTTTTGAGGCTCAATTACAAGGAATTGATTACAAGGAATTTAAAAAAACAAGGAATGGAAAATGTAATTTAGAATTTCCAATTACAATTCCTCAAAGGAATCGCCAAAGTAATTGAAATACTAAAGGGGAAATTTGTATATAAAACGTATTACGATCAAAGTGGGTGGACTTTTCGGGGCTATAATCTCATCAGGCATTGCTTTTAGCTATACATATATGGTATATATGGTCATCCTCCGCCTGATAATAGCAGTCAAACCAACTAGTTGTAGCAATCTGAAAACTGGTATAAATTCTAAGGAATTTGGTCAGCCATGGCAACGCCGTGCGTGATGTCCTAGCTCTGTACATTCCCATATTCTCCAAAACATTGGAAATATGTCAATAGTCCGTTATCCCTGCGTATACAGGTAAATTATTTTGATGATGTGCAATATTTCGGGGTAGTGCTTGATAAATATGTTATTTTTGGATGCAATTTGTGCAAAAGTTTGTAACCACGATTTCTATTTTGTACATTCCAATAGTAAAACAAGCATGTACAAATATGGGCCCGGGAGATAGCCCCCTTCCCCACCACCCTTTCCCTCTCGACGGCCCCGGCTGTAGATTGGTGCTAGGAGGCTTTCCAGAAGGCATTAGGACACGTTTTCCGGAAACCATGAGGTGTGTGAACCAGAAGCAATATCACACATTCATAGCATAACTGTCTGCGAGTGGAAATATGGGACATCACATGTACGCTCTCTCAAAACCTATCCTAAACTTGGCCACACATAGCCACTCTTTTAGTCGCAAACAAATTTTATACGTGCCTGAACCTTACTTACCTTACATTTTCAATTACTTTTTTCAATTCCTTTGAGGAATGGGTAATTTGTAATTTTTTTTTTTCGATTCCCTGTAATGTAATTGAAAATTTTTCAATTACATTTTCAATTCCTTTCAAAGCCCATTACATTTGAAATTACAATTCCACAAAGTAATTTTTTTCAATTCCTTGTAATCAATTCCTTGTAATTGAGCCTCAAAAAAAGACCATTACTTTCGGTAATTTTTTTTGAGTAATTGAAATGTAATCAATTCCTTTTCTCTGGAGCAAAGTAATTGATTACTTTTCCCAATTACATGTAATGGGGAATTGAGGGTAATTTAATTCCTAAAGTAATCATTACTACCCAGCTCTGATTGCGAGTAATTGATTGAATACTTCTACGAGCTTTTGCAAAAAATCTGAAGAGCCAAAAATGCCTTCGATCTCTTTATCAACCAATAAACACTACATACATATGTACATATGTATATTTAACTATACAAATATGGATATAACTCAATTTAAAAAAAAAGTCACTTCGATCATCTTTCTTCTGGTCCCTTCAAATATCTTCAAGCTTAATATATGTACAAGTGTCAGTGGCAGATCCCGGGTTTTGGGAAGGAGGAGGACGACAGCGCTCCAAACTTTTTTAATGAAATTTTGAGGACATCTTTTATCCACACTTCATGAAAATTATGTCTTTTTGGATTCTCAATTTGGGTTTCGACCCGAAAACCACACCTGTGGATCCGGCACTGGTAAGCATGTATGTTTAAAATATATACATACATATGTAAGTACATATGATACTGTATAGTTTATAATATGTATGTATGAATGTGTGCACTTAGCTGCAGTTAATGCGCTATTTTGTCACAGCTCAAGTCTCTACGAAAAGGAGTGCATGCCACAGCGTTTCGCCTGGCTGACATTAAGATGACTAAACTCTTGCAAAAGTTTTTTAAATTCTAGTAAAGCAGAGCAGTGTAACTAAATGAACAACGATTTGTACAATTTCGTAGTTCCAATAATTAAAGTACTTGTACTACAACTAACATAAACGATTTTCTTCCAACCTTGAATAAACTCGTGGTAAGTGGCAAGCAGTTTATTGCAAGATTGCCATATGACAATATAACAGTATACATATAACTGTCAACAATATCGAATCAAATGAAACTCTTTTTTAATTTTTGAGCCTTTGAACATTTTGAAATTTGGTATGTGTCCGGGATTATCTTATATATAAAATTCTCGTGTCACAGTTTTTGAAACCATACTCCTCCGAAACGGCTTGACCGATTCTCATGAAATTTTGTGAGCATATTGAGTAGGTCTGGGAATCGACCAACATCTATTTTTCATTTCCAAACTTTTTTATTTATGGTGCGATTTTCTTCAAATTTGGTACAAAGGTACCACTCTACTTTTGTTAAAATTCGGGGTTTCTTTTTTTCCGGGAAGTGGACCAGGGACCGAAATTTTCCAAACTTTTTTATTTATGGTGCGATTTTCTTCAAATTTGGTACAAAGGTACCACTCTACTTTTGTTAAAATTCGGGGTTTCTTTTTTTCCGGGAATTGGATCAGGGACCGAAATATTCCAAACTTTTTTATTTATGGTGCGATTTTCTTCAAATTTGGTACAAAGGTACCACTCTACTTTTGTTAAAATTCGGTGTTTCTTTTTTTCCGGGAAGTGGACCAGGGACCGAAATTTTCCAAACTTTTTTATTTATGGTGCGATTTTCTTCATATTTGGTACAAAGGTACCACTCAACTTTTGTTAAAACTCGGGGTTTCTTTTTTTCCGGGAATTGGATCAGGGACCGAAATATTCCAAACTTTTTTATTTATCTTGCGATTTTTTCCCTAAATTTGGGCAGAACAACGTCTGCCGGGTCCTTCTAGTATCATATAATAATCATTTTTCCGAACCAACAAAATCGGACCAATATAACGATGGATTACTCGCCCAAACTAGGACTATAACTCTTATATTTAAATGGCTAAGGAGGTAAATTTTTCAATCTTTTTCACTTATTAGTTACAAAAGTATTAGAGAAACGCATTTGAATTTGATTGAGTTTGGCGCTTTGATTTGATTATTTTTATGTTGGGCAGAATAATCGATATTCCTCAATTATAATCGGGATCGGCACTAACCGAACTAAATAAAATATAAATGCGTTTCTCTAATACTCTAAAGTACATATACATACATATATAATGAGAGAGAGAGAGAAAGTTTGACGATACTTCCGCTGTTAAAGCAAGTTTCAAAACAGTATTTCTTCGCTTTCAAGATCGGGTCGTTACTAGACATACTCTAAAAAGATCCAATCAGCTTGTTTAGGATATGCACAATGCGCTAAATATGCCGTGGTATTTGGTAAGAATTTGTAGAGGAGAATTGCGGCCTAAAACTAGTCAAAATTAAATTACTGCCAATTTCGTATTACAATCTTACGTATATATACATATATGTACATATGTATATATGTGTTTTAGTAGATCTATATAGTTAATGTTGTGGCACGCATGTGAATCCACAAGTAACTAGTTAATGTCACTCTCGTTCGTTGCCCCATAAAAGAAAATTACTTTTTAGTAAAAACGAAAAAACTTTTTACAGTTTGATCTCTGAGCAATTTTACTTTGCTTTGTTAAGCACTTGGCGATCACATGTTGAAATAAAAAAGAGGTAAAAGAGCAGGTGAATGAGACAAATTCAAGTGCATACATACATGTTTGTATATACATATTCGCAAGTACATACATATGTATATGTATGTATAAATAGGTACGTATAATAAAATTGTATCAAGTCGTTGTCTGTATATTATAATAGCAGATATGAAGCAAATATGAATACCGGAAATGTTAATTAGAGGAAAGAAAAAAAAAAAGTTTCAAAACTATTTGTCTGCCTGTTTGTTCGCACATCACTTAATAATCGATATATAGAATTGAACCAAATTTTCACTAATATATTGCTATAAGTCCAACTTAAAATAACAGATATTCTACGAGTATTGCGCAGAGAACCATATCGTTCCAAAATATATTAAACAAAGTAGTAGTGAACTTGACAGTTCTCTCTTTTCTGTGAAAATTTTTAAGTCTATTGTTATTTTTTTTGAAGAAATAACAAATCATGGTAATTACTTACGACTGCCACCGAGTGCTCAAACATTACCAAATTGTCGAGAGAGGTATTAAGAGAAGCGAGAACAATTATTTTTAGTCGTTTTCTCATTAGTAGAAAGTGGACCACCAAAGGGGATTTTTTTGAGGTAAGAACTCCTACATAAACAAAATATTTCAGTTGTCAATTCTACCTTGTTTAATTTGACTTGTATAGTTCTAGCAGAACTGAGCAAAAATATTTGTTATATGTACATACATATTGTAATATTTTAACAAGCAAATGTGTGCCTTTTTATAAATATTGCGGGTTCTTTACTGAAGCAAAAGAAGGAAAATGAAGTTGTCTTCCCACTCTACCTGTACCATAGATCTCAATTCTTTTCCCACTGACCTGTTGTAAAGCGTCCTGGGTATATAAAGCCTTTCTCCGCTCACTACAAAACTTCTGTTTTTGCTTCAAGCTATTACCAACTATTCAATTCCAAAAAAATTTATTGAAAGAACCAGATAAATAAGATTGGGAAATATTAAAGTTTTTGTATGGCCAAATCGCTAGCACGACAGTCGGGCGAATTACTGAGTATCTATCTAGTAATACCCGATCAACGGCCGCGCTCATCAAAACCTTCGTGACGTATTTTTATTCTAAAGAAACTACAACTGAAAAAAGATCGCTTCAATATAAACGTTAGCAATTATGCTAGTTGAGCCTTTAAGATATACCCCTGCGGGTAGAGGTTTAGAATATGCCCGCGGTAGGCATACCGGTCGTAAGAGGCGACTAACATGCACAAAGGTAATGATGTGCAACTCGATGGCTGATCTACGGATATGATGCCTCTTACCTCTCATTACCCATCTTCTCTTTCCTTTCGGAAGGAGGGATGACATGACCTAGAAGGTTACATTGGTCATAACAAGTCCCTACCACGACAGTCGCGCAGTACCTTAAGGGAGTACCGGAGCGTACCGGATTCATATCCGGCCAAGGACTGTTATATCGACAACACTTCCCGAAACCTTCGGGGAGTGTTTTTGTTGCTAAAACAACAGCAACAACAACAACAGCCTTTAAGATACATTTTTATAAATATTTTTTTCCTTCTTTTTGTTACAATTTAATTTAAAGTAAGTACTTGAGTTTATGTGAAAGTTGTTTTTGCACCACTTTCATATCCAACTGGTTACATTCGCATTGAGTTTCAAATGACAAATTCTACATCGCTTCATACACTTCAAAGGGCGTTAACATCACAATAACTTAATATTAGCTCTAATCTTCTGAAGCCGAGTGCAAAAAAAATATACCATATTCAGGCGGTCTGACGGAAAATATTTTTTTAATTGCTCAACCGACCCTTCTACATGACCGATAAGGCAGTACCAAGTAATGCTACAACAACAACCTCATGTGTTATTCCAATTGGTTGTCAAAAGATTACGATTTCTATAACTCACCTAATTATGTGCATATACATACATACATACATACACACATAAATATCTATACATGCACAACCACATTCGTTTACTTAGCTAGTTACATACCCATATAAGTTTTAACTTTCCTAGAACAACGGGTGGCAAATAGCGATTCTCTTCACTGCAGGGATAGTCTTCAAATGGTCTGTCAATTTGCGACAAATGCATTTTGCCATTGGTTCAACACCTTTGCTATGGAAGTGATACTTTCATCACTTTGACTTTTGTCTTGTCTGCGATTGACATTGTGGCGCGTTGTCGGACCCTTTGTCTATGCGCGTATGAGTTCATCTCATTACTTAATTGGCCATTGTTGCAGGTCTACATACTCTAGAAGAGTATCATTCACTGTGATGTACTTGAATAGTTTTAACACTGTTAGTGAATATGCCGCACAAGCTCATATTAACTGTTAACTTAATTACGATAATGTTTTGTCATCGAAACTTTTGCAAGGGGCAGCGAAAGCTTCATAAAGTCGATTAGGAACTTTAATTTAAAGTCATACTTTTTTTATATACATTATTGGTATGTATAACGTTGGGTTCAAGGTAGGTGGCTATTCTACTATTCATATAATGTGGAGCTTTTATTAACCGAGTGAATGTTGCATGACATCTCTTAAAATTATTTCATAAAAACGCGAACGTTTTCTTTGTAGTGTATTTCTGTTTTAAATCATTAAAACTTACTTTAAAATAAGAAATTCATCTATTAATACTTAACTTACTGTTTGCCCTTCATTTGAGTGACGCAACAACTTCCTCATCATGTTTCTTAGTAAGAACAATTTCCTGTTGTGGATTGACAAACTTCCTCAATTACATACTATTTCCATGAGCACAGTTGGGATGTTGCGAATAGTCATCTTTACATTCGCAATTGCGGATCTTTCGTATTAATCTAAACATCCCTCTTGAGGTCGAGGACATAGTCAAATTACTAACTCGCAAAAGCATGTTACTAGGAGTTTTCGCTTTTATGGCTCCCTGCGCAACCCACACGACGAAGGATTTACGAACATTACGTGATTCCAACGGTATTTATCGTAGAAGATTTAATGCTGAGTTATATGAACTCTACTTGACATTGTCCAACGAATTAAAAGCGGCTACTTTGGCTTGGCCATGTAATGAGAAAGAAATATGTTCCAGCCCGGAAGGTATTCTTGTCGGAGCCCACCTATGGGATCAAAGGTAGAGGAAGGCCCCACCCCTTTGGTAAGAGCAAGTGGAGATCCATGTGCGACCCCTTGGTGCTTGTTATTGGCGTCAATTGGCAAATCATAGAGTTAGGTGCCACGCTTTTTTGGAAAGTCAACATCGAAGTATTAATTTAGACATTGCTGATGATTTATTTTGGACTGTTATGTCGAATGAACGGATAAAGTGCTTACCGCCTCTCAAAGGGAGTTCTTCTAAACTGTGGGTTGGTTAAGCCAATAATAAGGGGAGAATATTGCAGCTTTACAGATACCGTTTAAGTCTATGGCTATCTATGGTTGAGACATGTATCCGGATTTGGATACAATACTCCATGTCGCAAAGAACTCAGAGCCTAAGTAATGTGTAATTGTGCCTTTATAAACTCAATAAAAATTTAAGGGGCTCCTTATTCTTATTCCAATTCATTAAAATAATAATAACAAAGATTTGGTTCGATATGCCTCCGAGGAGATTCGTTCCAATTTATGATATTTTTTATTTATCCTACAAAATTGGGTGACCTACATGATAATGTTTTGCTGAGAAGCTTTTTCGTGGCAGTCATACACACAGATTATAACCGACCACTGCTGCGGGACAACCACATTTTTAGTAAACTTTTTATAAACCTTTTGATGTTAACTGCGCCGGTACTTGATTGAACTTGGAATCTATCGGTATAGCAGGTCAGCACAGTACCCCTATAGAAACACTCCCTCTATATTCGAGAATGCAGCCAGAGTGAACTATTTGAGCTCTAATAATAGTAAAAATGTGTAAAAACACAACCTCATTTCCATACGCGCCTGGCTAAATTCCACATTCGCAACATCCATAACACACAAAATTGATTCCGCTTTCAAACGAAACAATTTTTTTAGCTACTTCTAGCGCTTCAATACCCTAAAACTTGTTTTACACCTTCAATTTATTTATTCACAAATTTATTTATATACAAACACATATCTACTAATACTAACGAATATTTCCTTATTTAACTCACTTCACATTACAGAATGAATATTCGTCAAACGTTGGAATCTTAGAGAATTTACAATTGCAGGAAGTTGTTGATGCTACGACATTTCCAAGAACAAATGGTGATATTGTACAAATGAGAGGCAGTGAAGAGTCTGTTGCCATCAATGCTGATGCGTCTACGCTTACAACAACAAATATTCAAACAATGACAAAATCTACATATCTCCACTCAAACGGCAATACAACAGACAACACTGCAAGAGGAGAGCAAAAAGATTGCATTGAATCGACGCAGCAACATGCACAAATCGAATCTGAACAAAATATTGAGATGCCCAGCACCACGTACAAATCACCCTGCTGCCTAGCGTTTCCTGTGGCGCCGATGCAAATGCAATCGCTGACACCAACCCTATCAATCACAACACCCCTTCCAACAGTGGCGACATCATCAACCAATGGTAAGTTTTATAAATCAAAAATTTTAAACTCATATTAGTATTTGTATGGGTATATTAGGGTGGCCTATTGTACTGTGCATTATGCTTAAATAAGTCTCCATTACTTGGGCATGACCATGATATTAACTTCTTGGCAACTTTTATTTAAACAGATTTGAGCAGAGAGCATTGGTATGCTCACGCCCACGTACACGCCCATCCACATCCGCATTCCCATCATCACCATCACCCCCATCATCATCATCATCATCAACAATTGAGCGAGGATTTGTTAGTGTATACACCGTCAGTTGTCTCGGCTACCACATCCGTTTCAGCACCGACAGCATCGGCATCGTCATCATCAGGAAGTCCAACACCAATTGGGAAATTTGGTCTAGATAGTTCCACGGATGGTTATCTGAGTAATCGTGTACATGCGACAACAACAACGTCTGCTGGCAAGTATTTTTATTCACTTAAGTGCATGCCTTTTACTACAATACATATTACAATAGTGGAAAAATGCGCGAAAAGTTACTATTCTTATAATTTATTTCTAGAGGTGTTATATGGCTGGGGGCCTACTCACCAAAGACCAAATCAATATAACTAACAAATTTAAAAATTTTACCTAAGTCAATAATTAAATTAATCTGGTTTTATATTTGTTTCGAAAATTTCATTATCAAAATAATCGATTTCACCTTTCTTGGCTGGAAAGGGCCAAATCTGCAAGAACTCCTCAGTCAGAATCTCATGTCCACCAATAGGTTAAATTTTAAAGAGTATAGGGAAATTTTATACTTGTCACGATCTAACACAAAAGCTATATATTATATATTAAAAATGTATGAAAATTTCGAAAAAAAATGTTTATGCAAATTTTAAAATTTTTCCTCATATTTTTTTTGAGCACGCAGATTTGAGCTAAAATGTTTTTTTTTGTCTTCATATAAAAACAATTACGTTCATAAATTTATATGGAGGGAAATTCTAAAGTCCCCAGGAAAAAAAATTGCTAAAAATCAGCGAATTTCTTAAGACTTATACCTTAAGACTATTAACGGGCTACAAATCCGCATACTCAAAAAAATTCTGAAAATTCCATAAAACATTTTTAAAATATGATTTTTAGTTTATGTATTAGATCGTGAGTAACTTTCATATAGGAAATACATTACAATCAATTTGCTGAAGCCGAAATTGGTGCGAATTGCCAAAAAGTGGTGTGTACTTTTTTATGTGAGTAACTGTACATATGTATGTACATGTGAGTATACACTGTTAAAATGCGCCTTGTTTGTTTGTTTGCAAGACGAATATTTATCCACCCTTAAAAAGGTTCTTAGCACTTTACTAACAAAACCTTCCAGCTATTTGACTTTCATTGATGACTTTAAAATTATATTAAATTTTATATAAATAGAGCATATGTACATACATATCGTATTTTAATAGTAAATAGGCTTAGACTAAATTAGGTGAATGAATAAAAAGTGGCAGACACCGAAGTTCTTGAAAAAAGTCTTACTGAACAACTAGAGGTAGTTCTTAGTGGTCAACGAATCATCTGATTTCTCTCACTTAATTACCACCCCGTCAAGGTGCCCATTAAAAACGAGTATGCTAGACCTTCACATAAATTCGAAACTTCATACATAGCTTATATTTTCCTGGTAATAGTGTTATGAAAATAGGGGTAAAGCTGACTTGGAGGTGTCAACGTGGTCATAACAAATCTTTCGTGCGGACAGTCAGCATAGTAACATAAGGGACGCTTTTCCGATCAAGACTTCAATTTTAAAGTTCGCTTTTAATTTATAGGTCACTCTATCATCAAGAGAGTAGTATGAAATACAGAATATGTATCTTTGTACGCGCATTAATAAGTAGCTGATATTCGGAACTAACTGGTTTCTTCATTGATATATTGCTAGAGACCTATCTTGAAATGTAGGACACATTTTCCCGTACATCCCACTAGTTGAAGCCTTATTTTTTTTCTACCTGTTATGATAATATAAGTAAGATAATATATATTTAAGTATTCGACATAGCAAAACAAGTATTTATTTTAGTAGCCCAAGGAGAAGAAAGCATACATACACATGTGCATTATAATATACAATTGAAAGCTTTGTATTTATACAAAAAACTCAAAAAAATATTTCGAGTACAATGTGCATCCATCAATTCGGAAAAGCCCCAGCGAGCTTTTGAGGTTATGTCGTGTGCTCTATAAAGCCATGAAATACGTTTGTATGTTAATATTTCGATAAAAATATGAAAAGGTTGTTCCCCGTAGTGCGTTAATTTCTCGCAATATTGTTGCACAATGACTCTTTTTTATATTATAGATGACATACATACATTACATTACAACCTATGCACAAAAGAATAGAGTGTGGGATTTACATATTTTATGCCAATTCTGAAAACTTCAAAAAAAAAAACATTAATTGTATAGTTCTTCTTTTCTTTCTTGCATAGTCCTTATATGAGCATGGCATATCCAGGCAGGTAGTATCAACTCAGCTCATTCATTCATTTAATTGTTTCCAAACTATCAAACTTACATTAAATCAGTTTGTTTACATTTTAATAGCTGTGATCGGTAACGATACACTTTTTAAAAATTAAAAAATATACATAGTATATTAGATGGGCAGGGCCTGGAAACTCTCTCCTATATAAAAACCATGATTGCAGCTCGAACAAGTCTTCTATATTCTAAGACAAACCCTCTGCAATACATCGGTGAAGAAACCTTTCAGTTCCCATTGCTAGTTATTCGGTGATGCTCGTACAAACATTCGCACAGACAGGTAATTAGTAATTAAAAGAATTATTCCTTTGGCTTCTGACTTCAAAAATTAATTTTCGAGTAACTTTTATTTACTATATGTATAAAAATGTGTTGAACCAAAAAATCAATTATTTTTTGTTTAATTTAGTGATGCATACACACACATCTACATATTTAAAGATTACATTTTCAAGTAGAATTAACCACACCCTAATGTACATACATCCTTCATAACAAAAAAAAACATGTTTACATACTCTATAAGTTTTCTTTCATTACTTAATCTTTAATGTCTATTACAGCAAACGCCAAAGGAGTACGTCACGAAAGAACTTCTTCAACTTCAGCTTTTTTTGACATTCCCGCTGTGACACATCCTTATTGCTACAGGTAAGCATCAAAGCGAAGAAAGACAATCATGGTTTGGGTAAAAATGTGAAAGCATCTGAAATGCGATTTAACTTGTGTACTTAATCGATGTGACAAACGCAAATATATATTACTTGAGATACCTCATACATATATTTATTAGTTAAAGACGAAAACCAATTGATTTTGAAATTAGCAGACATCGTTAAGTAGTTGGCGAAAAAAGGAGCTCATCGAGTCATACCCAAGCATTTATATAACTCTCTTAAGATCAAAGCACAATGTTGTATGAGCATTAGCGCACCCTAAAACAAGGACCTCTACTTTTCCTTTGGCACCAACCATGTTTCTCAACATTTTCTGTGGCCGCGCAGCTGACTTTTTTATTCGCTTTAGTTCGTGCGACTCCTTATTATTATATTATAGGTTAAGCCTACATCATGGGAGCTCGAATGTGAATATTAAAATTATTATTTGAATGATTATTTTAAGTTACCGCGTAGAAGTGCAGTTCATTTTTTTGACATTTTAACAACTTTATTGAGTCACGTTTTTTCTTTTTATTGTTGTTCAATTTTTCACAGTATTTGTTAATAAGTAAGGTGCACACACAGCTGCATGGATCTATTATTGTACAGTATTCTTTTTTATATTGGAAATGCTGCTACCCTTCAAGATTTCCATCAGCACCACCCGCAGGGATTCTTAAAAAGAACGACCAAGGTAAGAAACCAGAAAATTTTAAATCGAATTTACATAAACATAATCTTACCTGCCGCGCATAAATAAAAATTACAAAATATTTATAAAAAAATGTAAAAAAAAGAAAAGAGCAAAAAGCAAAGATTCATAAAAGCATAAGCAAAGTAGATCATCAGTAGAAATCAAAGAAGAAGAATGCAAATATGTACTACACAGGTGGCATATACATATATGTAGATATGTATGTACATTAGGGTGGGTTTTATTTAACAATCTTTCTTTTTCATCAAAATGTCTTATATTTCTTAAAGATATTCTATTTATGTATCGACAGCTGAGTGGAAGATCACCCCATTTCAAAATATTAAAAAAAAAACGCCCTATCTCAGAATTTGTTTGAAGAACGCCTTGTATCAGAATTTTTTTCAATAACACCCCATTTCAATATTCGTTTGAAGAGCACCCATGAGTTTCAAAAACGCCCTATCTAAGCGAAAATTTCATACATTTTCAGCTGAGATGAGAATCGAATTTTGAAATAGGGTGCTATTGAAAAAAAAACGGAGATAGGGCGTTCTTTAACGGCATTCTGAGATAGGGCGTTTTTGAAGAAAAATCTGAGATAGGGAGGAAGAATTGAATCAAAATAAAAAGAGCGATAGAAATGTTTATAGATTCCATTGAAGATAATGAAGGGGAATTTGAGAGTTAATGAAAAGAAAAAAAAAAGAATATGGTGATGTAGCAAAAAGTGAAGAGAAAGTGAGGATGAAAAGGAGTACAATTTTTCGTTTTAGTCAAGTAGCTTTTCGGGCATAAAAATTGTAATTAAGGGTTACCCTAATGCACGTTTTATTTAAAATACATGCATACATACACTCACAACAAACAGTTTCATTTATTTAAATTACGTACATATTGCACCACAAATGCGTCAATCCATCCACCACGCCTGTCATCCAAGCTTATCCTCGCCCTACGCGCGCCAGATATTGTATTGAGTATGATTATAATTCAATTTGTTTTTATTTAATTTACTTCTAATAAAAAATACGTGGCACGATTTTCTACTCGTAAATTGCAGCAACAACTAACCTACAACACCCGTAGCTTCTATTTAACATACAAACACTTTTAAGAGGCATGCAAAACGCAAAATGCCGCATAATCACTAATCCAATTGACAACTGAGAGTCCATATTGTTGGCATATCAGATTATCAATAAATGAGAAACAATCAGGATAAAATATCAGCTACTGATAAGAAACACAAGCGACTGTATTATACCAGCCAATAATAAGAAACTATGATCGAATCAACAAAGCTACACATTATATAGTTCCTTATTTAGATTTTGAAGACTTCTCACTCATCTGCCTCCAGGAAGGGTACGATAAGCGGCCCATAGGTTGTGATGTATGTTCGGCGAGAGGGACTAGTCATTACGAAGTAACATTTGTGAGCTATAGTAAGTTTTCGCTGGAGATTTTTGGCCTGGTACTTTGATTTCTTCTCGTTAGCCATAAGACCTCTTGCGCACGAATGCAAATTACAGTATGGACAAGTGAGTTATAATTGAAAGACCGGAACTTTCTACCAGCTCAGTGCCTGTAATGGGAACAAGTTATAGAGAGGCATCAGTACTCACTGTTAAAATTTCAAGAAAACGATAATGAACTTGGTTCCAAAATATAAAATCGCCCTTGGTGACGAATTACCCATCAAACTATGCAAACATATCATAACACTGACTTATCCAAAAAAAGAGGAAATATTATTAACTCACTTTGTGATAGTCGGATAATAGGGCGAAAACTCCAGCTAACATTACTGGAACCATTATCGATACCACACAGATGTGTCTAAACGTCTTAGTTTATTTGATTTTGGGGATATTTCTGCGCTTTTCGTTCTGTTTGCACTTCAATTACTTAGTTCAGTATTCCGGGGCATCAGCAAGTCAGACCGAGATACCTTCCCCTATTAAATACTCCGAAATCATACTACTTATTATATTTCCCATGATAGTAAAAGTGAAGAGTTAAACTTGCATAGATATGAGCTTAAGAAGTATTATGATATTTTTAACAAACTTGTTAGTACTAGGGATGTCAAAATAACGGGACTTCGCTAAAGAAGTCACTCGACTATGATGAAGTGAGAATGGAAATATGTATCCTAACTCAAAAATAATAACCGGCATGCTGTTCAAACGAGAAGTCGAGGAGCATGACTAATTCATTGTCATCATCATGTTGGAAACTGTGAGGAACTTAGTGCTTTTGGGGGCCAGAGTTAATGTCAACAATAAGTTCTACGATGGCAACTAACCGTCTATAGGTCTCTCATTATCCTTATACTGATGGCTTGGAATCAGGAACAGTGTCGAAAGAAAATTTCGAAGGTTATTGGAGTATTCGACAGCAATTGTTTAAGATTACTCAGGGTCCTTTCGAACAAGGTTTTCTTATATCAGAAACATAGGAAACGAGAACTCTCGATTAAGATTTAAAAACAGGTGGGGGATAACTTGATCTCCCTTAGTAATTCGTATTGGCCTTATTCACTGCTAAAAAGGGAGGACTGTCAAGCTTTTATATGTACATATATACATATTATCATCATTCCAATAGGACTAATAATAGCCGTATACTAGCATAATTGGTTATACAACCTATACAATCACGGGATTAACATCCCTATTACCCGCACGCGTAATTAAAAGTATATAAATTGTACATTAACAAACCTTAACAACAATATTAGCACTTTTCATATCAGCTTTTCATATCAGCCTTCAGCCACCCCCAACAAAGTGAGCCACTTTGTACACCCAAGGGACATGCCATTGATGCTCTTCCATTGTAAACAGTTTCAATGTTTGCATTGTTGAAGTATAAATATTTATACATACATACATACGTATGTATTGTTGTTGTTGTTATAAAAAAGATTTTTGTTTCGATACAAAATGACTTGACTGATGGATTATGCACGGCGAGCCAAGGTATCCTTTGAATATTTAATATATTTCCGTTTTGCCATTTCAAGCGCGCTAATTGTTGTTGTGATTAGTTGGTTGCCCTTTCACGAGACCACAGCATACAACGGTGTAAATTTGTAACATATTGAACATTTAAGAAAGCACATTAAATTAAAAATTTGAATAAGTGCACATATTCATAACGCATAGGTAAGGGGTAAAACATGATATTGAAGGAGGAAGGGAAACTACGGGAACAGGTTTGGAAATTTTCGAACTCAAACAAGGGCGTACATACGTATAAAAACTACACGTCTTGAAATAATAACAATAGAACTTGAAGTTGTATATTATAACAATAAAAAACGAGTAAAACTAATAAAAATCAATACAACCCGATAATGGCCGCCATAAGTCTATATTCGATAAACAAGATAAACTTTACTTAGATATTTGTATTAAAGGCATAATGACACCTGTTGATTTTGAGATGATTTATCAGCAAGAAAACTATCAAAATTGTAGGTACTTCGATGTTGGTAACATATGTACGTAGCAGTTTAAAAATCCAAGCGAATTCCCTGACCTTGACCTAATCGAGAGCATGTGAAATGGCATCAAGAGAAGGGGTTGGGTTTATGAGAGTGTGCAGCGGCTGCAAAGAAAAAATGTATGTGGAAGAATAGATATTTTATTTTCCGAATTAATTCTATGAAGTTAACCCAATATAACTTTAAACAAACGGCAACGTTCTTTTCGTCGATTGATTTGTAATGGCGATGTTCTACTAGTTGTAATAAGTAAAAGGCAGCGCCATACTCGAATTATTAGCAGCAGAGAAAAAAAGAACTTTTTCGAAAAATTTATTAGGCATACTATGGTCTAATACCAATAAGACATCATAATTACTGATCTAAGATCACATTTTTTAATTTAAATTGTTTTGTTTAATAAAAAGCTTATTAAAATCAGGGGCCCATAAAAATAGATGTTTATCTACTTAAACATGATTCTAAAATAAACACCATTTCGTGTTTGTCGTAGTTGGTTCCCCATAAATTCAGAAAACAAAAATTCAGAAAAACATTTTTTCAGAAATTTTTTTCAGAGATCTTTTTTCAGAAAGTCAATATTCAGAAGTAAAAATTCAGTAAGTAAAACTTCAGAAAGTAAAAATTCATTACTTTTGCGCAAAAATTTGATTTTTTCCTGCCGTCTCATTACTTTCTGAATATTTAGATGTGAATTTCACTTTCTGAATGTTTAGATGACTGGGTGAAATAACCCAATCGGTAATAACCCAAATTTGTGTTATTGCA
The DNA here is from genome assembly GCA_951509765.1 of Sphenella marginata. Taxonomy (NCBI): domain Eukaryota; kingdom Metazoa; phylum Arthropoda; class Insecta; order Diptera; family Tephritidae; genus Sphenella; species Sphenella marginata. The sequence goes on along the minus strand of OX608079.1, from coordinate 92,283,179 downwards.
TCATTTTGAGAAATAAGTCAACATTTTTTCCCCCACATTTGAGAAATAAACCAAAAAAGTGCACATGCACGCATCGCAGACTTTTGCCAAAGAATATTATATATATGTACAAATATTTATCGCAACTCCTATTTAAAGAATTCGATTTTGAATTCTAAAGAAAAAAAATTGGTCACCAAAGGGTTAATGCATAATTACTTGTGTTATAACGCTAAACATACCGGCAAAAAAATTTATTTAGAAATTATAAAAATAAAAATTTAGGCCACCAATGGGTAAAGTCATGGCGTTTAAAGGGTTAAAACCAACTACTTATGCCTATGTAAAACTATTTTGATGTGAATAAATTTGATTTCAGCCTACAAAATGGTTTACAATATTCACCTAATAGTCACTATTATTATCTCTTTACCCAGAAACATCGTTGGCGTTTTGCAGCAATCCAACCTCTGTCACAACAGCAAATATGCTTAGCCACCACCATTATCACAACACAAAAGTCGAGCATCCCGATTCAACTACAACCCACCTGAGTGCCCATGCACATCAACAATCATTAAACCATCAACATGCAGCTCATATGCACTTGCAACCGCATCCGCACACACATCACACACACCCTTCAACACAACAAACCCTACCAACACATACGCACACACCCAGCCACACCTCACATGTGCACTCAAGTATCTTACATCAGCCACATACCAATAACACTCACTTATCCGCACCCCATGCAACTGCATTCAAATTTGGACATCATGGAGCTATCATATCGACGGGCGGAGCCACACCCACTATGTATCATCATCATCATCAGCATCACCACCCTTATAGTACAACAAATGGCAATACGTATAATCTACGAGGTAACGGTACATTATCACCAACTGCAACGCATTCGCTATCATCAACTAGCTCCACAGATGTTACAGATCTCAAATATGAGAGTCCCTACAATTCGACTATATCATCCACATATGCATTGAGACCAGTGTCTGTCGACTCTACCACAGTCTCATCAACAGATGCCGATATGAAATATGATGGACTCTATAACAATGCAATATCCACAAGTCAAACAGTTACACAACGGCGTGGCTCATTACAGCTTTGGCAATTTCTTGTGGCTCTTTTGGATGAACCTACCACTAGGTAAGACAAGCTGCTGCTTCTAGTAATGTTAAATGTAAATAAAATTCAAATATTTAAATTAACATCCAGCTCAAGTTGTATCGCTTGGACGGGTCGCGGCATGGAATTCAAACTAATTGAACCGGAGGAAGTGGCGCGTCGTTGGGGTCTGCAAAAGAATCGCCCAGCCATGAATTATGATAAATTATCGCGTAGTTTACGTTATTACTATGAGAAAGGTATTATGCAGAAGGTCAATGGAGAACGTTATGTTTATCGTTTCGTGTGTGATCCAGAGGCTCTCTTTAATATGGCTTACGGTCATTTGGCGAATACAGCTAACAATGGTACATCAGCGTCAGCAACAAAAAATGATCATCATCACCATCATCATCATCATACCCATAGTATTTTGTCCACAGCTGCAGCAGCAGCCGCGGCGGCAGCAGCTGTAACACTTTCGTCATCGAAAAATTTAGCTGAGTCAAATGAAAATACTGGCGAATTGTTGAGTCGCAATGAGTTGGCGGCAATCAGTGTCGATCACACGTTGGAACATCATAGCGCCAGCGAGCGGGAAAGAAGTCTCGTGACACAACTCAATGTTGCAAGAGCCAATAGTGATAGTCTTTTCTACGGTAGCCCAATTCACAAGTACTAAAATTAGTTAAATATAACGTTGCTAACAGTGTGTAACAAAGAAAAAACTTTTCTTTTTTTTAACTATCGATGTGGTTTGAAATATTTTCTGTTCATGCCCTTTGCTGTTCATACCCTAGAGCGTTTTGTGGGCAGCAATGCACCCCAACATACGACCGCCACCTGTTCCAGATGCAATCTACACCACTGGCGATACTACTAATGCCTAGCAAGCTACGTGCGACTAGCTTTTGGAGAGATCCTCATGATAGTTGCCTCGGATGTTGGGAAATAGCTTAAGTAATGGGGATAAAGGTCAGGCATTCTCGACCTTTCATTTGAACCCCTCGACCGCATTCCTTCCTATAGCAAGCGGGGGAGTTACCGACATTCAACGAACTGTCCGACTCGCAATGAAATCGGTGCAAGCTAGATTGCTGAAGGGCCTGTAATTCACGATACTATAGCCCATGACATAAATCAAGTAGATGCAGCATAACATGCAAGGCTAAGCTGGATGTACCCTTTAAAGTTCTGGTGATATTTACGACAGCATTCTCATGTACTGATACTAATAATCCACAAGGAAATTACAGCACTGATTTGACCTTATCAGTGCAGTTCAATTGCGGCCAATCTACCATGTCTGGCACGTCGTAGATCCGCTCTGAACGCCTAGGAGGCGAAGGAGGTCTTTGTACCCAGGGAGTGAATCTCTCAGCACTGGCTTACCGAGGCTAGTAAGAGTTAGAAGCATCTTCAGTCCTGCAGCCTCTCGGAACCATTAATACCAGGGTCTCTAAAGTTTTTAAACTCGACGGCATGGATATAGTGTGAGGGGTTCTTGAGATACTTACTGTCAAGTTTTCTTGTATGTATGTATATATGTAGTCTTCATTGCTTAATTAATGATATGTCGTTCCGAAACGACGCAATAGCGCTAATTGAAGCCATAGGAGACTCGCTTTTTCAACCAACCAATCAACATGTAGCTCGCCTACAATCGATTTTTCCGTTAAAAATTTATTAATTTAACGGGCAAAAACTTCAAACCAAAGAAACACTTTCTTATATCTAATACAAGAATAAAAACTAAAATAGTTACGGGTGTATCCCGAGTAAGATAAATAAATTTTATTGAATTTTCTGTGAAAAAAATGTTTTCGAATGATTTTCAGACTGTAAGTTGCCCCTTTTTATGATTACATAAACACAAGGCGAATTCATTAACTGGTGAATGTTTATTGTTCTATGTTAAACGAATGATATATGCCCTTAACGTACATTGACAATCGACTCTAACGATTGAGCAGATCTGGTTGGCTGCCATTTGATCAGTTGTGTTGACACGGAGAGTAATCGATATGAATTCACCTTGCTGCTACTTCCTATAGATACACCTTGGTTGAGTATCTACAGTCGTTACAATGACGGGCAATTTTGGTAAGTACATATTAAACACACTAACATATTCACTTTAATGGATAATCTATGTGTTGTATAAACTAAGTTGTATTTATTTTAAGTTTATATGTACTTATGAAATATTCCTTAAAAAAACAAATACAACATTAATTGTGTACTTTTCTTGGTACAAAATAAATTACATCACATGTTATTCGGTTTTTTTCTTTTTCTCAGGTGTTACACCAACATCATCACTATCATCATCATCATCAGCCATACTTTGGTCTTCATCAGAGCTTGAACTCTCTTTTCGTTCCATTTTACGTTTCTCAGCCTTTTTCTTTGATTTCTTCTCCAAATATGCCTTAACTTTATCTGGCTGTGGACTGTAAGCCCAATGTATAAGTTCTAAATGGATTTCAGTAGGCTCGCCGCTTTCGCTGTCGAACAATTTCGCTTCTTCTGATTTTAGTTTTTCCATAATTTTTGTAATATTTTGATTACGTATAATGTCCCATGATGTTGTATCATCTGCTTCGGGATACATTGTGCGTAAATGTTTGTAATTGCCTTTCGCCTTTTCGCCACCATAAGCTTTCACAAATTCGGCGGCAAGCTCGTCTTTAGCTGCGGGTAATTGTTCGATGATTGAATATGCGAGGTATGCTCTATTATTCTTTATCAAATTTTCAGTTTCGAACTTTTCCAAGAAGTTTTCGAGTATCTTAACACCTTCTTGAATTGATTTGATTTTATCTTCATTTTTTGTTCCGGAAAGTACACGCTTTGAACTACCAATTAAACCCTTTACAGCTAATCTTTGATAGTCCGGATCACGACCTTCGAGTATCCTGAAAGAAAAGCATAGAGAAAGTTGTAATGAAATGTATTGAACTGTATTTTACATTCTTTCTGAATATCATCTTAATACAAAATAAATAAATAAAAAAGAGTTGGTAACACTAATAAAGGGGCATACTCGTAAAGTGATGTTTTACGAGAACGCATGTCGTATACGTAACATTTTTCTTCATACAGTTTCTCAAAGTATTCGGACAGATTAGATACACCATATTTTATTCGTAAGTCAGAAATTCTGTTACATTCACGAATGTTTGAAATCTTAGATATTTTTCCAAAAATGTTATAAAGAAGACTGAGCCACTATTTCAGGTCTCTTATCTTTTGTATCTTCGTTTGAGTCGGCGTTAGGACTAACTAGCATTCTTGGACTAACTAGCACTCTTGCCAACAAGAACTGAGAAGGCAATTGAAAGGTAAGGTGTGTAAGCCTTTTTTACCACGATAGATGCCATAATTTTTCTTCGCTCTGTCAAAATTTTCCTTTCAATCTATTTTGCTCAGGGTCTTATCTATCAAAAAATTCCATTTCAAACGTTTGGCATATGCCCTGGTAGGAAATGGAAAAAAGCAAGTTCTTCCTCTTTTTTGAAGGCTTTTGGTCCTGCGATATGAGTGAATAAAGTCGCCGATTATGTAGTTTTTCGATTTAGTGTGGCATTTGGTAGTTGTGGTATTTCATAAATGCTAAGCACATGTCAATGAATCATCTAAATTTTTACGACAAACTATTTTAAAAATAAATGCTACAAAGAATTTAATATATACTTATGTTAATATATGAACTTGAGATATGTGTATGTGCATATACATATACAATGACTTATACACACATAAGAATTCACAAATAATATATACTTAATTAAGTTTTTGTTAATAAACATAAATAAATAATGTGAATACTCTACTAATTTCAAAACATTGGTATTTAGATAAATGTATGTATTCACATACATACATATATTTACGCAAGTTTTAGTTTCTCTTTCTGTGTATTTAGTTTGAAATTCTCTCACGACAGACTCATTTTTTGCATCAACTCAAAAATATTTGAATACTTATAACTAGTCCTTTTTAAATAAAATTTCCGTTCAAACTATTTCTACAAAAAAAACACAACGAACGTTTAAAAAATTAAATACTTAAAAGATTCGCATACACATGTTTCAAAATAATATTAATCAAGTGTAGTATTTTTTTTTACCTTTTTACTGAAGGTAAGCATGGTATGTAGATCACAAGAAAGCCAAAAACTCCGCATAAAAAACGCTCAAGAAAATTTCTTGGGTTACCCATTCTTGAGGTAGTACGCAGTTCTCAAGAAATATAATACGAAACTGTGCTATTTTTTCGAGAAATTTGAGGCAACACAGGTTTTCGCAAGAAATATACAAAGTACCATATATTCGGTATCAATAATCCGAATGCGGAAAATAAATATTTTGTTATAATGAAAAGTTATTGGTCAAATATATTTTCTTACTTTTCATTTACTTTATGTGTTCTTTTTCTCGCTTGATTTACTATTCATCATAGATGTTTAGACGTCAAAATTACTTCTTTACTGCTATTTTTTGCGCAAGAAAAATATGTAGCTAAATTCTTCTTGAGCAATTTCTTGTGATCTGCGTAGTGCTCTTAAACTTTGACTCAAATAAGTAGTACTACCAATTTCTTACAGAGATACATATGTACGTATACAAATGGTATTAATTGTGATGATCTCAGTGAGAGAGAGAAAAACGGCAAAGTGGATTGGTAAGCTTGCCGTTATTTACACCAACAATTAATATGCGTAAAAACATAAAAAATGTTACATACGTCATCATTTAAAGTAGGTATTTACATATGCTAGAGATATAGCGAATGTATTATTTTAGCATCTGAGGAATTTACGAAATGCAATTCATTTGAGAAATATTCATGATAAAATTTGGAATGTATCTAAAATTTTTGGCCCTGTAGTAAAACGCTGAATTTTTAAAACGCATTTATTTATTAGTTGATAAGCGCAGCAGGGCGAGGATTCGGCACGAACGCAATTAGAAACAGTATATTTAGTAGTAACGGGGAATTGTGTTCTCTATTTCAGCATAGACTGCAGCAATGCATCGATGAAGAGGCCATTCAGTCGTAAATTAAAAGATTTGTCTTTTAAGCTTATGTTGCTATAACTAAGACTACCCTATTTATGGAATAAAATGTGCGTTAAATGGATATTTAGCTTTAAATTGGACGTCTAGCAATACATGGGTTAAAATTAACCAAAAGCTCTAATACATTTTATTATACAGTTACAAATTCATAATATTCGCAGATGGAAGTTCAGCGTTTGCGAATGTTCTTGTTTGCAACATCCCTAATATATGTACATATACCTATACACCAATAATAAATACACATGCATGTTCGTACTTAGTATTATTTATGGTTTATTCAATAAAATCACATCATTAACCAAAAATTAGTGATTCAAGTCAACGGCAAAGACATGTAGCAGTGATGCACGGACCCGCATACTTTAAGACTCGGGTAATGAATGAAAACTTTGTCAGGCCGAGTTCGAATAAGAAACATTCTTAGGCCTAAAGTCGCTTTCGAGCGAGCCCAAAGCTTGAACTACTCAATCGGGTATTAAACTGTAGAACTCAGAAAAGTATACCCAGTATCGACTCTTTTTTTTAGTCCATTCAAATATTGAATCATGCCCGTTTTGGTCTATTTATCTTGGAATATGCTTAAGCCAGTGACGTGTCCAGGATTTTGTTAAGGGGGTTCAAATGTTTTTTTATTAAGTTTTGAAGACATCTTTAATTCAAAGTTCCTGAAAGGTACGACTTTTTGGATTTTGAAGGGGGTATGAACCGAAACACCCGTGGATTAGCCCTACATTAACTACATTCATTCTAATATAGCCAACAAAATATGAACTCTTAACAATTACCTCAATGTTTTTTCCGCTGCCTCTTTGTCCTTAAATCCTAAACCAGGTACTGTTTCAACTTTATCTTCTTTATCAGTTTTCGTATTTTTATTTGCTGCACCACCGCCATTTTCTTCCAGCCATTTTTCAAAAACAGCGATTGCTTCATTGATATTCTTAAGTTTTTCCTCAGCTTTTGTCACTGAAAATTGATTAGGTGAGAAGACATTAACTTTATAAATTAGATAAATGTATGTATATGTGCTAGTGATGCGATAATCCTGCTATTTAAAAACCCGGTTCAGTGTAACGACTGATTTGCCCACTATAAGCTGTTCTAGTAATCTATTACTTTTCCTATCGCGCCTGGAACGATTGCTATTATACCCGGCTCTCTAAATGTGGTTCCTAGTTTGCGTGAATGACTAATCCATGCAAGTAATACCAATTGACATTATCTAATTTCTTTATAAATAGCTATACAAGTTACATATTACTACATTCTGTTTGTTCCTTGATCCGCATATAGTCTGTATGGACCAAATTTTATTGAAAACCGAAAAATTAATAAAAACTTCCTGTACCCAGAGAAGTGTATCACGAGACCTAAGAGTAACAGCTTATTATATTAGAGTTTAATGGCCTACAAAACTACACTTTAAAAAAAATTAAGAAGAAACAAATTTCAAATTTGTATGACTTTGTATACATACTTGTACATTATAATAATAAAATTTCAAAAATATGTATATCTGGAGGCTGATATGTAATTTAAATGTGGTTAATAAACAAGCCCATTTCTATAGATTAACCAAAACGTTCTTATTTATGATAAACAAGAAACCATTGGAACCGCAACTGGTACACAAGTCCGCTTGTAACCGGTTTCTTACATAAACCGAATCACACATCACTAGATAAGACATTAACCGGGTGATATCATTACCCTTAGTAGTTACTTAGTTATAAAGGTGGCGCGAACTAACGTCAGTGGAATTAACGTCAGTGACGTTAATTCGCACCCAAAAAGCGAATTAATGTCAGTGACATTAAGACGCATGACCAAAAACGAATTAAAGTCAGTGCCGTTAATTCGTATAGTGTTTTGACTTTAGTTCGCTTTGGACATGCGAATTAATGTCATGAAGGCATTTGGGTTTGAGATTCGACGAAGTAGCGCCGCAGACGAAAATTTGACTTAGGTCAGATCCCCAATTCGGGGCGTGATCCATTGTATTTATGTGCAGAACTGCTTTCGGCATTGGCGGCCTTCGGCCGCGCGGTGATGTCCTTCCGCGTGCCACATGTCCCACTTTTTCACTTTTTTGGCTCAGCCTAATGTGCCATTACAACAACCACATGAAAATGACAGAAAATGTTTAACTTTAACTGCAAATAACTTTTGAACGGTTGAAAGAAATCTCATTTCAGATTCTAAATCTAGACGTGGGTAATCGTTTACGTGGGGTACCGAGCGCTAATACACAACCAAAAATGTTGAGATATGTATCAGGAGACGCGCTTTGGTCCCAGGAGCACGAATATAACTCCGCTGAACCAATATTTTTAGTAGTTTCCGAGATATTTGCAGTTAAAGTTCAGAATTTTCTGTAATTTTCATGTGGTTGTTGTAATCACATTACCGTGTGAGAAAAGAGTGGCACGCGGAAGGACATCACCGTGGCGGTAGCCACGGCTATGTCAACCACCCGGAGTTGGAATGGCGTAGCCCAGGGTTATTTTTTGAAGCGCGGCCGAAGGCCGCCAATGCGGAAAGGATTTCTGCACATAAATACCATGGATCATACCCCGAATTGGGGATCTGACCTAAGTCAATCCCAGATTCGTTTTTTAAATCCCAGATTCATGATATAATGATCATAAGTCGAATGTGATAATGAAAAATGAAAATTTGGAATATAAAAAAAATGTACTGACTTTAGTTCGCTTTCTTAATGCGAATTAATGTCAATGACGTTAGTTCGCTAAAAATATTGACCTTAGTTCGCTTTTGGCATGCGTCTTAATGTCACTGACATTAATTCGCTTTTGGGGTGCGAATTAACGTCACTGACGTTAATTCCACTGACTTTAGTTCGCGCCACCAGTTATAAACATTTTGTTTTTATCGTACATAAAGTGTAATACTCACTGGTGAGGACACGTTTCGCACGTCCCAACAGTCCTCGTACTGTTAATTTTCTGTATTGCATTTCATGGCTTTCTAGCAATTGTAGCGTCTCCTCAGCCTTCTCCTTATCTTTAAAACCAAATTTGGATTCACCATTTGCTGCGTCTGCCATTTTTAATGATTTCTAAAATATTACCACAATTCAAAAAGATTCAGACAATTCGTTGAAAAAATGTTCTTCAAAAAAGTTTTGTATTTACAATTAATTTGGAATCTTGATAATCAAAAGTAGCTGAACTGACTGTTTCACACGAAACACCACACACAACTAATAGCAAGCTAATGTCTAACGCATTAGTTGAAGCTGAAAAATATTTGAAAAAGACACATTTTTCGTTTTGGTTAGCTTTCGTGGAGGGCAACATGGATGAGCGGTGATAAAGGGGATGATAGCGTAGCTCTCCGAAACCATATTGCGCACCTCGTCCAGCGTGAGCGCAAATTAACCCACACATAGTTATACATATGTACATACATACATGCATCCATACATATCAACATATGTTTAATATATATACTATGTACTATATGGTGCTCCGCAGTATTTGGGTTAACTGATAATTATAATATTATCTTTTATGAGACAAAGAGTTTAAATCGTATCATGCTTTTAAAAAGGTTTCACAGCTGTTTAAGCACCAGAAAAACTATATTATTCATAAAACCATAGCCATAACCATATCTATTGTCACCGATTATTAGTATGGTTAGTGATATCCATACAGCAGCTGATTTTGATTCTTTTTTATTCTATGTTGGCAGAACGCGCATTTATCGGTATGATTTTGAAAAATGATTTGTCTTAGGCGGATGGTTTTCCTTAATTCTCCAAAAGCTTTTGGCAAACAAATGGTGGTATACCATTTACAATAGACCGTTTTAAATTTATCTAGTGGAACATTTGCGACATGACCAGATTTTCCGTCCTGTAAAGATTGGCGTTCACGTTGGAACTCGTTGCTACACCGTTTCACAATGACTAAGTATGGTGATTCAACACCAAAAGTAGAAGTGAGTTGATTGATGCACACCTGTCTCTATAATCCACGTCAAAAATCCTAGTAAATCATCGCACAAAAATGTTCACGGGTTAATTCCATTTTTAAACTCACTATAAATAAACACTAATGAAACTCGTAAGTGAAAAAGTAATATGCAAAATTTATGCCAAAGAGTACCAAACTTTACGATAAAAATATTTTATTTAATTAAAGCCTAATAGTGTTGCGAAGGTGCATACAATAAAAGGGTACCCTCGTAAATCTACGAACTGATTGCCTTCTGCACAACGAAAGGGTGCCTAAGGTCCAGTAGAAAGCTTATCCAGAGGCATTCTTTACTATTTAAGTTGCCATAATACTATTTATCTGTCAGTCCTTCGATTTGTGAAATCTTTTTTTGGAGTTTCCCCAGCTTAGATCTTTAAGAGCTTTATTCTAAGAGGCTAGCATTTTGGGGATTTCGCGTGCTTACAAATTAAAGCACTATTTGATTTAAGGTTCTGAAGCTAAAAATGTATAACATTTTCTATTTTCGGATCACTGTAATGTGCTCACATAAATACTTTCAAAAGTAAATAAGAGCCAAAAGCTATTAACCAAAGAAGCCGGTTCCTTCATTCAATCGAATGCGGGGATGGTTAGGGTTTGTAGGTACATACACATATGTATACATCCTAGGCATATTACGAAGTTAAGCATTCGAATTGGTATATCCGAATAATTCGGCTCGTAAAATATCTGAGGTAAAAAATAAAGAAAATAAAAAATATTTATTTAAAGATAATTTGAGAGACTAGTGTAAAAAGAAACGAACGCCTTTCGACGGGAACACTTTGAAGTGAAATAGTAAGATATACAAAATTTATCAAACTACATATATGTATGTACATATAGCCACCTTCCAAGAAAAAGCCTGTCTAGTATAGCGCTATGTAGAAAAAAAGTTTAAAATGTTTCTCAACTAAACATTTGCGCATGTTTACATTTCATTGAGAGAGTTTCAAGTTTCTGCGGGCTGAATTCCACTCAGTAAATCATGTACGTGAAAACAGCAGATCGTGACAAAGGAAAGCAACTACAATTAAAAAATTTGAACTATTAACCAATCAAAATGGCAACAGCTGTTTTTTCTGCAAGTTTTTGCTATCGGCCTTTCAGCGAAATTATTTACTTTTCGCGTTTCGAGAGAGTTTTACATTATTCCCACTTTCCTGACATTTTTTTGCAAGTTGTGTCATCGAACACTGCTATTATTACATCATTATTGCTTAGTATAGTTCTTCAGATTTCTATACATTCGCATCGCATTCGCAAATATGACTTTCGTTACATCCCTGGTACACACAAATGTATTAAAATGTATACATACTTTACGGTAGCCTACGTAGTACATAAAGAGCTTGTACGAGTGTATTTTGAAGGTAACAAAAAAATTAGATAAGCGCAGCAATATAAACCATGATGTCATATATGTATATACATTAGGCTGCCCGTGCTTGGCTTCTGAGTCATTGTGCTTTTAGATATTAGTAGACTTACTTATAGGGTGACTTAAGTTCATTTGGCCAGAGCTATTTTCCGTTGTTGATATTATCTTCTCTAACTTGGGATATACAAATCATAGGCTATATCAATTTTTGGAAAATTGGGCGGTGCGACTCCTCCAGGCTATATAAAATTTCAATTCTTCATAACCCTGAACATATTTGGTCTGAATTAATGATTTTTGGATGTGTGTGTCCTTTGGTCAAGATTTATGTAATTTTGGAAAAGTGGGCGGCGCCACGCCCACATTTTTTGTGTTTTATTTGTACTTCGATAATGTTGGGTACGACATAGGCTAAATTTGTAAATTTTTGGAAAATTGGGCAGTTCCAAGACTACAAGCTAAGTAATATTTCAATTCGTTATATCGCTGAATGTATTTGCTTTAGTGAGATTTTAACGTTTTTAAATCTTAATCGAAGCACTTCATTTTTTTTGTTTGTTATTGCTGTTTATACATATCCGGAGTATTATACGATTTTCATAAAATCATAATAGTGACGTTAAGTGGTGTATATGTATAGGATATAATAAAATAAATTCTAACTATACATACATCTGCTCAGCAGCGCATAATGGTTTTTGTCATACTCATTGAGTTCAAAAGATCCGTTTTTATACCAAAGACGTTAAAACCAGAAACATTGTATGTATATCCCAAAGCACTGCAATAGGTGGAATGTTAAAAATTAATAGAAAAATATTGGAAAATGTATTTCTAGGGAAGTCACTGGTCAGGCAGAACAACGTCTGCCGGGTCTGCTAGTATTAACCAAATACTTAAAAATTGCTTTACTTTAGTTAACACCAACTTTCCATGGGATGACTGTAGCCCAACTAGAAACTGGAGCCATCCGACCCAAAAAGGAATCTTATTCTCACTGGTCACTCTAATGCATGTTATGTCTAATGCATGTTCTGTGCTATACTGGACAATGGGGCAAACAACTCACGCCAAGGTGCAAGGTTCAATTCCTGCAACATAACCTCAAATTTAAACCAGTTTATCAAAACAGAGTAATCCCTGGGTAGTAAGCGTCTCACAAAAATTTGTATTAGAAATCCAACCAAAACAGTAACATATCACAATTTGGAATAGAAGTTCGGCCTAAAACTCGTTTTTCCTAACTTCGCGCTAATAACATCACATGGTGCAACCAATGAATGCTGAGGAACGTCGGATCGGTAAACAAGGACGCTGTCAGCACCCGTCCCCTAGGCTAGGGGGTTAGAATATACACTAGGTAGGTATGCCTGTCATAAGAGGCTCCTAAATTCTAAAACGAAATCTACCAAATAAGATTTCTGGGATGACGCCAGGTTTCAATTTAATTAGGTTGTTGTTGTTTGTAACGACAAAAACACTCCCCAAAGCTTTCGAAAGTGACACTCCTTTGCCGGACATGAACCCGGCACGCCCCCTCACGGTACATGCCCCACTGTTGTGGGATCGATTTGGTATGGGCTGTGCAACCTTCTAGTTCACCTCACCCTCCATAAGGAAGAAGAAGTTGAGTAATAAGAGGCATCATATCTGCAGATCAACCATCGAGTTGCACGTTAATAACTTTTTCACGCCCTTAGACCTAAGTGGCTCCTTAGCTTAATCATTAGTTACATGCCATAGTTCACATTATTAATTAGGACCACCTGGTGGCCTTTTTAAAAATTTTTATAAACTGGTACTTGCTAATACTGATGACATAACCATATTTCGAGCCATGACAAAGTGCTGATTGACTAGTTCCGGAGGTTTAGGTTGCTGTTACGGATGTGCACAAGCTTTTGTTGCACATGAATAAGGTGAGTTATTTCTTTGAATTCACAAAGTACAAATACTCTAAATTTGTTGCATACATTTAGGCGCAATTTTTTAAATGATTCGAACCGTGGGAACTATAAATAGATAAGACTTTTTGCTTACAAATTTCTAATCCATTAAGAAAAAGGCACAAAACAATTTCCCTATAACTACGTTTTATTACTGTTTTTAATACACGCAATACAATACATGTCTGCTTTTAGTACTAAGAAACCGACAAAATAAATGAGTAATATATATATATTTATGTGTATATATAATAATGATTAATAGACTAATTGATGACATTCTTGAAAAATTAAATTCGTTTATTAAGCTTTTTAAGATGACATTTCCATAAAAAAATTTTAACGATAAGAGCTTAACAAACTTGTACTATTTTTTTAGGAATATGGGATAAATTTTTGAATCAACATACAAAAAAGTTTATATTTGTAGAAACATTCTTGTCTTGTCAGTAATATGTATGCATAAGTTTATAAATGTACATATTTATACATTATTATTATCATACAGCAAGGATTTGCTCCAACTGAATTTGGCATTGTTCAGTTGTTTTTTTTTTTGTTACCTAAATCCCGCAAGCATAGCCGAATGAATCTTTGCCAACAGAATAAGTAAATTAAGTTTCCATCAAACCAAGACTCAAGTGAGAAGTCTATATGGCGACTTGCGAATTTGAGGAATTAGAACCATCACCTCATATGTCAACTATTTCATTTACATAACAGGCACAATTGGCCTAATGTGAAACTGGCCATAGATGATTTTCTATTTGCATATACTGTATACTATGTGCTACCATTAAGCAATTCATTTTATGTTATAAAAGTATTCTTTCTAAATAGAAGGAATATTTAGACGTCATTAAAACAATTCTTGTTTCAGATACCTTAATATTCTGGAAAGTTTTTCACATTATGATAATAGCATTAATTTGAATTTGATTAATTTTGAAAACCTAATAAAACTTTCCATATTTGACTTGTATACCTTTTCTCCTACACAAATTCTTATATTTAGTAACAACCACGTTGTATTTGCAGAGCATCAGCCATCATAAAATTACGTAAATGACATAATGCCTTAACTACATCTTCCGAGTTTGTGGGAGCATATTTACCCAACCAGTTGGCAGGTAAATTGGCCATTGTCGTATTTGTTACATTTACTGGTGTCGCTTGCTTTAATGAATTTTTCCAAGACGGCTTCTGATGCGAAGTATTTGGATTATGTTGTAAGCCGTCAATATACTTAATATATGCCTCAGAATGAAGTACACGCTGTGGCCTTGGTGGTACGGCAACAAACATTGGCTCTGGTGGTTGGGCCAAATGTTGCATTTGATATTGTGCCGAAGTAGCAATTTCATTACCATTAGCTCCATTTCCACCCCGAGGTGAAATTGAAGAAAGTTGCGTCTGTTGTGTTTGGCCGTTGGACTGTGCAGCTTGCGATGACTTTTGGTTCTTACGGGGTATATAATTCTTACTTCGCTCTGTTGGTTGTATGATCTTTCCACCCTTGCTCAAATGTACCTCTCGCACATGTTTAATAAGTCGTAATAAAGATGGGAATGCTTGCATATTTTTCCTCATCCGTATACAATTACGCCATAAGCAAGTGTATGCTGTGGCGATACCTTGAGAAGTTCGTTGAATATGTCCGGTCCCATCTTGTATGCAATGTTCCATGCAATCAACAGAGTCTTCAAATTGGAAATCGCATTTGTCCCATAAACACTCAAATGTTAGACCGTTTGGTTGTTCACTTGGCCCAGGACTGCTGCTAGCCCCTGCTCCACCACCACTTGCACAATTGAAACTTTCTTCAAGGTTTTCACGACGTGCAGCCGATTCCTCGTTTAAACGTGAAGCACGATCTTCCCAACTTTGCTTAATACTGGCTGGCAAATTTTTCCATTCAGTACCAACCATACGTGAGATATCACCAAATGATGCATCCGGGTTGCTTTGGCTGATACCTAAGGGTAGATGTATACAAAATTCAGAAATAGAACTAATTTAAAAATACAATTGGGGGTATTCCCTTAGGTATGGTCAATTAGTTATATTTTTCCTAACTTTTCAATCACAATATAAACTACATAGTAACAAGCAAGCCTGACAGGAATACCCCAAATAATTTCTTTAGTAAATAAGCCCCAAGGGTTTTTAACCATTACAACTACCAACTTACCCTTGCGAACTTCACTAGAATAAAGAATATAACCAGTAAGACTCTTTTTAGTGGTTTTGTTCTTTACTTTTGAAGACAGTGGTGTAGAAGACACCGATGGTGCCGGCGAAGATATAGCTGCTATATCCGAATTTACCGATGGCGGATTACCATCCATTGAATCTTCAAGCATTCCCAAGTTTTCATTTACTTCAGCGTTTTTAGAATCTTTATTCGGTTTTATAGGCGTTTTGAAGTGAAATATTTCATCTTGGGTTACTTCAGCGCTATGTTGAAATCTTCTTAGCCCGCCAATGGTATTTAATTTGCGTAATGATTTTTTCATCTCATCATACACTGACTCACATATATAAACATCACTTTCCTGAATCTCTGTTGGGCGGCTGCTTATGTAATCGGGTATTTCCATAACAGCACAACGTCCAACAATAGCTATCAAAGGACTAATATCTTCAACAGTCGATAATAAAAGTTCCTGGCGAAAAAATTGTTTATTTGTTGGTGACACAATCTCACTGGGTGTTAGAAGCCATGGTCCTTTAAAATAAGATTTACTTGCATTCTCCCATATTTGGTGAATCTGTGCTATGGACTGTTTTCCACTTTGTGTAGCTACATATACGTAATCACCAATTTTAACAGCCCCACTACAAATAGTATTATATTGCTGATAGTAAACGCTATTCGGTTCCGCATTAACAACAGGTGGGTCGCATACAACATTTGGTTTTTCCTTCTCAACCAATGCCTCTTGCAGTTTTAGTTCCTCCAACTCACCCTTATGCTTTTCAATGCGTTCCTTATAAACAGACATTACTCTACGTATTTCTAATGGCGTATCTCGCGCTACTAAACGTACAGGTTCACTTTCACGAACAAATGGCCATATTTTGAATTTTTTAAAGCAACGTGCACGTGAATTATACTTAGATTCGCATACAAATACGTCTTTATCAGCAAAACCTTCTGGACGCATTTTAATATAATCTTTGATATGCATAATGTAGCATTTGCCAAGAACTTTATCCATTGGAATCGGTTGGGATACACTGCTTTTGAATACTTCCATTTCCAGAAATTTGCGTGTAGTCACGTGATACGTTTCGTGTGGACGTAGAAAAACAGCACCGTGCATCCATTTAACATTGTCGTTAGCTGTCCACAATCGTTCAATGTATGCAATGCCAGGTATTTTATTGTCCGGCAATTGAAAGTATACAAAATCTCCTGGAGAAAATACTTTTTGATTTATAGTCATACTTTCACCTTGCGTTGCTGCGGTGTCTACATCGTCTTTATCCTCTTGGTCGACCTCTTCTTGATCCCCTTTCTGTTGACGCATAGCCTCCACGTCAGCAAATAAATTATCGAGCGAATATTGCAATGCTGATGAAGAAAATGTGTCTTTACATAGCTCATCGCGTGTTTTAATAAAAAACATTTGTAATTCAATTGAATCTTGAAATACGTCTGAGTCTGTACGTGACAAGCGACGTGCACGTTCGAAACATGAAAATATATCCTCTTGAAATACATCTAATCGTTTATAAACAAGCTTGTCTAAACGCCGTTTTATTAAGTCTAATGATATACCACGTGTTTTATTCGTTTTACCATTTGCATCGCTAAATTCGTCATATTCATTCACTTCAGCCAAAGAATCAGAATAACAACGTCCAGCTTCGTCTTGATGGTTATAAAGTTGCGTAAATAAATTGAGAAACAGTTCCTGGACGGCTAGCGACACATCTGGTGTAGATGAATGCTCGCTGCGTAAACTTTGTTTCAGTTGAAGTGTAAGCTGCTGCAATACCAAAGCATCCTTGTATATTTGCGAATCTGGTTCATTATATTTACATGCATTTTCAAGCATAAGCAGAAAATCTGCACCCAATTCATCTACACTTTCATAATTGCCTTGTCTTAGTTTCAGTGCTATACGTTCCATATCAATTGGCTCTTTTATAATATCATAATAATCAGGATATTCATTTTTCGATGGAAGTTTTGTGAATATTAATGATAATTGGCGTTTTCCTTTTGGTTCTTGGTATTCACGTATTGCCTCATAAAATTGCCATAATTTATCAACGACTGCTGTCTTCTTGCTACGTCCACTGGGTTTTGCCAATTTTTGTAACGGTTTTTTTATATCACCTAACGTAGGAAATTCTTTCAATTTTTCATTTAACGCCTTTTCTAAATTGTTAGCATCTTCATATATCGTAGAGCCTTCTTCATTATATTGCCTACAATTTGAGAACATGAGTCGATAGTCTGCAACCACATCTTCAAGTGTGGCATATTTGTCGCAACGTATGTTATGCTCAATCGTATTCATATCAATAGGATTATTTATGATATCATAATAGTCTGGATAAATTTTTCTTGGCGGCTTCTCCATAAAAAGCTCTATTGGTTTTCGATTGCCTATTGTATATTCAACCAAATATTTTTGTATACTCAAAATTTTCCGTTTTATAACAGCGTTAATTGGAATGCGGCTAGCCTTAGGGGAATTGCTATGAATCGTATTTGGTGCATTTGTGTTATTGGTGGAATTAACACGTGGGCGTCCCTTTTTCCTTGGAATAGTGCTGGCTACCAATGTATCCTCCACGTCACCATCTCCATCGCCCTCATCTTCCATATCGCTCGTTTCTGGCTCTAAACTCTCCTCCACTAGCTTAGCATTCATTATTTTAAGCATTTTAACGGCATCTTTATGGGAACGATGTGTTGAAGGAAAAGCCTTTTTAGCATTATCCAACATAAGACAGAGATCGGCAGTAAGATCACTTATGTTTGCATAATCACCCTTTTTAAGTTTCGTATGTATTTGACTCATAGAAATTGGGCGTTTAATAAGTTCATAATACTCAGGATGAAAACGACGTACTGGAAGTTTCCATAGTGATGTACCCAATGGTGGACCAGTAGCTCCAGGATGTTCAGCAGA
Organism: Sphenella marginata; assembly: GCA_951509765.1. Classification (NCBI taxonomy): domain Eukaryota; kingdom Metazoa; phylum Arthropoda; class Insecta; order Diptera; family Tephritidae; genus Sphenella; species Sphenella marginata. The sequence continues at coordinate 92,264,498 of OX608079.1, read as the reverse complement.
GCCAGGAGCTGTATATAAGTAGTAGAAAAGTGTCCACATCGGCCCTTCACCTTTTTTGCTTGTTTCTTCATCGTCGGAACTATCAATGTCTTCTTTCATAGCTAAAAAAAAGATTGAACATTTTTAGTTCAGTGGTTTATTCATAATAAGCAAAATTAAAATAAAAGGACGTCCCAAGACACATGCTGCTTCAACAGCACCTGACGAAGGAAGGGCACCAGATTTCCACGCCGTTTCATCCTAAGGTGCACCGACAGGTCCTTACCCTCATCCACACAGAATCCGTAAACTCCTATATCAGCTCTCTCCCATCGAACGCCGTTTTTCAGGCAACAACTGAACCCGTTGCCGAAGAGGAGCGTGAACTGGCCCAACCGGAGGGTGATGGTGGCCCAACTTCGCTCTGGATATTGTAATAGGTTATACTCTACTTATCCAGACTGAGCTCCGACATGTCGAATGTCTGTCCTGCATGCGGCCTGTCCCCACACGATACTAACCATCTATTTGTTTGCTCAACAGAGCCTACTCTTCTCTCTGGCCCACCCTTGTCAAAGCCGCTAGGTTTCTAGGACTTCCGTTAGAAGAGTTCCATGACACTACTGGGTAATACTGACTACCTAGGCAGGGCAAAGTAGCGGTACAACAACAACAAGGAGATAGATATTAGTAATTCAACATCGAAAACTGTATTCCACTACACTACGACTTTTTTTAAATAAAATACGAAAATCGTAGTGATGCATTGCATGCTTTTGCGATACATTGCATAAGTCGTAATTTTCTTTAAGAACGGAACTTGTCATTCTTATTTATTTTTATATAATATAAAAAGTAATAAATTTATTACTTGAAACGAACAATTTACAGGGATATATGCATGCTTAAGCTTTAGCTTCTCAATTGCAATTAATGTATAAATATTAAAAGCATCATCTAATGCACGGCAAGTCAAGTTTAGGAAGTGAGCTATACTAAACCATATCTTAAAAGTTTGAGGCAGTACTATGGAATATGTAAATAGATATGATGTACGAAAGACCTAAAAATGAGCAGCGTATATTCTACAAAGCACCGACTGAGCTACATACTCCCTATTATGGTATGCGACGGATGTTTTGCGGATGGAGCGCGAATGGATTCGCGGAAAATAATTGCAGATTTAATGTTTAAAATTAAAAAAAGGCTATTTTGAGGATATTGAGGTCTAGGCTGATAAAATTGAAGGAAATCGATAAAAATCAATTTCTTTAAGTTTTCTAACTCAAATCTGCACCTAATTTTCCTGCGAATGGCATCCGTTGGATATCGTAATAAGCATCTGCCACTTCGGACCTTCATCGCTCAAACTTGTATCGGGATGGAATTGTATGGTGTATAATAACAATCTTACCAGAAATTGTAGCACTTGAAAGCGACTTTACTCTTTTTGATGTCTTCCATTTTCCACTATCCATCTCCACCCGCCTTTGCGTAAAAATGCGCTTAAGATTTTTGGCATCCTTATATATTTGCGATCCCGGCTCGTTAAATTGACAAGCATTCTTAGTCATTTGTAAAAGATCACGTTCCATTTCCATGAGACTGGAATATGCATTCATTTGAATTTTAGTTGCAATCAATCTCAAATCGATTGGATGCTCAATGACGTCGTAATAATCTGGATACATTTTTTTAGATGGTAGTAAAAGAAACATGCGATGAAGGTAGCGATCATTCATGGTTGTGTCCACTGCTGTCATTACTGCTGCGAATAATTCTTCGTATGGATTGCTATCTTCTTCTGCTAATCGTGAAGTATCATGTTCCACATCCTGTGCACCCCCACCGTTATTGCCTGATGTAGATGTAGTCAACCTTCTGGGATTCCGGGAAAGTCTTTTTGTTTTTGGCTCATCCTCTATAATACCATTTGACTCCAAAAGTTTTTGTTTGTTAGCTAAAAGATGCTGCCAGAGGGATTGAGCATCTTGGAATTCAACAGTATCTGGTTTGTAGAATGCTTTTGCATTTTTTACTAAGAGTTCAAAATCTTGCATCAGTTCTTCCAAGTCATCGTATGAATCCGTTTTTAACTTTTGTTGAATTTTTAATAAATCTATTGGATTTGCCACAACATCATAGTATGAGGGCTCCTGGCGTCTTTTGGGTGCTCTTATGAAAGTGTCGCACAACATAACGCCATCTTCTTTTTTAATGGTTCGTATTGAATCGTATAAGTGCTGACACAATTCAGTGGGATCGAGCCGGCGTTTTTTACGTGCAGAAGTTTGTAAAACTGGAGATTGTTCTGGAGTGGAATCGTCTGCTTGTAAAGGATCTTCATCTTGCTTACTAGATATAGAACTACCACGTCTTTTACGGCTCATCATTTTATAAATTTTACATAAAACACGAACCTACACAAATCAACGAATTAAAAGAAAATTGAGAAATGCCAGCGATGGAAAACATTTCGAATTAACCGATGATTTCATCGATACTATCGATTTGATAGTCCATCTATGGCACTTATAAAGGGTCTACATATTGTACTTAAGGTGATTAGTATCTTGCACTTCTCAGTTGTTTTAAAAGTAACATCATACATCCTATGTAAACCGCTAAAACAGGCCCAAAAATATTGGGAGATATGTCAAAAGACGCGTTTTGGCCACGGTATTACTAATCCGAAACATCCCGACTTTTTATTGTCGGCCAGAGATATTTGCAATTAAAGTTGAAAATTTTTCGGTTGTTGTTGTAGGCAAATATAGGGTGTTCGCAAAAATGAGAAAAGGGTGGTCTGCGCAGAAAAATTGCGTTTTGCTAGCTAGATGTTGTGAAAACGGACTTTAAGCTTGTGTTTCCTCGGCATATAGTGCTAATAACATTGCAGTGGAATATGTTGTCAAAAATGCTTTAATGTAAAAGCAATCACGTGAAATCTAGAGGGACAGTGAATGACGTAGAAAATTTTTCGGCAACGTCTTCCCCACGGTCACATTTCTATCAATTATCAATGAGGTTTTAGTAGCTCATGATACGCAAAAAATACGGAAAGAAAAATTATGAGCCAACTATTGTAACAGGCACTTCTGAGAACAAAGAAGCATTCCCGCCTAGTCGGTACTTCACGCGGAACTGATCAAAGCTACTTGGACCTGAGTATCAGTTGAGTTCTCACTAATCAAACATATGTCCGAAAGGGTCCTGATCCGGTAGGGTCCTGAACAAAAATTTTCAATTTCGAGTTCGGATCATTGATACCGAGGTCAAAACGCGTATTTTGACACCTTTCCCGATAATTTTGGACGTGTTTTAACAGTTGAGTGCTAAAGGAAACAAAAACCATCAGCTGATATTCTAGCACAGGCCTGTATATCAGCTGATTTGTCATTGAGCGGACATAATACACCAACTGTCCGGTAGGGATGCCCCTGTAGCTCAGACCTGAGTACCATAAGTGCTGTCACTGGTCACACAGATGACCATGACTTAACTATATAGGTTGAACTAATCGGGCAACAACACGAAATTACCGTTTGACGTTGTTTCGTACTTATGTCAAAAGGCACGTGTGAGACAAACGCGCAAAAACGTTCAGACTTTTTAATAAACTTTTCACATACATTACACTCACAAATCACACATTTTCCTAAAATATTATCACGAAGAATTCATTAAATATCAATTTAAAGTGAATTTTTATTAAAAACCAACAAACTACGCAAGCGAACTCAGTAGCTTTTCCAAGAAGTGCAACAAAGAATGTAAACAAAAAACAAAGAAGTTAACCATATAAATTACAGCTCAACCTAATATAAACGCACAGCGTGAGTTTTCTGTCAAACTTGTCTCATGCCCATACAACTTGTATGAGAGTAACCGAAATAGAATTGCGTGCGCTAAAAGCTAACTCAAAATCCAAGATTTTTGTGCGTGACGTTTTGAATTGAGGTTATGGTAATTTTACAAATTATTGTTTGATCATTTTCGTGGTTTTAGAGAACTGTTCTAGACAAATATCTGAATTTAAAACGTCAACCTAATGTTGTAAACACAAATTTGACCTTCTATATACAATAAAACTATTCATATTTATACCAATAAAAGCAACGCACGGGCTTTAATTTAGGTTACTCAAATAATTGCGTATAGACTTCTGTGCGTCCGCAAACGTTATGCGTTTATATTAGGTTGAGCTGTTATTGAGTCATGCAGATGACTGCATGTCTTGCGTCCATGGGGCTCTTACGGTAATACTATTAATCCAAAGCCCACTGCTAGTGCACGTACAAAAATGTCAGAAGAGGTATCAAAATACGCGTTTTAAGCTCTGTATCAATAATCCGAGCGTGTATAAGAAGTTGGCGTAGGATCAATGTATAACCGTTTTTCCGATAGGGGCCTTTCAATTTGACATTTTTGCTGTTTGCTAATGCATTGACATTTTATTTTTTCTCTGCCCTCTTTCTTGTATACTTTTTCATATTTGTTCGTGGGGATTTTGTGCTTTCATTTAGCAATAATTTTTTAACAGAAAAGTAGCAAAATATTAATCAAATTGAGGTGTTTCAGCCAAAAAAGTTGAATAGAAAGATGTAAAAAGATTTTAATTTAAAAGAAGTAGTGTTATAATGCAAATATGCGAAGTAGACTGCTGGGCGTTGCTGCCGTACCACTGTGTGTTAGAATTAGCGTACATATATGCGTCTGACCGAAGGATGAATCGTTCGTAAAATAAAGTTTTAGCAAATCCATCGATTTACGCCAGTGCCATTACACCACTTAAATTAACATGTTTAACGATGTTCACTTGGCACGCGTGAGTAAAATTCAACGCAGTGCAGACGTGGCCAAGGGACATGCTGACATAAAATCCAACAATCGTCATAGCACCACGCCAAGAAACGTCAAGGATATAAGTAATAATTTATCACACAATACAACTGACCTTGTTTTTGTAACGAGCCATTCAACAAGAAATACAGATATGGCCCTTCCCAATGATATGGACTCGCCAGATCACACTCAACGTGATAATAATGAAAGTGATAACAACATTAGCTCCTGTTCTACGCTGGATATTGGCAAGGTAATATTTCGTGATACGTATAATGATGGGCTGGTAGTTTGATTGTTTTTGTTTTTAACTATTGACATTATAGTGCGCAAGTGCGTTTATGGTAAGTGACATTATTTGAAAGAATTGCAAGGTCAGTGTGAAAGATGGAAAGTTTTAAAAACAAACAAATTTTGAATGACGGGCTAGTTAAATAATCGAAAAAGTTGTTGGAAATTTTTTAAAACGTTGTCGGGCCATTACGTTTTCAACTAACTGTTTGTGCAACATTTTATTTGTTCTTAATCTGTGGCATATTAATATGATCATGGAATATTGGCCACCTCTTACAAAAAGCTTCAGTTGTATGTGTTGCAGTGAAATGCAACAACGTCGACAGCAACCACTAAGCCAACCATGCAATGCCAATATACAATCAACAGAATGGGAGTATGCGATGATATCACAGCCGCTACCACTGCGTCAATTTAATGTGTGACACCATAGCTTTAAATTTATTATTAGGACTTTTTTTTTAATAATTATTATTATATTTAGACAGTAGTGCACTGTGACAACTGTTTTTATGTTAATATGTATACATACTCCACTGCATTATTTTAAATATTCCATGACATGTGGGTATCAGCAACTTTGCCAGACTGAATGCTATTCTTTCATCGTCTAGCCCAAAGTCTATTTCATGAAGGATGAAGCCCCGCTCTGAAAAGATATAAAGGAACATCTCCGTAAACACTATGATGGCAATACCTTTCCGTTTGATCTGCGTAAACATAGGTGATCTCTAAATGACCTGCACACCGAGTCGGTAGATCTGTCTTTAGATCTCGACTTGTGAATTTCGCTATTATTCATCTGACTAGAGTTATTCAACCATCTGACTAGAGTCATGCTAGCACAACTTTGTTTTGGATATTGTAACAGGTTAAACTCTTGCTTATCCATACTGAACCACACTATACCAAACACTTGCCCTGTATGTGGTATATCTCCTCATGATACTAAACATTTCTTTTTCTATTAAATTGAAACTACTCCTCTAACAGCAATATTAGTCTGGTCCAACCCTTTTGAAACTGCGCATTTCTTCGGAATTCAGTTAAAAGAGGTCGTTAACAACTTTTAGAGTGATCGTGCCCATTAGGCAGGGCGAAGTACTCTTACCAACAGACAATTGTTTCGAACAGTAGAAATACAACAACAACAGCAAAAATGGATGTATTTATGTGTGTTATGTATTTATATGTAAATTCGAAGTAACGTCTTATTTGTTGTCTTGTCGCATTTGTATTAACAAAAAGCTTAAGGTTAACTTTTTCCAAGTTATCTTTTCATCCTAGTCCCCAAACGATTTTGTGGAATATTAACGATTTAACATTGAAGAATATGATGCCCGGCCTTTGATTTTAGTTGATGACATTTACCCTTCTAGATTCGTCCTATGTTGTCATCGGTCCAATAAAGGTCCAAATCATAATCCCAAAATATCCCCTTCTGATCTGAAAAAGGTTTTGAAAATATAGTCAAATTTTCATAGATGCTTTTAAAATTCTATTTCTTTCTATTAGTGCAAGCCTAATATGCCAGAATTAGTAAAACTGCTATGGGAGTTTAATGCTTTTTTCTGTTTTTTTGTTAGATGGAAAATGCATCACTCCAGCAGTTGGAAGTTCAAGTGCGAGATTTAAAGAAACGCCTTCAAAACTCTGAACAACAACGTATGGAGATACAACACAAATTGGATGAATGTAATAGTGAAAAAGAATTGTGCCTACGTCGTTTAGAAGTAATTAGTGCTGCACACGAATGTCGGATAACAGAAATGCATTGTGTCATCGCGGAGCTAAGTAAGAAGTTAAGAGCCAAACAAGAAAATGTAATTTTGGAAGAGAACGAACCTGAGGAGAGTGGTAAGTTTGACGATAAATAAGTAAATTGATTACCTATGTTTTTTTCTTTCACGTAGAATTCAGCTTTCAAGAAGATGTTTCTGTATATAATTCCGAATTAAATTTAACAAATCCTGATGCCGAATGTCAAACTGATCTTATGGAGAGTGGAGCTGAACAATCACTCTGTGAAGGACAAAGCAATAGTGATAACCTACATTGCGTAGATTTAACAGAACAGCAAAGAATAAATGATGTTGTAGGAAAAGGCCAAATAGAGGTAGATATTGATATCGTATGTACATACATACGTAGTACTAGCAGTTGGTATCTGAATGGAACACATATTTTATGACTCACATTTTCAGTCGGTCTTCTTCAATGAAGAGAAACCCAAATTTTGAAAAACAAAAATAATAATTAGTTAATACTTACAGCAACAACCCTCCATAAAATTACTTTAGTTCAGTAATGTGGAATCCACCCATTCAACACGTTGTTTTCCCTACAAGCTATATGTATGAAGGATAATGAGATAGTTCTCATTATCATTACTTCAGTGTGATTGTGCCTATTAGGCAGGGCGAAGCACTGTTAACAACAATAAAATCATCATTGTTGTAACAGTACTTGTTGTTGTTGTTTGAAACGACAAAAACCCTCCCCGAGGCCTCTTACGACAGGCATACCTATGTATCTGGGCATATTCTAGCCCCCTAAACCGTAGGGTTCCCACAGCAGGCAAAGAAGGTTAACTTCTGGAACACCCAAAAACCTTTAGCCATCTGGTATGGATTTCTGGTTGAGGCTAGGACTCTCACTTGGGGAACATCCACCTCGATCTTTAGGGAATTTGTCTGAAAGATCCCTAATTTATTTTGGTAAAAATTTTTACCCGGAAGGCCATAGCTTTTGATTATTAATTATACATGGATCGCTCTTGTCTTATTATATAACCACGGGATTTTCCAAGAACTACAAAATAGTCTTAGCAATATTTATAGGTTCTTGTTTTATTCAAAAACCTATTATTAAATCATTTGCTAGTAATAAATACATATATTTCTAAATTAATTTGTTTGTGTGTTATTATTTAATTTTATTCTAATGAATATATTTTTATCCCCAATAAGGCACTACAAGAAGAAGTCTTACACTTAAAGGCACAAATAGCTCTGCTGCAGTCAGAAATTGCAAATAGTGAAACTCCTACTCGAGAACAAAAAAAAAGTAGTGAAGAGCAACCAACGAAATTATGTGAAGAGATAAAAATTGAAAGTGATTCGGAGAGAATGGCACAGTCAGGTGATTTACTCAAATAATAAAACACACATATACACATAGAAACGGTTTTTATACATATCTACTAAATAATCAAAAAATATTAAAATACGTTTACTGTAAAGTTAAGTTTTTGGCGTTCAAATTGTTTTGACAATTAAATCACGTACATATAAAGGGTGGTCTTTAAGTCTTAGAATTTCTTAGAGAGACAGCTGACACATAAGTGTTTTTAAAGTTTAGGTTCTGTAGTCATGCACAGACCTAGCTCCAACTAAAAAACGAAATCGTACTAAATTGCTAAATATTTAATGCCAGTTTCGCGCGGATTCGTTTAATTTATTACAGTTGTTTCTTAAAAAATACTGAATATCAATTGAAGCCAGCCCAAACTTTTTTCTAAATGGTCTGTTCAGATGAACACATGCGACATGTTGCTGAATTTGACCTTTCACTACTGAGTTCAAAGAAAGCACCATTTACTTATGACATAGCATGTTTATCAATGTATGTAAGTTCATATGTTATTATAAAACTTTTTCACAGATTTTGTAACACCGTTAAAACCATATGAGCTACTTTCAACACCCCAAGTGCACCCGCCGGTAGCTAAAATTGCTGAACGTGTGAAGTTAAAATGTGGAAGTAAGTCAATAAATTCCAGACATGAGTCAAAAACTACAACAAATATTCTTAATAATGAGGTAAGTATATTGGATATATATTTGTAAATTAGCGGCTGCTGGTTCAGAAACAACGCGCCCCCAGAATTAAAAAAAAAATCGCACAATATATCAGCTTGGCAGTTGCAGGGCGGTTTCGAACATGCAGCCGAGTTAAGATGTCTCTTAAAACACAAGTAAAACAAATGAATGCTCTTTTATTTTATTCAGAACGATGCTATTATTGATCAGCTACTAACTGAATCCAAACAGTATGACAAAAGCATGACTAATAGTTTCACCGAAGTTTCAAAACTAGACACGGAAATGCAGCGGTTGCAACGAAAAATCGAACATTTGAAAATGCGTAACACAATTCTTTCTCTAACGCTGGACGAATGTAAAGAACATTGTGAGCATTTATATTTACTTTGCGGTAAATATGAATCGAATGCGATTGCTTTACAAACAGCCGTCAACTGCAGTGATCGTGCTATTGAAGCTTATGATGTTATGCTGGCACTTTTGGAGAGCAAGTACGCTTACCTAATGAATTTTACTTTGCATAAAAAGCCAATGTCAAAGCAATGTTATCAATATTCCCATTTTATATTTCAGACTCGCATTAATGAAAGAAAAAACGCTTAGCGCGGAAGAAAGCAGAAGAGCGGTTGAAACTGTGGCCAGACATTTGTTAGATCGTTTAGAAAGTGAAAAAAACATCTGCGAGAATAGTTTGGGGCCATGGCAATCACCGTAATTTAATGAAGAAAAAGCAAATCTCTAGATTTTTGTAATTAATTTTGCACACTATTACAGCTTCAGCATTCCCGACAAGGTATGCTCACCTCCCTGGACGTACGAAGATGACAATCGCTTACGTTGCCATGTTTCGAAATTGAAAGGCCATCGCTCGACTGTACAAAATACCATCGTCAATTTGGAGTCACCGTTTAGCGATCTCTATGAAAAAACACGATTAGCAATTGAGAGCGGCAAAGAAGTGGTACAAAAAGAAAACAGCATACAATTAGATCTCGAAATGGCCGTAATGATGCAAGAGTTATTAAACTTACGTGAAGAAAATATTAATTTAAAATCAAAAGTTGAATCAGCTGATATTGAAAAACGGTTGGCTTCAGAACGTAATAGCTCTCTGGAAGAAGCATTACAACAATTACAGTTGCAGCTGCAGCTACAATTAGAAATTGGTAAAGATTCTAGTAGTGCGTTATTTCATCGTGAACAGATCGCAGAAAATCGTATATCCTATTCTGAGTCAGAACATGTCGCACTTACGGAACAGCAACTAGTGGAAGCGCTAACTCGGGAATCTGAACTCAAATGTCGAATTCAAACATTAATAGCATCCGTAACTGCATCACAACTAAACGCCGATGAGCGTCATGTTCAACTACAAAATAATATTCAGGAATTGCAGAAATCAAATTTGTAAGTGTTAAACAATAATATGAAGTAGGTATTGTGGATGAAGAACTTTGGTTCTTCCGGAGTATCAATAAATTAACACTATAAACTAAAATTAAAATAAAATCAAAAATATATAAAACCGGAAAGTATCGAATAAACATTTTAAAGTTTATAAATGCAGACTGTTTGAAGTCCGGGTAAATAACCCCTATTGAAATTTGGTATTGCCTTGCTATTTATAATAAACAATTTTCAAATAAAAAATTGGCAGTCTTATGCAGCTATAATGGTACAATTTCGTAGCTTCTTTTTACACAATTTTAAAATCTGAAAAAACCTCAAAACCAGTGGAAAAACATTAGAATGCGGTTTTCAATTTAGGTTAGTTAAGTCAAAAGCTCGATTAGAAGTTGTTGCTGTAATATCAATGATTCGTCCTGCAACTCTGCTTACTTAACATTTTCACCAACACCTTCTAACGGCAGCCTGGAACCTAGCAATTTCCATGGAGTTGGACCAGAGTAAATTTGGTATTGTTCCGTCGAGCAGGTTGGACGGTTGGTGTGATGTCGAGACTCACAGGGCAAACATTCGGCATGTCAGGGTTTAGTCTGGAAAGGAACAAGTTAAATTGAGGAATTTGTATAGTGTATATGTATGCATTTGTAATTCACTTTCCAAACAGTGAAACTAGACAAAATGGCAGAATTGTTCTTATTGAAAAGAAAATGTAGTTCTACTGAAAAGTTAAAAAAAAAATAGTTGCTACAAATATTTTCACTTGTTTATATTTTCGAACTTCGATGTTTCATTTTCTAAATAGAAATAGATTTTAACGAGATAGTATACCAAAAATAATAGATCATACGAATCCGAATCGAACATAAAATTCAAATGGCAGTGTTGGGCAAATTGTAATTGTTAAAACAATTGACAATTAGCAATTTATTATTGGTTAATTGTTAATAGCAACTTCTGCAATAAAGAATTTTTAATTGTAATTAATAAAAGACAATTAATTAATTATGAATTGAGTTTCTCTTTGATCAACAATTTATTAATTTCATTTAAAATTCATTTAATTGCAATTAAATTCGTAATCCATAATAAATCAATTAAAAATTGTAGCTATTAATGCAAAACACTATCAAAAAGTATCAATAACATGATAACTTAAAACATTTCCAAAACATTGGAAACTTGTGTGCTTTTATACTAAACAAAAAACCAATGTTTTCACATATTAATCCATTATATTACAGAAATTTAACACAACTTATGGAGCAAAATAAACGCCGATATCAAATGCGTGTACGCAGATTAGAGCAAAAAATTTTGGAAATGTCATTTGGTTTAGACCAAAAATTTGTCGAAGGGAAATTTAAACTCACCGATGATTGCATCACTAACAGTTCTAAAGACTTCATCGATGTAGCACAATTGCCTCAACGCTTAAAATCAAAAATTTCAGAAGAAGAACTACCACACTCATATGAGTCCCAAAAACTGCAAATACAAGAGATCGTGCCTGAGACTACACTTTAGAGTATATTAATGATTTAGTGGGTATTTGTCGCATTAAACAAAAATATGTTACGTACATACAAATGTATGTTGGATATCTCTAAATAAGTTCAGCTTCCTATTATTCTAGCCTATCATACGCCAAATTTGAATCTTTAAAACTTTTTTAGTACATACATACATATAAACTGAAGTAATATTCAAATGTGCCATTTATCATATTTATTTACCGCTTGGCTTAGCTAATCGGGCGCCATTGTGCCAGCATGCAATTTATTATAGAATACATACATACATTAAATACACACACATACATATATATATGTATATATGCATTTCCCTTATTATAATAATAATATATATCATAAATGAATAGGTATTGTAGTTATTTATTTAATTATATACCCAGCAAAACACGTGTATTTAAGTTTTATTTTACATTACCTATCAGTTTTATACATTACTGTCCTCCCTCAGAGAGATAGTTAAACGTTATATCTGACGAAATCATTGCAAAACAAATTTCGCGGCTCTTTTTTGTATATATAGAGCTCAATTTTCACAGGGATCAAAGATAAATACTAAATTTTATTAGAACTTTAATGTTGACGAACGCGTTTTATTATATTTTTGCAATAACTCCCTTATATATGAATTTCGTTTAAAAACGTCCTATTTCACCGTAAATTTTATACATTTCCAGCTAAGGCAGGGCGTTTTTGAATCCAATTCTGAAATAGGAGCATCTTGTTCTCCGCGGTGAATTTGGTGTGCTACTCTAGACTACACAGTTTTACCTACTTAATAAATGCATCAATATGTTTTTGTTCTCTTTGTAATTACACATTGCTTGTTAAACTATTATATACTTAATGTACAAACAACGCTGAAATATAAATAATCAAATTATTAATAAAACTTCGCACAACTGTTTAATTTAATGGGCTACATGAAAGATGTAAATCGAAGCTGTGTGATAAACTGTGAGGAAATCCCCAAGTTTTCGATTCGCAACTAAACTTGCTCAACCACAAAGTATTCATATATGTACATATTTCATAACTATATTGTTGAATTCGAGATTTCATTTTGAAATACCAGACACATAACTTAATTAGAAAGGTTTAAAGGATGCCTACATAACTTCAACGAGACAAGAGAAGAATACTCTGAATACGTTAACAAATGCGGTTGGCTGACCATGGACATACATATCTAGCTGAACCAATACAGTACTATCGTTTGGTTTTGTTTTCATTGAGACCGTCGTTTGTCTGAGTGTTTATGTTTAACCTATTACAATATAAAGAATGAAGTTGTGTTAGCATAACTCTAGTCTCTCTCTAAAAGACGCGCTCCTCTGAGGGATCTGTCTCCGACTCGTGATAGAGTTTATTGAGATCCCCTGTGGATACGGGGACAAACTGGGCTGGATAATGTCATCACAGCGCTTACGAAGATGCTTCCTTAGGTTTCTAGGTGACGGATCTTGGTCCATTTGATGTCGGTTTAAGCAAAAGGGCATAATAATTGGTGGTTTGAATGGAAAGGTAGATGGCATGATTGGTTTCCTCTTTGCCAGTAGTATGAACTCCGTATCATTTCTGTTAGCAGGCCAATAGCTTCACACCTAGATGCCGCTGTTGTTATCAAACTTTCTCAACTGTCAAATTTCTTCACGTTCATGGCGACATCTGTGCATACAAAGTGATAGCCCTGGACCGCCATCTTGAACATCCGCCCAAGTGCTGTCTTTTTCTGTCCTCTTTTATTTGCTGGTGGACGTTTTCTGCGCGTAAAGCGGAATTTTTCGCATTTTAATAAAAATTAGAAAGCAAAGATGGTAAGTTCGTGTGTGAGAACGTGTAGAATATCATAACAAATCTAATGGTGCAAAAATATTCTGTGTAAAGTTACTAGAACAATTGAAAATTGCAGTAAGCAAGTTGTGCCATACACGTGTTTAGATGTGGCAAGAGAATGCCGCAATTCATACAAATTGTCTGCACTACTAATTAAACGATTTTAATATTCTTATGATGCTTACAGAGTTTAGCCAATGCCAGACCTTTGGTCTCCGTTTATTCGGATAAAAATGAGCAAGTCAAAGACAAGAACATTTGCTTGCCAACTGTCTTCAAAGCGCCCATTCGTCCAGACATTGTGAATGAAGTGCATCAGCTCATACGCCGCAACAGCCGACAACCTTATGCTGTTAGCGAACAAGCAGGTATGTACACAAATATTTATATGTGATGATTATATTAAATTTACTTATTTGTTTTAGGTCATCAAACTTCTGCTGAATCTTGGGGAACTGGTCGTGCTGTTGCACGTATTCCCCGTGTACGTGGTGGTGGTACTCACCGTTCTGGCCAGGGTGCTTTCGGTAATATGTGTCGTGGTGGACGCATGTTTGCACCTACTAAGACTTTCCGTCGTTGGCACCGCAAAGTTAATGTAAACCAACGTCGTTACGCTCTTGTATCTGCTATCGCTGCATCAGGTGTACCAGCTCTTGTGCAATCTAAGGGCCATATCATTGATGGAGTTTCGGAATTCCCATTGGTTGTGTCCGATGAAGTGCAGAAACTGCAGAAGACCAAGCAAGCTGTAGTATTCTTGAGGCGCATGAAAATCTGGGCTGATATCCAAAAGGTAAATTTAATAATTTTATAAATTACAATAAGGAGTCGAAGAAAAGACAGCTTAGTTGGCCAGAAAATAACTCGAAAGTATTTTTTGTTAAGTTGTGTCGGGCTTCGCAGTATTCCGAGCGAATGCAAGTGAATAAAACTAACTTGCATACGCTGGCACTTATGTGAATAAAAATGCTGCTAGATTAAAATCTTTTCATTAGGCGTTCCGTTGATTAGCAGTCGATGTTTCTCAGTCGGGGTATTTGAAAAGTACATTATTTAAAGAACATAAATAATTTGGCATGTGCAATTCACTTTCTAGTGAAAGATTAAGTTTAGCCAATCCAAGGAAAATTGAAATACATAACATGGCTTAACAATTCGTCCCAGTACTTTTTTTTAAGAATATGTTTTGTTTTTCGTTTGCAGGTATACAAGTCGCAACGTTTCCGTGCTGGTCGTGGTACAATGCGTGATCGTCGTCGTATTGCTCGTCGTGGTCCCTTGATTATCTATTACAAGGATGAGGGTCTCCGTCGTGCATTCCGTAACATCCCTGGCATTGAAACAATGAATGTTGATAAAATGAATTTGTTAAAATTGGCTCCAGGTGGTCATGTTGGTCGTTTTGTTATCTGGACTGAGTCGGCATTTGCACGTTTGAATGAATTGTTCGGTTCATGGAAGGCCCCATCAACCTTGAAGAAGGGTTACAATTTACCACAACCCAAAATGGCTAATACTGACTTAGCACGTCTGTTGAAATCTGAAGAAATCCGCAAAGTATTACGTGATCCACGTAAGAAGGTATTCCGTCGTGTCCGCCGTTTGAATCCATTGTCGAACGTGAAACAATTGATTAAATTGAATCCTTATGCAGAGGTTTTGAGACGTCGTGCTGCGTTGGCTGCTGAAAAACGTACAATTGCCAAAAAATTGGCTAGTGCTAAGAAACGTAAAGTTGATTTGGCGAAATCACACTTTGCTTCTGTTGCATCGAAGGCTCAAGCCAACCGTACCAAGATGCTGCAGAAAGCTTTGGCTGAGAGAAAGAAGAAAGTGGCCGCTAAGAAAGCTGCTGCCAAAAAGGCGACTCCCGCCAAGAAGTAAAGATAGAGTTCTGACGTTATAATTTTTTTTAATATGTAATGAAAGATTAGTTGCAAGAGTTCTATTCGTAATATACAAAAAAACTTCTTAAAACAAGTAAATACAACTAAAGTTATTATTTAAGTTAATTTAATGGAAAATTTATTTAAAAAGTTTGGAATTCTCGTACTCAGTTGAAATTCCTAAAAATGGTTGTCTGGTTGTCCTTATCTCATTGTTGTATAGAGTTAGGTGTGTTGTGTACTCGTACCAGCTGCCGCTTTGCTTTGACCTATTAAAAAGTCTAAGAAAAATCTTACGCTGGAGTGTTTATAGGAAGGACCAGGTTGTTGTTGTAAATAGTGCTTCGCCATGGTCGGTCAATAACCTTATATGTAGCGAGGATTGTTTATTTTTGGCCCAAGAGCTGCCGGCCAGTGACTTGATCTTATTGCGGCTCTGTACCTTTGAAGCTATTGCAGTGGTCGTGAAGGTAACTGCTGAGTCTTGTCCCCAAACCATTATTGTGCAGTCATCAGAGTACGAAACAATGGTAACCCTCTCTGGTGGGGGATAAGACACGACCTTGTGGCACCCCTTGTTTGATTCTTATGATTTCGATCTCATTATTCCTAAACTTGACAGACGCTTGCCGCCCGTTAAGGTAGTTTGAGGTCCCCCATTTTAGGCCGCCAAGGAGAGGTGTGTATTCCAGGTTTCGAAGGAGCCTGCCGTGGTTGACCATTTCAAAAGCTTTGGTAAGGCTACGAGCACCGTCCTATGGTTTGGAGGGTGTTGGAACAATCCATGTTTAATTTGCATCAAAAAGGAACTGTGCCCTTTTGGGACCCATGTTGGTGCTCGGCCGGATGCAGGTTGGTCGCTTAGTAGCAGAATAGTCTAATAATTTCGCAACCGGCGAGAGTAGGAAGATCGTTCTATACGATTCCTCTTGATTCGCTTAGGGATGACGAAAGTAGCTAGCGAGAGGTTGAGGAGAGCCACTAAGTAGACAAGTTGAAGACAGCTGTTAGGTAAATTACTTTCTCATCGCCGGGATGTTTAACATCCGTTGTTGTAGTTTTTTATTTTTAGCGACAAAAAGACTCCACGAAACAGTACTACACAATCTGTCTACTCGGTCGATATCACAGTCCGCGCCGGTTCGAAGATCCGAGCAGCAATATGTTATCTCCGTGATCTTATCGGTTTCGACATATTGGAAGAATTTTGCGGGTCAACTACTTCATCTCCCGTTCTCATCTCGGGTTAACGCTTCGAATGGAAGTACTGGTAAGACAGGTGGATACACTGTTACAACAACAACAATAATAATCACTTGTGAGCTAAGCACATTTTTAAAGTCCTTATTTAGGTCAGAGTAATATTTTAACACACGTGAGTACTTTTCACGAATTTATACATTTTTTTGAAGGTCAAATCAATCTAAAGTTAATTTTTTTATTTCGAGTTATTCGATTTTGCCAATAAATCTTTCAGCTTTAGTAGTCATTGTTTATTATCAGTTTTTAATGCTCTTCACTATTCTCACCGTTGAGTGCGAAATAAATACCTTCATACATACATATGTACATATGCTCTAATAAATAAACGACCGAAGAATAGTTCGGCGTTCCGCCAATTGAGATTTAATAAATGTGCCTAGTCCACATACTAATATTCGAGCAACATTTGCGCTATCATCACAGTCGCAAGAACATCTCCAATGTGTCAAGTTGCAGATTTAGTAATGCGAGCTCGTCTTTTAGTTCAAAGTAAATCGCAGTTTCTTCATATGGACTACATACATACATATATGTATATATAGATATTCTGTTGTTGCATTTAATCTATAGTTAAATTGATTACATGTTGTCATGTTAATAAGACAACAACACAAAGTGAATTATTAATATAGCTACGACCACGATAAATGGATATGCATATGAATCAACATATGATTTTTAAAAGATTTTAATAAAGCAGTGCATAAACCGTTGAATGAACTGTCAGTTGCAAATATACCTATGTGCATACATTGTAAATACGCGGGTGTACTTATCAAATTGTCTCGTATGATATTTTCGTAAGTCAGCATATGTACAAGTACCCACATTGGCTACAAACAAACATATGTACGTACATACATACGTCACAGATCATGCAGTGGCAGTCGCAGCATCAGCCGTTCGTCTTATCACTGAAATAGACTACAGTACACATACATATGTACATACATACATATGTATATTCAATTAAAAAACAATTTAAAACGTGCATATATGTATGCAAATATCGATGTATGAATATATAACTTAATATATCAATAAATAGAGCGATCGTGTGATTTTATTATTGAAAGTAAAACAATAAATAAATTACGGAAAAAAGAAGAAAAAAAACACAAAACAAAAACAAAGCAACTCAGAGACAAAAATTAAAAATAAATAAAACAGAAATATAATACAGTGGTACAAAAATGTTAACTTCAATATTCAATTTTGTGCAAAATACTGTGGAGATGTCCACGATCGGTTGTGTCGAGGTAGCTTCATTATTTCTCATCGTTTACTACATCTACGCCAAAACAAGGTATGGTACTCAGTCAATTTAATCATAATGTCACGTCAAGTTCAACGTCGTTTTCTGTTTTGTTTGTTTTGGGGTATTTTTTGTTGTCTACAACCGGCACAATCAATAGTTTTGGTGATTTTACGAATTCATGTGCCTACATATGTATGTACATTAGACCGGGACGATTTGCAAGCTATTATCTACGGACAAATTAAGGCATAGACTGTAATATGGTCAATCGGTAAATGAGTAAAGCTGGAATCATTGGTGCGTTATCGGTAACCTTATAAAACAAGTGATTCAACCAAACTTATGCGAAACAATGTAGTCGATTATTGGTGCTACTATCTGTAACGTAACCTTACCGACCGATACGACACAGCGATATGACTAAGGCACCAAGCCTCCAGCTTAAAATACTAATACAGCCCTACGTGGTTGCCTAATAGAGTAAGGACCATGGTTTAATAATTTATTAAATTATTTAATCATGGTAAGGACAAACTATGTGTGTACAAAAAATGAAAAGAGGTGAATAATAAAGGACAGCCGAAAGAGACTTGATTCTTTTCGGAGATTGACAACCGTAATCGTAAGCTTAACCTTAGGAAGAAAACGCTATTTTATACCCCAGCAAATGATGTATATTCATTTAACGGCTTTTAAGAAAGTCAAAAAGAAAAAACTTAATTGTTTTTTGACTAAGATGGCAGAGAAACATACAAAAACATTACATTAAAGATTTTTAGCCTAAGGCCTTCGTTGCTATGGGCTAATAGCTATATTATAATTTTAGATTATAATGTAGCTTTTGAATAAATAAATAAATAAAATTAAATATAACAAGAGACTAACGAATAATATCATATCGTTTGATAAAAATTGGACAGTATTCATAAAAGGGACACGCTTCGTTCTTAACTCTACATTCACAAAAGTTGTTTCGTTTATTTACAAAAGAACTCTTTACATACAATTTTAAAACCAAAAAAAAACTCAAGCTCAAAAATCAAAATTATTTTTATCAAACCAAGAAACTGAAATGTGCTAATAAAAATTATATGCAACTATAAAGTCACGCTAAAGAAAGCGCTACGTCATTTTAACGTAGATACATACATGTTGTCCGATGAAAAATGTTTACCGCAACAAATCAAGCAGCACCAATTAGCAGCAACTACTGACGTAGAAAATCAAACGTATGAAGTTGTTTCGAAAATAAATGGGTGTCCGAGAACACAAAACGAAAACTGCTACGTCATTTCGACGCACGTTGTCTTTTTAGGGTTAAGGACAAAATTACACTGAGAATTGATCATACCATCAAAGTTCGAGACTTGGGCTTCTCCAAAACCACATAGAGTGTGTTGGATGTGTATTTTACAAAATGTAGGATGGCGAGATATCGGTGCTATGCCTTCGCAATTTCTAATTTTTTAAATGCAAATAGAGCTCGATTTCTTGAGGGTACTCTACAGTGAGTTTGACTGGCTCAGAACCTTAAGGTTGCTCCTGTTGACCATAGCTACTGAGACTAGTTTTAATGTGGTAAAACCAAACTTCTTGATACGTCCCATTCGTGCCAATAAAAGGTGCGTTGAGCTGCGCATGGCCATTAATATATAGCACAGCACCACCACCGCGCTGAACGCCATCACCACTAAGATAGGGGACGCACTAACGCAAAAACGCACCTATAAAAGGCTCCCCAGTTCATTTAAAAAGAGTCATAAAACGCTTCAAATTCATCGAACTCGGACTCTTTCTTATGACTCCGTTGGAGTGCCCGCGTAGAGCGATTTTTCGCTCCGATAGAAGGTTTTGCACTTTGGTTAGCTGGGATATGCCATCATATCACCAATTCTCTATCAAATACAGAAAAATTTGTACAACCAAAAAAATGTTCTGGGGTATAGTTTTAGGCCTCAGATTATGCAGTTTCAGGAAAGTTAAAGAACATTTAAATTTGTGATGTATGGGTCTAGGTATCTGTTTCAGCATATATGTTTAACTTAGTGAAAAATGTATGCGAATGAAAATCTAAATTAAAACCCCCCCAAAGGCTAATTCCTGCGCACGGCCCTAATCTGAGTGGCCGTCAATCGTCGGTTGAATTCAGAGGCGCTAGATTGAAACCCAGAATAGTTAAACAACTGGTGCCACAGGGTGGTGTCCTATCCCCGTTTCTGTTTAACTATTATGTATCGAGATTGCCGCCAAGTCCTCGTCGACCCTATTCACGTCGTGGACAACGCAGGTGAGCATGGAATTAGACGTTTACGTTAATGGTGTTAAGCTACCAACTGTCTCACACCCCAAAATCTTAGGGGTCACGTTTGATAACATGTTTAAATACGGCGCTCATGTAACCGAAATTGTCAATAAAGCCCAAAGCCGTAACAAAATTCTCCAGTCTCTAGCTGGCAGCACTTGTGGTAAAGATCAGGGCTTGCTGATACACACTGGGCGAGGTTTCAGGTCTGTCAGAACACCGCCCTTAGAACCGCCACTGGACGTATTCTTATGTCTCCTGAGCATCATTTTCATAATGAAGCTAAAATGCTCGGGGTAAAAGAGCATAGGGAGATGTTGACCAGACAATTCCTGTTCCACTGCACTAAATCGCAGCATCCGAACAGGCACCTGGTCAACGAAAATCCGCCCCCAAGGAGAATAAGAAGCCTTCTACGAAAACATTTTGATGAGATCCGGCACCTGATTTCCATGCCGTTTGATCGTTAGGTGCACCGACAGGCCCTACCCTTATCCACACAAAATCGGTAAACTCCTATGTCAGCTCTCTCCCAGCGAACGCCGTCCTTCAGGCAACAACTCCACCCGTTGCAGAAGAGGAGCGTGAACTGCCTAGGGAGACAAGGGATAAAAGCTGGCTCAACTCCGCTCTGGATATTGCAATAGGTTAAACTCTTACTTATCCAGACTGAGCCCCGACTTGCCGAATGTCTGTCCGGCATGCGGCCTGTCCCCACACGACACTAACCATCTTTTTGTCCGATATTTTACTTTGAAAATTTGTGGAAACCCCTAAAAATTTTCTTGCATTTTCAGCTAAGGTAGGGCGTTTTTTAACGAATTTTGAAGTAAGGCGATATTGAAAAAATTTCTGAAATGGGGTGATCTTGCACCCAGCAGTCGAAATACCCTAATCAAAAATCGTTTACGGAACTTTCTAGCGAAAATTTAATTTCATACGCAGCCATGTATGTACATCTAAATTTGTTTGCTTTGGCAGTTTTGAAAATTATATCAGTGTTACAAATTCTAAACCAGCAATGATACACTTTCAGAAATTTATATTAAGATCTTTTGCCGCATATTCTTCTTTAGCTATTTTAAAAAATAATATTAATTTAATGAAAAAAACCAGCACCGTCTAATACTACGTACATACATAGGTAGTATGAACTCGCTCTTTATATTATAGTTAATGAACCAGCTAGCTGACTAGTCTGTGAGTCATTCCAGGATAAATGCTGTCAACGCCCGATTATTATTCAAGCATGTGTAAAGTTTTGTTATTTATTCAGCTCGTCACTACTTTTTATCATGTATGTATGTATTCTCTTTAATTTCAGTCGCATGTTTATTTCACTTCTTGCATTTTAATATTAGATTAAAATATGTAAATAACAAAAAGTTGAGGCCGATAATTCTTATTCCCAATCAATATCCCCTTTTGGCTATTATTTGATTAAAGTTCAAACCAGTTTTCTAAATGATGACTGGAAGTGTATTTGGCAGATCGCACAACGATTTCTGCATTAACCAATTTTTGGTTTGTTTAGTGTTGCAAAAATCCACAAATGAAATTTTTTCTTACGAAGGCTAGTCCAGCGCATTAAACATCCAGAAATTTGCTTCATTCATCGAAAGAGGACTCAACTTCGTAGTTCAAAGATGGATGGCGAAAAGCATACATCGGCCACTAGATAAAGACACGAAGAAAATAGAATTTGTAGTGAGCGGTAAAAGAAAGGTGTAGTTGTTGTCATTAAAGAAAGAATAGTAGCACTTGTGTCTTGGCAGAAAGGCCACTGTTGAAAGACACAAGCTTTGAAAGGCTAAACGCCAGCTAAGCTGAGCACATATGCCAGAAATTGCTACCCTAAGCCTAGTGGGCAATTTTGAAAAACAAAGACCTCTCTCGAGCAACAAAAATCCGCCTCTAGAAGTCTCTCTAAAAACCTGCCTAATGTATGGCATTATGAGCATATGAATCGTGATCGACGCCAGGAAAGCTTTGCGGGGAAATCAGTCTACCAATGACCACATATTTTCATATTACCTTAACTTGAGGGGACAAGAATCGACACACACAAAGCGATTTAGCTCTTTCAAAAAAGAGTAACAGGACTTTACTTACTTTTTACTTGAACCCACAGCAGCAAAAAGCAGCCAAACTATCATTTTATAAAAACATTTTCTCGAACCGCTATACATTATTCAAGGACGGAGTAAAAAATTACAAAATACGTTTTAAAGTGGGCAAAATTACCAACTTTGGCTAAAAATAGCCGAAACGGCATCACTGAATATAATTATTGTTTAGTTTTTTTCCCCCTCTGTTATCCATATGTGATTAGTGGACTTTAAACCACCTTATCAGGGATTCTCGCAAGAGTGAATAAACATTAGCGGCACCGTTATTTAGGTCCATCCTTACCCAATGAACATTTTTCTCATCGTAAAATTAGAAAAAATTTCTCTTCTAGTAGTTTTTACAATTTCCTTGCAAATCCTTGTAAATACTGTAATATTTAAAGTATTACCATCAATCGCTTGAAAGTGGTTTTGATATGTTACTTTCAATGTGCACTTTCAACTTTTTTATTTCTGTGTGTCCTAAACAATTTACATATACGCTGACACTATGGCGTAGGATGTTTAGAGGTCTTGAACAAGTCCTTCGCTTCATAGGAGCCTTGATAATATAATTGACTATGAAAACACACAAATGATCTTAAGATTTTTTTTCGGATTGTTGCATCGTTTAGTTTTATAACCAACGATCATTGCCTTAGTCTCAGTACCACCGTTGGGGTTGTGAAGTCATACCGCACTAGTACCCTATTTTGATGGAAGCATTTAACTTTGTATGCATTCTGTCGTGGAGTTATGTTTTGAACCTCTTCTCAAAGCTGATGATCTCAGCTATGTCGCCCTTGGAAGTTGGCAGATTGGAAGAAATACTCTTCCAAATACATGTTGGCGAAATATTTCAAATATGCCAAAATGGAGATTTTAGGAGATTTTCATACACTAGAGATATTTGAC
The DNA here is from genome assembly GCA_951509765.1 of Sphenella marginata. NCBI lineage: Eukaryota > Metazoa > Arthropoda > Insecta > Diptera > Tephritidae > Sphenella > Sphenella marginata. The sequence continues at coordinate 92,241,049 of OX608079.1, read as the reverse complement.
GACCGTGATTAAGCTTTAGCGATTTCCAGAATCCCGCTGCTGGACTGAGCTGGAAAGCAAAAGTAGGATTACTTGAATGACATCTTAGCGATTCTGAAATACATATACATACATATAAAGACATTTTTTAGTGATAAACGGACTTAGCAGCTTTTACCGCGGAGGTAACAAAACGTTAATATATATGTACATATATAGTACAATTTGAGTTCATATACAAATGCGTAGTCATTAAACACTTGAAAATGTCAATTTGTGGTTTTAAACAAAGGAGAAACACACGTAATCTACACTAAATACCTAGTTTAGTAGTTATAAAATAATGAATCGATTACGGTTAATATATATAAGTATTTGTTGTAAATTTGAAGATGCATTTATATGTACAACTGTAGCTTCGTTGGATTTATATTTAAGTTTCAATATGGGGAAGGCGACTGAGGGGTTTTTAGGGGGTTACAGCCCTTAAAACGACGAGTACAGCGCACTTTATGCCTTTTTACTAATTTTAGGGGTTCAAGTGCTGTTTGATAAAATAACGCTAAATATGGCCATAAACATTTTCATCGGTACAAATGATTTCTTAAATTCCATTTTAAGTGATATCGACCAAACATACAGAGAGACAGACAAAAATTCTAAAAACTGTTGATTTGACTTCTATTGGCTTAATAATGATCTCTCATCGATTTTTTGTTTATTGTTTGAAATGTACAGACGTGTCTTTTTCTTAGCTTTGAGGTTTCTGTGACAATAAGCGGAAAAAGTTGAACTCAAGTTTGGTCGAAAACGAGATACTACCACCATTGTGTTCTCCGTGTTAGGGTCTATCTTTACACAAACCTATGTATATCTCAATCTCATACATTTTCACTACACTTTCAACTTTGCTCTCTACCTAAAACTTAAACAAAAAAATTCGTTTGGTAGTTTTCCCTTGTTGCCACAGATATACTAAAGTTTCAAATCGTTACATGAGCGATTCAAGCTTATATACATACATATGTACATATGTACATACATAGATTCAAGAATTGAAGTAAGAATCTAAGTCTTTTAGATTCATATAGCTTAATAAAAACTAAAATTTGGAATTAAAAATCAAGCGATAAGTGAATCAGCAGGAATATGCTGGGTGGCTTATGCAATGTCATGTGATACATAAACATCACATGTGATATTACCAAAGGGTAACAATGCCGTATGGCTCTATTTCACATTCGTTGTGGAAATATTGCCATACGGCTATATTGAACCCTCACGAATTGATGAACTACAATCGCTATAATACTCAGTCCAGTCTTATCTGATCCCATCAAATATTTTTAATTTAAATATGGGGTAGAATTAAAATCCCTCTTTAGAAAATTGTACATCTGCCACTGCTTACAATACAAGTTTATTATTCCTAAATCGTAGATATGAAATTTGTCGAACTTGATTATATATGTATGTATGTATATAAAAATATTTATATTGGTTTTGACCTTTAATTTATTACTTTGAAATTGTTTTCTTTTCAGAGCTACCGAAATCATAGGCAATTTGTTCCCTAATTTACAATTGAATATTAATTATCGGCCATCCATTGCAAAGCTCACAAATATGAGCAAAGGTCGTAGAAATGTTCAAGCGGTAAGTTACATAGTTTCTAGGTAAATATCAAATTACTAGGCTTTGGCATATTGGGCATATGACTGAGATAAGTTGGCGGGGTGCAATAAAGCCATATGGCCTTATTTCTCAACATATTGAGATATATGGACATATTAAACAATGGGTGTGCAATAAAGCCATTATGGCATAGTTGCACTTTTGGTAACTTCAAGTTTGATGTTGATGTATCGCGTAACATCTCAATGACATCCCATATTGATTAATATAGCTTTAAGGCACCCCGCCAGATAAGTTTACCTGAACTGGAATCGACTCTTTTAACTTTGATTTATCGGAGCCTGAATGACCATTTTAAAAATAGTAATCAAGCTTCTAAGGAAAGACCCGGGAAACTATAAATAAAAGTTCAGCTGACAAATAAAACACCGTTCTGATAGTGGATGGGTTAACAAAGCAGCGCCAGAAATCCTCTGTCAGAGAAGTATATAAGCTTCAAAAAACGATCTATAAGAAAATCTGTTCCGTTTTCATTCAATAATAACATTGTCTAATTTTTTTTTAAATTTTCTTTTATCCGACAGAGGAATAAGTCAAATATATTTAATTCGGATACTAAACTTCAATGCTGTTAACCGTTTTGTAAAGTTAGCTAAAACAAATGATTTTTACAGAATCGCCGGAATAGAGGTATCGAAAAAAATCAAATAAGTACTTTTCTAATACAAAATATGTGTAAATTTTTAAAATTACTTTTGACTAAATTGTATCCATGCATGGCATGAAACAATATTGATTAATATATGCAGGAAAAAAATTCTAGAAAATCAAACCTTTTTAGGCCATTTTAATTTTGTAGCTATATTATGTTTGCGCTAGTTGGCAATACTACACAATCGAGGACCATCTGACATTAGATACATAAACAATGAGGAGCCAGAAAGCAAAAAAACGCACCAAATTTGGGAAAATCAAACAAGTGAACATTTCGATAAACTTAAAATATCGCACGATTGAGAAAAAATACGTAAAGTATGAAACAGTACAATCTAAGAAAATAGCTGCAGAAAATGCAGGTATAAAAAAAGCTTACAAGATACAAACAATACGCCTTTTCTTTTTGTATTATTTTCAAATATTTATTTTAATTAAATTTATTTTAATTCGAAATCATATTATTTCCCTTACCATGTTCTATTTCCTTAGGAAATGTACATCATTAAGGATTTTACCTTATTTTAAGATATCTTGGAAATTTTAACTTTATATTATGAATTATTTATTATTTCAAATATTTTATTTTAAATATATCTTGTCTCATTTTATAAGTTCCGAGCAAGAAAAATTAAAAAATTAATGCGATAGCACCTTTTTGCACACCTCTTGGTCTGTGGGAATTGCAAAATTCCTAAAATGCTACTCAAAATGCCCATATTTTGTTTTCACCATACTGGCATCATTGTAAAATGTTATAAAAAATGACCACTTTTTGAGCACTCTCAGAGAGCTCGAAGTTTCGTATCTAGTCATCTTTGCTGTAAAACATTAATGGGGAGAACAGGTCTCGCTCTTTTTCGGGTGACCGCGGTGTACCGTAGGCTGCAAAATGGACGTACAACTTTTTTTTGCCAATTGCTTTTGTTCTGAAATTTTATTGGCTATGTTTCATATCATCTTTGGTTTCGTATAGCGGATTTTACAGTTGCAGCTGGTTGGAAATTGTTTTGTAGACGTGTGTCTGGTGCTTTTAAAGAATAATTAATTATTAATTTGTTGGGTATTTTTGTTTAATATTATCAACAGCAACCTATTTTAATAAAGCTTAAAATGACGGACGATGAGTTTCGTGCTCGTGGTTGGTTTGAGGTTGGTCACTGCAGCAATGCCGGCGAATTTTATTATTATATGCAGAATAAAGAAATGCACTATATGGTGTACGCTCGCTAGTTACGTCACTAAATGTTATAAAATCGATCTTTGTTTATATATTTGCAGGAAACAAAGCCGCCAAATACGCTTACACACGCTCATGGCACGAACAACATGTTGGAACTTACCCCTCATGCCGGCCGGCAACCATATCAATCAATGTTTGATTGGGGTGTATATTTTCCATTTATTGCACAATGTTTGCGCATAAAACGTTTTAAATATCCTCAGGTTTGTAAATACAAAATTGAGTGATCTCGATTTTATTAAATATATAATTGACTTCTATATATTGGGTTAGGTTTCCGGTTCTGTAGAAGAGGATGTCATGGTACAGCGTGCAATCAAACAAGCTGCTGATCAATTATTTCGGGAACAAAGAATCGAGACACATAAGACCTTTAAGGTTAACGGTGAAACAATGCGAGACACAGATGAAGATGCTAAGAAGTATCAGGAAATATTGTTAAGCCAGGAGAGTCGTGCCAAAAGTATTTTAATGAACATGCGCTCAACACTAAATCATTATTTGATTATGTTAACATCATGGTTACTATACAAACTACTACCATGTTTTCTATCTGGCGTTGTTACACACACAAGGCAAATTGAAACATTAAAAAAAGCTTCCGAACGTGCACCCGGCATACCATTGATATTTCTTCCTTTACATCGTAGCCATCTGGACTATATTATGGTTACATTTATCTTAACAAATAATGATATACGTAGTCCTTTAGTTGCTGCTGGCGATAATTTGCAAATACCCGTTTTTGGCGGACTTTTACGGGGACTCGGTGCATTCTTTATCAAACGAAAAATAGATCCGATTGTTGGTAAAAAGGATATTCTTTATCGCGCTATTTTGCAACAATACTTACAGCATGCATTGAAAATGTCGCATAACGTAGAGTTCTTCATTGAGGGTGGGCGTACTCGTACTGGAAAACCGTGTATGCCTAAGGGAGGCATATTGTCGGTGATTGTAAATGCATTTATGGATCGCAGTATACCAGATGCTCTTTTGGTGCCTGTTTCAGTAAACTATGAACGTCTGGTCGATGGAAATTTTGTGCGGGAGCAAAAAGGTGAAAAAAAGGTGCCAGAGTCCTTCTGGAAAGCAATGGCAGGAATTTGGAAGGTTTGTGAAAATTAGTCTTGAAAATACAAAGAAAGGAAGAAATTAAGATATAAGCACGAGGTATAACGCACAGTAGTTTAGCCCAGAAAAATGTCTGCGGAAAATTTAAAAACGTTCTATTGGTAATTGTACAATGACCTGCAATATTTACGACACTGGCATCACTGCAAAATTAAAGGTTGATACTGTTGTTGGAACTGTTAACAATTTCACAAAAGTTTGAAATTTGGAACGATTTTAAAACTGAAATAGACAATTTTTTAAAATTAAAAATAGACGATATTTGTGAGTGGGGAGTTAATGGAGTTTCTTTAATTGAAACTGAGAATAAAAGCATTTCCTTCATTTCAACTGTTTGTCTCTGCAATGCTGAGAATTTAAATACAAATATAAAAAATTTAGTTACTATTAAAATAATTTAACATATTTTCAATATAAAACTTGATGTCAAATACTTTTGCACCTATTTTTGATCTGAAATTGTTCAACGGCAATTTAAAGCATCTTAAATGACTTTAATGCACGACGCTAATAGAAGTGCTGCATTTGAAAACAGTTGAACATCATGATGCATTTTAATTTTTGCAATAAAATTTCGAACGTTGATTGCTCTGCTAAAATAACATTTAAAAACTTTCCGAGTAAGTAGTCTTGTAGGCCTTTGATTTTTAGTATAATAAAGTGCTAAACTTATTATTATTATTTCAAAAAATAAGTCACTTATGTAGATCCTTTTGGTTTTGAGCCCCTCAATTTATAATTAAAAATATATTCATACATTCTAAAATCTTATTCAATACATGAAAATTTTTGCAGACTTTGCATTCAAAATACGGACTTATGCGCATCGACTTCAACGAACCGTACTCCATCAAGGAACTTGTGCAATCGTTCAATAAAATTGTGACGGATAATAATAGCCATTTTAAAATATACACACCAGCTGAAAGGCAAGTATTAAATTACAAATGCAGAAGTTTATTATAAAAAAAATTCATAACAGAACTTTGCAACATAATCAATCAACATCGTCCTTGTATGGTACTGATGTGGTCTGCGAGGAACATCGTACACTTATCGATAGTATTTCTCGTGAAGTTGTATATGACTGTTCAGCTGCTACATCTGTAATGTCAACAAATGCGCTGGCGTTTTTAATGTTGACACGTTTTCGTACTGGCGGCGAGATTAACGACATTGCGAAAGCATTAGATGCACTACGGGATCGATTGAAAGGGCGTAAAGATATGGCATTTGCTGGTGATTCTTTACATATCGTAAACTATTCCAGTGATTTATTAGGCGAAGGTATTTTTTTTAGCACTTCCACTGTCCGATGGTGTCAATTCAGCATGAAAGACTAAGATTTAGAAAGTAAGTGACCAAGAATTTTGCATTCTCAGGTCACCATACCCATGCCGGTGGTACCAGTCAAAATCTTTTTACAAAGATCGTTAAAGTTCAGCGAAAATTTCAAAAGATGTTTAGAGAATTGCGAAATTGGTCTAGGTCTTTCATTCTAAGTTGTAACTATGACCCAAGTTAATTTTATATATCAAATTTTATTATTAACGTAAAAATCGCGTTCTTTTTAGCATTAGTTACCAGAACAGAAAATGAAAATGGACAAACATATCTTCAACCAGTACAAAGTATCGAAAGTCTCATTGAGTTATCGTATTATTCAAATATGCTAACACCATATTTTGCATTACAATCGCTGCTGATGATTACGTTTCACGAAATGTTGCCAAAGCCCGTGGACGAACGAAAGGTACTCGAAATTGCAAAAACTTGTTAAAAGTTAACTAGAAGATTACCGTAGTTATTACGATTGCTAGGTCGAAAACGGCCTTGTCAAAATAAACTTTGAGAACGTCTTATCTTGGAATTTGTTTTAAAAACTCCAGCTGAAAATATTTCAATATTTTGAGAATTTATTTAAGATTAAAAACGGACAGTAAGATTAAGCCCCTTTTTTAAAATGTGTGCACTTCTAAAAAACATATTTTAAAATAGGTTAAATTTGAGTTAAGACATTATTCAAAGTTAATTAAGATAAGGCACTTTCAAACCGGCAAACGTGATAGTATTTTTCTATTCAGCCCAAATGCTGTTGCTGTTGTTGTTAGCAGTAAATGTAAAAGCTGTAATTAATAAAAAATTCCCTTACCTTTGCACTATAGGACTTCGATCCAGAAAATTTGCCTGGAATTTCAAGGAAAAATCTTGTCGATGCTGCTTTAGCTAACTGTGATGTATTGCGGTATGAATTTATTTTGCACAAACCAACTCAGGTGTTAAGCAATCTGGTTGAAATTTCCTTAGATGAATTGATTATGCATGGATTTATCAAATTACCTGAGGTGAGTAGATAGATTGCTTTCATTCACGCCTATTCTATGGCGATTTGTATGTACTCATCAATATTGCTTTGGTTAATGTTGACAACCTTGTTTAAACTGAAACTTTCTGGTTCTTAAGGGACAATTCTATTTTTATATACATAGTAATTAATTTATTTTTATCTCATAATTTCACGTAGATAAAAGAAGAGCCTGAAAGTAATGCAGAAAGTCGTAAACTAGCACGTAATATTGCTGCCTACTTGGACGACGATACAGACGACTCTGAATATGCTGCATACGGCCAAGACGGACCATTTGACAACCATCACGTTGAAAACCCCGATATATTTTTAGCTACTGAAACACTGGCTGAACAAAAAGCTTTATGTGAAGTATTGTCACCATTCTGTCATACATATCTCTCAGTGGCTCATTCTATTAGTATACTTTATAAAAATTCTATGCTCGAAAGTGAATTTATCAAATTCGTCATTAACGACATAACAACTAAAGTGAAGAGCGGAGCTTGTCCCTATGGTAGATTATTGTACATGCTGCTTATTTAAAATATAATTCAATGCATGATTTTTTACAGCCGAAAGCGTCTCAACTGATTCTGTACGAAATTGTTTGAAGCTAATGGAGAAGTGGTCTGTGCTGGAGATTTGTAATGATCATGGCTTGCGTTTGCTATCGCTCAGCACCCTCTACGAGACATCTAAGGAATCTGTTAAAACAATTGTTGGAAAAATAGCGAAATTGGTACCATTAAAAACCGGACACTTGCCTTTTTGAACGTCATAACCGAGTTAATTACCAAAGAAAACTAAGAGCTATTATATTATTACTTGTACTTGTAATAGTTGCCACACTCACATACATACATAGTTGCATAACAACCAAACTCATTTACTCATAGCTATTGGCAATAAAAAAAAATTAAGTAGAAGTAGTTCATACATAACAAAACATAATCCAAAAGCTATGTAAAACTAAAAAGTAAAATATATATATATAATAATATACATTTTATCGACTGAGTAGCTTAGCTTAAATGAGATACAATTTGTATATATATATAATAAAGTCGAAAACATTCGAATCCGTATAAAACAAAAAGTTGTATGTGGTTGTGAAAGTGTAAGTCACCACTTAAACCACTTTGATACCGTGTCATTAAATTTAAAAACATGAACATATACGAATGTATTTTCGTATATGTAACTATACATTATATGTGTAAATAACATATTTTTTGAGTTTCTAAAATGTTTCTTTTGTATGACACTAAGCATAAGAGTGGTCACGTGACTACTAAAGTTTTGTTTTAAAAAAATTATTCTAGATGCGTAAGTCTGTAATAAAAAAATAAAAAATAAATAAAATATAATTTTGTACGTAAAAAACTTTCTTACATTTCAATTTTGACCTAGTGGTAGTTTTTAATTCAAAATTAGATTTCTTTTTTCTGGGTTTTCAATAGTTTTTTATTGTTTATAATTTCCTTTGTCAATGTTGTCTTAAAACAGTTGAATATGTTACAAAAGTAATTATTCATAATGACTATTTTGCATGTTTTTTTTTTTGTGAAAATTTAAATAATAAGAAAAAGTAAAGTAACTATATTTGCAACATACATTTTGTATACATAGTTATAAAAGTAAAATAGCTAGATTAATGCTTAACTAAAGGGATACTGAATATAATAAGAAAACAAAAACATGTTTCAACAGATAAATGTAACAGATCGGGTACGTAAGCATGTCTAACAATATTAATTTGATAAACAAAATTTTGTTACGATGACTTTGAAATGATAAACGCCCAAATTGCATTGATAAGCTCTTATACATGTTTCGAATAACAGTTAACTTCATTTAAATTTGGTTAGGATCATGAGAATTTTTTTAATACAAAAAATTACTGCTGGAGAAAAATGTCATTAAATACTATAGACGCTATTACAAAGCCAACAAGACACTATTTAATTATACCAAACATTTTTAAAAATCTTGTATTTCCACTGGGCTACATGACACAAGTTTCGCAAAGCACAGGGCAAGGTTCAAACTGATGCATCTACTATTTTATACCACTTTGATGTAAGTATTTAGTGGACCTGTTAAGTTAATTGGTAGATCACTGCATGTTTGCTCTACTATGATTTACAACTTAGTATGAAGTTTCCGCTGTTTCCATCTGAGTCTTTTGGCCACAACTATTTCGAGCTGTGAACTATAACATAAATTTTTCTCGTACGAGTAATAGCAAAAGTTGATTTCATTAATATTTGTATAGAAGTCTGTATTTACAAAAAGAAATTCTTTTTAAAAATAAAATTTTTACTCATGTGTTACAATTAGAATTTCGTTACATCATTCGCTAAGTATACATACGTGGACATGAAACGATTTGCCAGTGAAAACAAAAAATACTTTTATATATATGCAGTATATCAAAATATAATATTTGCAGATATGAAATTTTCGAGTTATCCAGCAGCATTTTCAGAAGAATTTTTCATATTAATAGCGGTGGACTTTTCAGTAGGGTTATCTTCAGTTTGCTGCAATGGCGATGCTACCTGGTTTCCATCTCCAATTTTTTCCCCATTTGTCGTTTCACTAATTGTACTTGTTACATTTGGCATTCTGATTGGCATCTTAACGTTGATCAACGTACGCTGCTTTTTGTTTTCCTTCTTTCCATTATCTTCACCAACACGATTTTGCAGCCTTTTCAGTGGTTTTCTTTTACGTGCATTAACTGACTTAGTCTTGTTGGCATCTGCTGAATGGGAATTCTCCTGTAAAAAATCACAAATGTTTTTATTTGCAGTCATTGAATACACATTTATAAAACACCCACTTTAGAGATTTTCTCTTCTTTTGTTTTGCCCCCAATTTCACCAGCACATTTAGCAGCGCCACATAAGCAAACCTTTTTCTGACTACCCAGCAAATCATCCCAATGATAGTTGAAGGTAAGCTCGGTGTCCTACAAAATAAAAATGGCGTAACTTAATTTTAATGAATAAATATAAGGAGTTGAGTAGTTTGCTTACCGTGGGTATATCTTTTATAGCAAAAAGTCCTATACGATTCAAACCGTTTACTGACCACTTTTGGGTCTCACAATTAGGGTCGCAGGAATGATTCATGAAACGGGCTAAATTGCCTTTTGGACCCGCATCGATTATGTAATCCTTTTCTACCGATAAAAAATAGAAATTTTCATCACGATCCAAAGACTTTTGTGACATACGCTGCTTGAATTCGTTATCATCAATAACTTCACCAACATACTCGATGACAAAGTCGCCCATTTTAATTGGTTCACGGCATACCAAACCAAAACCACGCTCCCTCAAATAAACCACATCTAAACGTGGCGATAATCGAGATTCGAACATTTGATTTTGACAGCGCTCTCCGGCAGGGCACACCTTTGGATTACATTCATGATAGAGTACACGATTTAGGCAATCTGAATTGGGACCACAAGGATCTTCATCATCTTTTTTGCATTCACATTTGTTTACTTTCTCCAAATCGACATGTAATTTAACGGGGTGAACGGCGCGATTTGCTTTTATACGCACATACGGCTGCGGATGTAATTTTTCTTTGCCTTCGTTCGAGAGGCGTTGAGCCATTTTTTTGGATTTTAAAATTTCATAAATACGTTTAGCCTCTTCCACGCCTCTGTTATAGCTGTTATCTAAACCTACAACAAAAATATCATGTTATTAAAATACAATCACAAGAAGCTAAATTTTTGGAATTAGTTAATTTCGCAAGCGAATGGCAGCAGTTCTGCGTGCATCAATTATTATTTTTTTTTTTTAGTGTAACCTTGTTTCATCCCCGTCCCTTAGTATCAGTGCTGACTAAGCAGGAATAAATAATACTACCAACAAGATCCCAATTAGCTCTAGTTCGAATAAGTCACAAGAGTATTGTTTGGAACCGAACAGACTACAATACTCCCAATGGATATCGAATTGATTTTTCTGAATTACAATTGACTATTCAGAAATTCATTTTACCATTTACAATTTCTGAAAACCATTTTACTTTTTCTGAAGTACACTTGGAAAAGGTATAGTCCGACTGTCGGAAAGGGATTTGTCAATACAACGCGGTTGTTTGTGACCGCAAGATTCGGAGAGTATTTCGGACCTTTTCGTTTATCCCGCCTCACACTCTTCCGAACAGGATTTGTACACATCGCTTCCTCGAGGCTAGAGTCACTCAGGCCCTACTCGAATATGACTATTGTAGCAGGTTAAACTTTTACTTGTCCTTACTTGTTCAACTCTATACCAAATACATGCCCTGCAATTGGTATGTGTATCCTTTCATGATACTAACGGTTCAATAAAAGTTTTTCTTCTAACACCAATCTCGTTCTGGTTCGGTCCTGATGAAACTATCACTTTCTTTAAGAGTTCACTGTCGAAGTCTCTAAGCCTGTCGAACTAAATTGCTCAGCCAATTTTGCAAGTTCAAGTTTGTTTCTAGTTATTTTCGTAAGACGGTTATATCTACCAACCTAAGAGGCAAGGATGAATCTTCTATCTAAGAACACTTATAATCACACATTTTTATTTATATAATTGTAGGGTAACTTACTTGATCTTATTCTAGGTGGTTCCGAACTATCGCCCTCTAAATAGAGATATACTCGTCGTCTAGAAATCCAACCATGATCATGTGTTCCGAAGAAACGTACAACGAATTCATTTGAGTTATGTGGTTTTCGGCGAATATTTTGTGGTATTTCTGTAGGTGGTAGAATAATTGCTGGCCACCAACGAAATGAGGTAAATTTAGCCCATACCATTTCGCCATACAAAGGAAGCCGACCTGATTCACATTCCTCACAAATGTACCCTTCACTTGGATCTAATGCAATATTTAAACACTTTGCATGTACAGCAGTTGGACATGTTTCACAACAAATAACTTGTCCACCTCCGACGCAAATGAAGCACCAATTTACATTGACATGCCCATCTGATTTACTAGTTGTACTGTGACGTGAACATATGATGTGTGCAGCTGTAAGTATTTGTGAACCAGCCGGTATACATGTTGAGTCCATATGATAGCTGGCAGGACATTTTACACATTTTGTTAATTTTGCATTGCTCAAATGTTGAAATTTTCCTTTAGGATCGTCTGATACACAAGTGTGACAAACATGCGATGGACAACGGAATGTTTCGATTTGATTTTTTGATTTTGTGAATTTTGCTTGTGGCCAATAACGACAGCACGAGGGATGAAAAGCTTTGCCACAATTTACCATATTACAGAAAACTAGTTTTTCATCCGATGAAGCACCATCTTTGGTGCACACAACGCATGTAGGAGGTCTGGCTTGGGCGCAGCTGTCACAAATTACTGTCACTGGGGTAGATTCTTCTTCGTCGCTTTCTTGATTATCAATGTCAGCGTCCGCGGTAACATGGTAAGGCGCAACTGACATTGAATCTGGTTCTATTTCTGGCGGATGACTATTTCGCTTTTCATGAGCAGACAATGATTTCTCCTCACTTGGTAACTTTAATGAGTCACGAATTGTGTGGCAACTGTTGCTACTACTGGACTTCCTATGTACAAGCAATTTTTTCTTTTGCAACATCTCTGGCGTTTTACCAATACAATCTTCATGCATCCAAGCGTTGCAACCTTTGGCACATTTGAATAACGCACCACCGGGATGTAGACAATATTTGCAAACAGGATCACGTGCCAGACCACGAAATAAGTATTTATTATCTAAATTGAATATATCATCAATAACTTCTTCTATAGGTCTGTTGAGCGGTCGCTTTGTTTTGTTAACCACTGCTTGTGAAACTCCGTGTGCAGTTGGTTGAATTTTCGTTGATGGTTCATTGGAAGATGTATCCTTAATTTTTGCTGGTAAACTATGCCGAAATTTCAAAGTTTTCAAACGACTTGAGAGTCGTATAGATGTTTTGCTTTCACCACTTCCACTGGCGTTGCCAATGAGTGTTGACCCCATCTCATACTCGTTATTGGCTAACAATAATCGTCGCTGCATTTGTTGTCTATTAATCTGTTTCAAGGCCCAGATGTTACGCACAGCTACAGTTAAACTTTTCTCCAAACTGTCATCTCTATTATCATCCAGTACAAAATCTTTCATTGTAGTATAGAATTTTCTGTACTCATCGTTGGTTTTAAGATCCGATTCGTGTAAAGCTGTAAACGAGTTCGACGAATTTGCTTCCCCGCCCGTCATTGTTTGCGATTGTCTACTGGTGTTTTTATATTGATCAGCACGCACTGGATTATCACCGAATGAGCTTTCCTGCTGCTCACTGGGTTGTTGCTGTGCGTTTAAAGCGTCGCTTAATTTCCTACGTTTGATATTTGATATTGGTTTAAGTGGAGAATATGCCGGACTGTATGGGGAAGCTGAACGGTCTCGTTTAACTGAAGACAATGGATTTTTCACCCTCAAATTTTCCATGGAGTCGTGTCGGAAACTGGATGAGCTACTGGTGTTGTCTATACTCAGTTTCCGTTGATTGCGTTGCAATTTAAGAAGAACCCTTAAAATAGAAAAGGATTGTAAAATATATATGTATGTAAATTAGTTAAAAAAAAAAACATTGTTTTGAAAAATGAATTTTTTGGTGTCATTATTAGATAATAGACAGCACAGTTGCTTAGAATTCAAAAATTTAATAATATTCACTTACTTCTTGTGCTCATACATTTCAAAAAACTTTGTTAATCTCTCCTCGTGCAACAGTTCTGCTACCTTATTTGCTTCCTTGATAGCTTCACGCCATATCCCCACTTTGCTTTGCTTTGGTAAAAGCAGCTTATATTTACTACTTTTCTTGCCATACTTCTTGCGTATTTCACGCATTTGTTGCTTGTAGTGCTCCAGATCGGTGTATGGTATAAGATTTTCACGCTTTACCCAATTTCTTCGGCCACTATCAGCAAAAAAACGAACATGTACCAACACATATTCTTCACCATTACGGGTATTTTGCTCTGTAGTTATTGTTTTTCCATTAGGATCTGGGCAAACGATACATGGCCAATAACAATACGTGTATATTTGCCCCCAAAAGATATCACCTGTTGCAAATGAGATCCAAGCCGTACTAGTTACTATAGAAGATCCTTTAGCACTGTCTAAACTAGCGGCTGAGGGTGATTTTATGCTTAGACCGGCAGCATTATTTAATATCATCGATTCGCCACTTTCTCCTTCTTCCATATCAAATTGAATAGCTTCGCTATTTTCCGCGTCAATTCGACTTTCCTCAATGCTTTCTGAGGTGCATACCCCTATTTTTTCGAAACTATCTCTTTCGGTTTTCATAACAGCGCATGGGTTTACAATAATGTTTTCCATTTTATGTAAATCATTTTCGTGGCCCTTGGAATTGGTTGTGTGATTCTCTACACTTACCTTCAGCAGATCTGTATCAGAGGTGTTATTGTTCATTGAGTCATCATTCCTCACTTCGCTTTTTATTTTTATAGTGAGTTGAGATAACTCTTTCTTTTCAGTTTCTGCAATATCACTTTGGCAATGATCTTGTTTTTTCTTCATCTCCGCCACATCTGTGTTCATTGTCTCTAAATCAGTTCTACTGCCATTTCCATTTTGTAATACTTCTGTTGCATTAATAATTTCATTTTCACTTTCTGTTTTGCCATTCGAAGTCATTGTTGTGAGAGCATCTGAATTCTTCACTACCTTGTCATCAGAAACATCCGGAGAGAGCACTGCCGAACCATTTCGCACAAGTAATTTCTCAATAGGACTTATAAACTTTTTACGGGCTGCTGCTAACGTCGTTGGTGAAGGTGTTACTGTCTGGTTACGTGCACGCCGCCTTACACATCCCAGCATCGTTGACGCTGAATCAGTTAAAAGCTCACTATCGCTACCGCCTAGATCTGGGCTTGCAGTACATACGAGCAGCTTTCGACGCCGGGTACTTCTTGTCTGTAGTCCACCATCGCTTTCACTACCGTTACAAACTGCACCAGAGGCAGATGGCGGTGTGGTAAATCCAATATACTTTGGGCTTAGATCCGAATGCAATTCGGCAAGTAAATCACGTTTTCCTAAAACAAGAACAAACAAATAAGCCCTATTCATAACATTAATACAGCAAAGGCCTTACTTCGTGGCGTTGATAATGAAAGTTTATTGCCTGATCCTATATTAAGCGACGTATTTTTCTTTTTTCCTCCATCCCTATCTAATGATGTGGGTACCGCTGTAGGCGTTACCACTTGTGGTTCACTATTCTGCCGGCGCCTACTGGACTTAATATTCACACTGTTATTACTTTTGTCATTTTCTTCCTTGCTATCCATCGATTCACTTATTTCACCAACAGGGCTGCTATATAGGGCATCTCCATTAACAGCCGCACTGCTGCGCGTATCCCGACCTTGTTTTTTGTCCGAACGCATTGTTCCCCTTTTATCAAACCTTATTTTATATTTATACACTTTTAGCTTAATTAAAATGCACAACTAAGTTGAACCGCATCGATTTATAACATAAAATAAAAATATTTTGACAATAAAATTGCGGAATACAAGCCATGAAATGGAAAAAAGCCAATAGACAAACGCGCCAAAATGTGCAGTAGAGGCATCAAACTATCGATGACTTAATCGATGGTACGATTTGATATATATATATAAAGACCCGTTAGTTTTGTTCACTTATACTCAGATTAAATAATTCAGCTACTCTCTATGATCGAATGCCTTCAATCTCCACTCACAGACTGAAACATGTCGGGATGTCAATTAATCCTATGTAAAGTTTTTGCTGACTCGTAACTTATAATAGAACTTTGTGGAGTCTATCAAATATTAGTAGTCTTCAATCCATCTTTGCCCTATGACAGCACCAATAGTTAGTAAAATTATCGATTTTCTGTAGTATTTTCTATACAAATATCGATATGTGGAGGATTTACAGCCCACATTTGATTCCAAATATAGAAGTTATACATGGGATTTATAATTCGGTAAACTTTCTTATTAATTATTGTAAATTAAAAGTTTTTAACAAATTGTAGCGACTCAAAATTCGATAGCACTTTCGAAAGTTATGGTTTTTTTGACCCATCGCAAGTATTGACTTTTCGTAGCATCTCTAACACACAGCTGTTAGTTTAGGTGCTGCCAGACTTTCACAAATTATAGTTGAATGGCTCCGTGATTTGTGTCTGTGATTCCTTGTACCAGCAATTTCGATCCGCTCCATAGTGAGAGCGTAGTGATATTATCACACTTCAGAAGCTGTTATCACCTTGCTTTTACTGATGTTAGGTGAGTCCATGGGATTCATAAATCCTACAATTTTCATGAAAATAAATCATATACCATACTGAAACGCAACAATATAAAATTAATGAATTGAAGCAGGCAAGCTCACCACTACCTTAATTTTAGTGTTTCTCCACGCCTTGAACGGTATCTACAGGTACAGATGTACTTGCCAGCTTTATCATGAATCAACACATGTAAATTGTTTTTTTTTTTATACGGGGACCGGGCCAACCCATGATTAGGTTATCATAGGATAAAGTTTGTCATAACCAAACATTGGGTAAACGGCCTTGAATTCAGTACTCATCCCAAAGTAGCACTAGCAAGCAAGATTCTCACAAAAGTCCCCAAGTAGACTAAGGCCCTTACAGTTTCAAACTTTTAAGTATCAACAGTATTTGATGCGATGACTTGCTTGTGATATTCATATTTTTTTTGCCTGCTCTACAAATTCGTGTTTTAACAGTTAGATAAGTAGTCTGTAATTTCCAGGCGCTTTGTTATTTTCATCTCCGATTAACCATAGCCTGGCTAGACATTTGTCCATCACCAGAGGTCTCCCTCGAAATTTAGCAATGAAAAGCCTTACCGCTTTAGCTTTAGAATGCTCGCTACGTCGTTTTCCAGATACATACATACCTCCAGCCACTGCCCAAGCGGAAATTTATAATGGTGGTCTACCGACAGCCCTAAAGGTTTTGGGAGAATTTTCGGGAATTATTCTAAGCAGCCAATATACCTTGCACCCTACATTCAATATTTCGGCCTCATGCATATTTTTTCTAAATATAAATCTCTCTTTTCTTTTTCACCTTACAATGATAGTGAAATGACCAACGGAAAAACCAAAAAGTTGCCAGTAGCCTTACATATGTACATAAATACGGTACCTGCATGGAGAAACAAATGAAAGAGCAGTTGTAAAGGCAAGATCAAGTCAACAAATAAATAGGAATATGAAATATTGGAGAATCACGCATAAGTACCTCTAACGAAAAATCAACCAAAATATCACATTAGTGGCCAAATTATTATGCAAAGAATGCCAATTCAAGGTCACCGATATATGAATGTGTGTATGAATGTGTTAACATCGTTAACAGAAAGTTGTGTAATATTAATAGTGGTAATGTTGAAGAAAGCTCACCTTGAAATAAAGAGCACCAATTCATTATTGTATGTTAGTATAAGGGCGTATCTTGAAATTTCGGATGGAAGGGATAGGCATCTATTTACATATGTTGTTCAATAGAGTAAACATAGCCAAACCGAGATTGAAAGTCATTTTATTCAAGTAGATTTTATTTATTGCGACGAAAATGAAAAAACTGTAAAAATGCCTACTTCTTAAAATTAAATAATCGTTTTACAAATTAAAGTGAGATTTTTTTGCAAATCGAATTTTTGTTTGTTTGTTGGTTTGAGTAGCTACAAAAACACTCTCTAAATGTCCTGGGGAATGTTGCCGATGTGGCAGTTGTTTTCTGGATGTGGTCCAGGTAAACACTGGTAATAGCACCTGGCGGCACTAGCACCACTGTCAATTTTATATGACGAGTGCAACCTTCTAGGTAAAGAAGGAGAAGATGGGTAATGAGAAGTAGCCGATTATAACAACATGCCTTACCGCGGGTACATTCTAAGCGTGACCCAAATTCTCTTCACCAGTAATCGGAAAGTCCAGTGTATTAGGTACTATCTTTAAAAAATTTGGTAACGCTAAGAAAAGGAATGTCAACAAAAAGAAATAAGAGGATAGTAAAGAATGAATGAAATTATAGGAATGTAAAAAAAAAGGAATGGAATGAAATGTATAGGAGAGAAACAACAGAAAAAGAAAAACAAAAACAGAAAAACTAAAATAGTTAAATTTAAATAATGTAAAAAATAAATGTTTAAGATGCAGATTTCATTGTGCTCACCAGGTGAGCAAATCAAATTTTTATACCAGAAAAGTAAAAATACAAGCGGTTTCTAAGTTTCTAAAAAGCAAACAAAAAAAAGATTTTTTTATTTAAGCACACAAATTTTGAATCATGAAAGAATTTTTCATAAACAAGGAGATTTGTATTATTATTTTAAACTTTGTATACGTTGGTGTTTGCCCCTCCAATACGCCTTCTAGATCCGCCGATGTAAGTAAGCACGACTGCATTGACAAATTTTATTACAGTTCATCCACTATGAATATTTGCATAATATATTTATACCTATGAATAATTTAAATGCATACTCACACATTCATTTAATACATACCAATTTTTATACATAAATACGCACTTCATATATACATACATGTGTTTGTTTGAACTTTACAAACATGCCTTAATACCATTATTTAGTTTTTTTCGCTTTTGAATTCGGCAATGCCCAAACTATCTCACACAGGTTAAAATGCGTGTCATCATAAACGCATACATATGTATGTATGTATGTGTGTATATACATATTTGTATATGGACATGTGCAATGGATGAATGCATATTCACATATGTATGTACATATGTACATACATACATACACACATACATATGTATGTATGAGTAAAATTACAAAGGCTATAAAAAAAATTATTAAATTAAAACTATTGTAAATTAACTTCATTTAAGAACTCTTTACCTTAAAGGATGGTTCAAGGACGTTCAATAAATAATAAAAAATATGTATACCTGCCTACTAGCAGTATATTATTGCTATTCTAGATGTTGTTTTCGTCCACATTTGTGATCCAAAACCGCTAAACAATTGATACAACGTAAATTTCCCCCCCTTTTCTAAAAAACCGATTCAAAATATTGAAACACGGCGGCTAATTCATTAAAAGAAAAAAAAAGTGAAGTGCTAAAACTTGGTAAGATGTTGTTCTTTACATACAGATTAATATTTTGCTGGAGCACCTACAAAAAATTAAAACAATTTGGAGGAACAAACAACTCTCATACAACTACTTCTCATCGTTTCGGTGAGATTTTATCGTTATACGGAAATCGATAGCCCATTGCAGCGCCACTACTGTGATTGGTGAGAGTTTAGTAAGCTGAGCGGGGCCGGAGGGTAACACATTCAATTCGCCTAAATAGTTTCAATATTAGCTAAACTTCCTCAATCTTCAACAACGACAACATCTAGGAAACCAAAGCTATGTATCTACATATGTACGAGTATGTCTACCGTCGATCCTAATCTGATCGAATTATATTATCGGTTGTTTATCAACAGAGAGTCATGCAAAATTTGTATTATCCACAATAACTTACAACCTATCAGAAGCTTTAAGTCAAAAAGGTCATTATGTTCAACAACTTGACCTTCCTCATCCCGGTGTTATCTTTACCAATCTTTCAGCTCTCGTACTCGTAGAAAAAGTCTTCCTCCAATGGCTTACTAGAAACTAGTAGAAAATGCAATCAACTTAGAATTCACATTGTCTTTAAAATGTAGAAAAATTAGCTTGACAATCTCCGTGATTTGAAGGCACACAATTGTGTTATGAGGCGAAGACCTCTGATTTATTTGATTTTTCGATTAAGTCGTAATTATAAAGGTCCCATTATTTATTTGTGTAAGAAAATTTATAACAGCTACACAAATCTATATATGTAAACCGTGTTAAAAGCAATACGTTCGCGCAATTCTTTAGTTTGAAATTCTTATACAATGCTATATTTTGCCGGCAATACCTATGTATGTATGTATGTATGTAGGAATCCTTTATATTAGTGTTGGTATACCTACTATTAATACGTACTATGTATGAATGTATTTATTTGATTCACGTAGCTACATATGTACATATGTATGTATTCTAAAAAATATACTATATGTACATACATACGTATACTTTTGCATTTGTTTTTTATCTTTGTAAAAAAACAACTACCACCAAAAAATATGCTCTTCTAATTGCTTTGCCAAGTACACACCCGCTGTTCGTTTGACACCTTTATCCGAATAAATCAGCGAAATATATCTGTCAAAAACTTTTAAATTCTGACAGGAGTAAAACTGTATTTACTCTCGCCTTTGTGCTTTGTGTGTAGCCAGAAAACTGAGTACGAAATTTATTTCCATTAATCTCTATCTCTTTCTGACTACTTCTAACTAGAAGGGCATCAGAACAATCATTTTTAATAGTTGTCTAGTGTTAAATTTTCTATTTATAAAAACTTCAAACTATGAGCTATCAACCAAAAAAGGAGTAACAGATATCTATTTGGAAATATTACGGAAGGAGGGCTAATATGAACTAGAATATCACATATCAAATTGATTCCATGACCACACTCCCTAAAATCTGCGTCCAGTATTTTTTTCGACTGCATTATCGGCTCTGCTATTCACCATCTTAGCTATAACAATACAAGCCTGGGGCTCCTCATTCCGCAACAAAACGTACACTTCATTTCGTTTGGAGTACGTAAAGAAAGTAGGTCTAGCCGATATCTTCGGATATATAGCGAGCCAAATAATTAGTATTTGGTTTAAAAATCATTAGAGAAGCGCTGGCGATAAATTCCTCGTTTCATATAAACGCTGACACCATTTTTTGATGGGTATAATTTTACATTTATTTTTGTGTATATTTACAATTGATGTGTGTTTTGGGCAATTAGACATATTTATATACAATAACTAGGGAAAATATTTTGACTTGCTCAAAATTGGCCATTATGAATTAAATGTAGCACACAAAGTACTACTTCATCAACATCCTTTATCTATTTGACAAGCCCCCAAAAAATCGTGATTAACAAGGACGCCGTAAATAAGACCCCTAACGTAATGGACACTTTTGAATGTGATATGCAAGGATATGCATCATTGGTTTTTGTTGCTTTTTGTAACTTCAAAAATACTCCTTTAAGGTTTTAGGAAAGTGGCTATCCTTTACCGGCATAAGCCCAGTAGGCTCCAGTACTCTCTTGCGCTACATGACCGATTGTGCCGGAAGCGATTTGGTATGAGCAGAGCAACCTTTTAGGTCAAGTCTCTGAGAGTGAGAGGCAAATCGTCATGAGAGCAAAACAGTCAATCTACGGGGCCTATTTCTTGAGACGGCTATAAACAATTAGCTGTAGGACAGAAAGTACTCAACTCACCGCTCTGAAATTTTTAGGAGATATTCTTCAAACTGTATAGCTCATTTAGCATTTACATTTGCTTATAATTTTTTTTAAGATTTATTATTCAACCTCAAGGGTACGAGTATAAACCATTATTAACCTGTCAGCTTAGTTTTTTTTTTATAAGAATCCGTTCAAAAACTACAATGTTTTAAAAAATCTGCATATTTTTATATTTTCCGTACTTCTAAAATTTGAAAACTTATTGCTTGCGAATTTTGCGAAAAATAAAAAAATAGGTGTCGATTTATTTTTCATCCAGCTTATAAAAAAAATTGTTTCGGGTCTATCTAATTTTTTAGTTATAAAAATGATATTGAACGACCCATATGCAACACGAAAACGTTTGCCGGTTCTGTAGTAAGAGGATAAAGCCATCTCATTTCAAATATAAAGCTCAAAGAAAAAACTCTTGAATGCATATCCTAAGGCTGGAGTTTGGGTTGAGATAAAATGTGGTATTTAATAGGCATAATACTCAGAACTTATGTATGGGTGTAAGACAAGGAAAGCATTTCAACTATTTAAACTCAAAAATTGTTCCATGTTTCAATAGCAGTTGTGTTATCAAAACCAAAAAATGCGTCACCTCATCTAATTGAAGTCAATAAAGACTGGCTACACCAAGCAACCAACCAAGCATGCAACAATTGACATCAAAACTTTTTAATGAAAAATCATATAAATCACTGTGCATATATTTACTTCTATACGATTACACATTTTTAGCTTTACATATATACATACATAGATACATGTACATAAAAATATACATATATACATATGTATGTATGTGGAAGCTAAATTTGTAATTTAACATTTTGATTTTGATTTAGCTAGGTACGGATTGGCAGTTGTTGGCGCGACTGCTTGGTTTCAGTTACGAATTGTCTCTTATACGCGAAGTTTCGTACGGCGCGCAAAAGCAACCGTTGCAGTTTTTTGTTGGTGTGAAGGAAGTGAAGGAATTGCTAAATCATCTGGTTTTATGGTATGAAAAACACAAATTTTAGCAAAAATAAACGTTTTCATTGCTGCGCTATGCAATTAGGCAATGAATAAATGTGGTGAATATTTAATTAATATTTTATTTCTACAAAGAATATATATTTTTGAAATGCAATGTACAATAAGCAAATTTGTGACACAACAGCCTTGTTATCGATGCATATTTTTCGTTACTATTAAAGTATTTTGTTGCATTATTGCTTATGAAGCTTCTTAAACGGTTGCCTGCGTTGTTATTGAACAAAAGACTTAAGACACAAACGTTTGCCTGCAAATAATCACCATTAGTTATATATATACATACATAAGTGTATGTACAGACATAGTACAAACATACATAAATAAATATTATGCATAAATGGATATGTAAGTCAGTGATTGTATTTGTGTGTGAGTGTTTTTTGTATTGCTGATTAACAAAAAATTACAAGCACATCTAAAAAGTGGAATAGCAAATATTACAAAATGTGTTAATTAGTTTTTTTTTATTGTTGTGATTTTGTAAAATTAAAATGCAAAAGTGTGGTAATGCAACAAAGAGTATGCGGTGCTAACTACAGAGATATGCACACAGAGCTGGGCGTTAAGGATAAAATGTGCAATCGCTTACTAGTTATTATACGTTTGTTCGCATAACAGTTGTTTGTAACAACATGAACCGATATGTACCTACATATGGACATATATCATATGGATGTATATCGTGCCCAATTTTGCTTTTGCAATAATGTTCTTATTGTTTTTATTTTAAAGTAATATCTTTTGAAATGCTCTCAGATGTCGGTGTTTGCAGAATATTTTGTGGTAAAGCATAGAAATTGGAGTTTAGCTGACAAAAACTCATAGGGCCGAAATTTCTCTAATAAAGTTGATCTATAAGAAAATCAGTGGTGGTTTTCTCAAAATTTTTCTTTTTTATTCAATTAAAAATGTTTTACAACTAATAAAGAAAGTAAATAAAAAATGAAAACCATAAAAATTTTAATATTCTGTAATTTTTACAAGCTCAAGGCCAGTTGATAATAATTATTACATCTAGCAACTTGAAGCTCGACCTTAATCTCCTCGCGACAAGGTCATTGCAAGACCCAATGTGAATATTTTTTGAAATGGGAGTGGCGTCGCCTCTTATCACACTACTTATTGTTAACAAACTACTCAGATTACTCAAGTAAAGAAACTAAAAAAATTGTAATTCCATTAACAACCATACCACAACGGCTAAAAACTTATATTTAAATTTTTTTTTTGTGTTTTTTACACTAACAAGTTTTTTTTTAAAGTGCCAAAGCTATTAATGGGCTCAAGGACACTAATAATTTTTGTGTAGCGAAAACTATTGTTTTTTTTTTATTATTTTGTATTGTATTTTTAAAAATTTATTTACATATTAAAAATTTTAATTGAATAGAAAAAGAAATTGAAAGAAAAAATTATAGACAACTGCCTTTTTTTTCCAACCGCCATTTTTTTCCAACCGCCATTTTCCTTTATTGATATTTTTATACGAAATTTAGCAAATTTTCTGATATTTACAATTATGCCCAGCTCTGCGTACAAATATGTATAAAGTACATAAGTATGTATGTATTTATAACTAGTATACGCTACTCGGAGCTAGTATGCATTTTAGGTTCCACAGATAAGTGTTTCAAAATTGTGCAACTAACAAATATAAAACAAAACTCGTACATATAAAAAAAAAGAAGTTTGTTGGTTATGTTTTGAAAAAAAAAAAAATGTTTCAATGTATAAAAATCCCACCAAAACAATTTTCCAACTTGGCTTAATTACACTGTCTTGTACTAAGTTTAGCTAACGGTTCTAAAGTTATATAAAATTGAAATTCTGCGAAAAGCTTGTTCTCTCATGTGGGTGCTATCAGTGAAGCAAAAATTTCTAATAGAATCAAGATAGAAATTTAAATTTGAATATCCTGGTTAGTAGGTTCTTACTCTTATTTTCGCAGATGAGAAAATAAAAAGAGATAAAGTTAACTTTAAAGGGAGAAATAAGGTATATACTTAAGTAAAGTAAGATTTATTGGATGGATAAAAAAATTACCCTAAACGAGCTCTTATATGTCCTTTAGAACGGGCTGAATGTTTCTTTTTTTAATTATGCAAATCTTAATATTCTTTTCTAGAGGTGTATCATTGCTAGTCTAGGCATCATTACCTCGGCTTTCCACCTTATAGTATTGCATTTTGAGCTTTGCCCAAACTTACCAGTGAAGTTATATTTTAATGTATTGAGTCTGAATGTGATGGTCATTCCGTACATAGAAATTCATGTAAAGACTGTTCACCAAAATAATTTAGGTCACACATAGTAAATATTACTTTTTTTGTCAACTTTATGGCTCGAACCACTATATTTTAAACAAATTATATGTTACATGTCAGCATACAACATTTTTGGTGTAATTCTAAAGCCGCCGCTGGACAGATTAGTCACATACATATTAAAAATACGGCAAAAGTTAATGAGCAAAAAAAACTGCAATTAAAGTTATATAAACAAAGTGGATGGTGATTGCATTGTTTATACTTTGAAGTAAAACTGGTAAATGTGGAACTTATTTGAAAACTCTTATCGGTTGCATGCTACCAACTGTGGCATAAATATTATTGGTCTGAGTGTAGGTATACTGAGCGCTATCGTTGGCAATGCACTCTGTGTAAACAATTACTACGGCCCATCATGTTTTGCTACAATTTGTGGACTATGTTAGTGGTGCTAGTAGTGCTACTCTACAACAACGGTCTCTCTACGAAAATTGTTCGAGATTGCATACTACTTACACCAGTAGGCGACATATTTACTACTAATTTTTTTGGCTTTTAGCTGTTGTATGTACATATGTATGCAATTTTTTAAGTTTTTAGTATTTTTATAAAAAAAAAAAAATGTAGTGCTGGTTTCGGTAACACTCACTACCGGCTGTACTAGGAAGTCGAACGAAATAAATGTCCATTCACTTGAGAAATCGTGCCCCGTTTGCTTGCAGTTATATCTACATACAAACATTTATGTTTTTATGTTATGTAAGTTTTGACTGTTTAAAATGTTTGGCATCCTTTTTACCATTGAAAATTTAAAATTAAATTAACAACAATTTGGTGTGTATTTCCAACAAGCACATTAAGTCGCTTTAACGTGGCTACGACAAATTTTGTGGCTTAAAAGTGATTTGTCACTACATATTGATACTTAATAGACACATACTCATAACGGACCAAGGACCAAGGAATTAGAGGTTAGAAACGATGTTATCACTGCTGTTTGGATTTCGTATATATTAATTGACGTTGTAGGTACGTCGCCACGCTTTCTTATAAATACGTTTCGTAATCTGTTAGGCTTCTACATCAGAGGAATTTTGGCATACACTATTAACCATTGAGCTAACAGTACGCTGGTCTTCTGTCAGCTATATTCTATTCTCTATTCACTTTACCATATACATCGGCAATCCCCTGCCATCTAGTGACAAGACCAGCATGGTTTAAGTAATTTGCTATAAAATAGTAATAGCCAAGACTATATTGCCGTCTTCATAATACTTAGTGGTGACAAAAGTTAGTGAATAGTAAATTTTTTTGAAATTATATGTTAGCAAGAAACATAGGGCGATAAAAAGTTTCAGCAATGAATGCGAGTGCCCACTGTCAAATGACTGCCCAATTAAAATATAGTTGTATCTACTTAAACATGATTCCAAAACCAACACCATTTTATATATGCAATAGTCAACTTAAAATAAATTTTATTTCTAAGATGGGGTTTTAATTTTAAAATGACGAAACTGTAATTTTAGCATTTTTAAATCACGGTTTGTGTCTATGGTTGTGGTTTTTTAGCAGGTTTAGGCCGACCGTTTGATAGCAGGTTTAGGCCGAGGTTTTGATAGCAGGTTTAGGCCGACTTTTATAAAAGCCTTAGAAGTTTCCTTGACGTATTTTGGATGGTTAGCTGTCAAATCAATCGCCGATTATACTTAACCGGCTTTTATGAAAGTAGCGGTTAATGAGATATCTTTGTGAGTAATTTCGTTTAAATGTTAACGTACATACATATGTATAAGTTTTGTGAATTACAGAAAAAAAGTATATTGATCATTTTATATTGTGTAATATGAAACGAAATAGAATCGAGTCGTACTTTAAGTATCTCTGGTTTTCTAAAAATATATTCTCAATTATTCACTCTCCTATAGTGGCTGTATTATTTAATAGTCGTGGGTCCTGCACTTTACAACTACAGCTACATACATACATATATATTGTATTTTTCTGTGTCAGTAAGGCACAAACTATAATAATTAATTCAGTAAAACAATAATGACGCTGGCACTCAATTCAAGTGGCTATCTAAATCTTTTTTTGACCACATATGTATGTATGTATGCATACAGTTATTGGCCCACCCAGATACATTCAATAAAATTTAATGCCTACATCCATAAATTGACGTTTGTTTAAGCAATTTAACACAATTTTATGAGATTACATACTCTTTTATTTTGATTTTAGCTATTTTCAAAACACAACAGAGATAATTGACCTTGGAAAAATAAATGCTTTGCATGTAAATTTCTGTTTCTTCCTATGCACTCAAAATGCGCCAGTCGTTGTTTTTTATGCAATAGCTTACTATAAGATAAAGCAAAGCTAATTTTTTCATACCTGATCCGTCGAATTAAATTTAGCAAACTTTAAATTTGTCAATACAGAATCATTGTTGCTTCCTCTGCCATTGAGAATTCTGTAACATATAGCAAGTTGGGTGCGATTAGTGATTAATAGAGTGTGATTGCCGTAAGCCTAAGTAACTCGAGACCCGTCCCGGTATTTGATACAACTGTCTAAGTGGCAACTTTGTACTCAAATCCGAAATTTGAATGTTATCAAAAATATATTCTTCTTCTTTCCCTACTCCAATACTCATTGATCTTCCTCCTTCCATTGACCTTCCCATGTCCCTGCCAGAGAGAGAGAGAGAGAATATGGAACAATGAACTATAACTAAATGGTTCAATCGTAAGCCCGTTTCTTTTGAGCGAAGTGAACTTCAATGTACCTTCTCGTCCATCAAGACATTTTAAACCACTTATCTTGAAACAGTGCCGAACTAATTTTGAATTAAATGAGCCTTTTCGTTGTTTGTGTCAAGATTATAATTCTCATTCTGGTACGTTTGATATCTCAGACTCACTATACAGCATAAAAAAGTCAATTCTTTCTATCCTGAATACATAGCAACAACTTTTTTTTTCATATCCTTTGATTCTTATCTTTATTCTTAACAATAACTTTTCGCTGTCAACTAATTATTTATTAATTGTGGAATCTTTTGTACTTAGCTGATGAGGTTTTCTCTGTAGCTGAGCAGTTTTAGATCTCGACGATTAACAAACCAAAGCCTTTCAAAGACTCGGCACGAAAGAACAATCCGCGCGTCATGCGGATGCGCCCCTCGCGCCGGTCGGGCGGGATATGGTGGGTAATAATCCGTTGGGCAAAAAAAAAAAAAAAAAAAAAAAAAAAAAAAAAACTGTCTAAAAAATATTTTACTAAAATAATGCTTCAAACTCCTTGGTTTTTACATTAATCAGCATGCATCTCACAAATGCAACTGGGTATTTACTGTTCGGTTCCACTCGAACTTAAACTTTATTACCTATTTATTTTAGAAATACCTGCAAATACTAACGCAATCTATTAACAAGTGATTTTAAAGTAAAAAACTACAAAAAAAACACGAAAGCCAACAAAGAAACAAAAATGACACCAATTAAAAGATTTGTAATGCAACCATTTGAACGGATTATTTTACAAAGCCACACACACACACTTACGGACGTAAGAGGCAAAAATATACGAACAAACAAAACTAATATGCAAGTAGAAGGCAAAGAGTTTTGAGCCATAATTAAACGTAAAAGAGAGTTACGAGGTCAATTTACAAAAATAAACAAGTTTGTCCACTACCAGCAGCAAAGAAAGACGCAAGAGACATGGTATTGAGTAGCACTCAATAAAAATGCAGATATTACAAAATTTTGATTTGATACAAAAAAAAAACAAAAAAAAAAAATAGTACAGTGATAGTCCATATAAGCGGACACTTG